>CM075756.1:15640136-15895040 GCA_037974335.1 Prionace glauca
ACGTGCTCACTGTGTCTCCTACAACACCTCCTACACCACCCTCCTACACCTAACTCCTACACCACCTTCCTTCACGGCTCACTTCTCCTACACCAACTCCTACAACCACCTCCTACAACACCGTCTACAGGCCACCTCCTACACCACCTCCTACACCAACTCCTACACCACCTCCCTACACCACCTCCTACACCACACTCCTACACCAACTCCTACACCACCTCCTACACCACCTCCTACAACCCAACTCCTACACCACCTCCTACACCAACTCCTACACCACCTCCTACACCAACCTCCTACACCACCTCCTACACCACCTCCTACACCAACTCCTACAACCAACTCCTACACCAACTCCTACACCACCTCCTACACCAACTCCTACACCACCTCCTACACCACCTCCTACACCCAACTCCTACACCAACTCCTACACCACCTCCTACACCACCTCCTACACCAACTCCTACACCACCTCCTACACCACCTCCTACACCACCTCCTACACCACCTCCTACACCACCTCCTACACCAACTCCTACACCACCTCCTACACCACCTCCTACACCACCTCCTACACCACTCCTACACCACCTCCTACACCACCTCCTACACCACCTCCTACACCACCTCCTACACCACCTCCTACACCACCTCCTACACCAACTCCTACACCACCTCCTACACCACCTCCTACACCACCTCCTACACCAACTCCTACACCACCTCCTACACCACCTCCTACACCAACTCCTACACCACCTCCTACACCACCTCCTACACCAACTCCTACACCACCTCCTACACCACCTCCTACACCACCTCCTACACCAACTCCTACACCACCTCCTACACCAACCTCCTACACCACCTCCTACACCACCTCCTACACCACCTCCTACACCAACTCCTACACCACCTCCTACACCACCTCCTACACCACCTCCTACACCACCTCCTACACCACCTCCTACACCACCTCCTACACCACCTCCTACCCCTCCTACACCACCTCCTACACCACCTCCTACACCACCTCCTACACCACCTCCTACACCACCTCCTACACCAACTCCTACACCAACCCTCCTACACCACCTCCTACACCACCTCCTACACCACCTCCTACACCACCTCCTACACCACCTCCTACACCACCTCCTACACCACCTCCTACACCACCTCCTACACCACCTCCTACACCACCTCCTACACCACCTCCTACACCACCTCCTACACCACCTCCTACACCACCTCCTACACCACCTCCTACACCAACTCCTACACCAACTCCTACACCAACTCCTACACCACCTCCTACACCACCTCCTACACCAACTCCTACACCACCTCCTACACCACCTCCTACACCACCTCCTACACCACCTCCTACACCAACTCCTACACCACCTCCTACACCACCTCCTACACCACCTCCTACACCAACTCCTACACCACCTCCTACACCAACTCCTACACCACCACTCCTACACCACCTCCTACACCACCTCCTACACCACCTCCTACACCACCTCCTACACCACCTCCTACACCAACTCCTACACCACCTCCTACACCAACTCCTACACCACCTCCTACACCAACTCCTACACCACCTCCTACACCACCTCCTACACCACCTCCTACACCACCTCCTACACCAACTCCTACACCACCACTCCTACACCACCTCCTACACCAACTCCTACACCAACTCCTACACCACCCACCTCCTACACCACCTCCTACACCACCTCCTACACCAACTCCTACACCACCTCCTACACCACCTCCTACACCACCTCCTACACCACCTCCTACACCAACTCCTACACCACCTCCTACACCACCTCCTACACCACCTCCTACACCACCTCCTACACCACCTCCTACACCACCTCCTACACCAACCTCCTACACCAACTCCTACACCACCTCCTACACCAACTCCTACACCACCTCCTACACCAACTCCTACACCACCTCCTACACCACCTCCTACACCACCTCCTACACCACCTCCTACACCAACTCCTACACCACCTCCTACACCACCTCCTACACCACCTCCTACACCACCTCCTACACCACCTCCTACACCACCTCCTACACCACCTCCTACACCACCTCCTACACCACCTCCTACACCAACTCCTACACCACCTCCTACACCACCTCCTACACCACCTCCTACACCAACTCCTACACCACCTCCTACACCACCTCCTACACCACCTCCTACACCACCTCCTACACCAACTCCTACACCACCTCCTACACCACCTCCTACACCACCTCCTACACCACCTCCTACACCAACTCCTACACCACCTCCTACACCACCTCCTACACCACCTCCTACACCAACTCCTACACCACCTCCTACACCACCTCCTACACCACCTCCTACACCACCTCCTACACCACCTCCTACACCACCTCCTACACCACCTCCTACACCACCTCCTACACCACCTCCTACACCACCTCCTACACCACCTCCTACACCACCTCCTACACCACCTCCTACACCAACTCCTACACCACCTCCTACACCACCTCCTACACCAACTCCTACACCACCTCCTACACCACCTCCTACACCACCTCCTACACCACCTCCTACACCACCTCCTACACCACCTCCTACACCACCTCCTACACCACACCTCCTACACCAACTCCTACACCACCTCCTACACCACCTCCTACACCACCTCCTACACCACCTCCTACACCACCTCCTACACCACCTCCTACACCACCTCCTACACCAACTCCTACACCACCTCCTACACCACCTCCTACACCACCTCCTACACCACCTCCTACACCACCTCCTACACCACTCCTACACCACCTCCTACACCAACTCCTACACCAACTCCTACACCACCTCCTACACCACCTCCTACACCACCTCCTACCACCCAACACCTCACCCACCTCCTACACCACTCCTACACCACCTCCTACACCACCTCCTACACCACCTCCTACACCACCTCCTACACCACCTCCTACACCAACTCCTACACCACCTCCTACACCAACTCCTACACCACCTCCTACACCACTCCTACACCAACTCCTACACCACCTCCTACACCACCTCCTACACCACCTCCTACACCACCTCCTACACCACCTCCTACACCACCTCCTACACCACCTCCTACACCAACTCCTACACCAACTCCTACACCAACTCCTACACCAACTCCTACACCACCTCCTACACCAACTCCTACACCAACTCCTACACCACCTCCTACACCACCTCCTACACCACCTCCTACACCACCTCCTACACCACCTCCTACACCACCTCCTACACCACCTCCTACACCACCTCCTACACCACCTCCTACACCAACTCCTACACCACCTCCTACACCACCTCCTACACCAACTCCTACACCACCTCCTACACCACCTCCTACACCACCTCCTACACCAACTCCTACACCACCTCCTACACCACCTCCTACACCACCTCCTACACCAACTCCTACACCACCTCCTACACCACCTCCTACACCACCTCCTACACCACCTCCTACACCACCTCCTACACCACCTCCTACACCACCTCCTACACCAACTCCTACACCACCTCCTACACCAACTCCTACACCACCTCCTACACCACCTCCTACACCACCTCCTACACCAACTCCTACACCACCTCCTACACCAACTCCTACACCAACTCCTACACCAACTCCTACACCACCTCCTACACCAACTCCTACACCACCTCCTACACCACCTCCTACACCAACTCCTACACCACCTCCTACACCAACTCCTACACCAACTCCTACACCAACTCCTACACCACCTCCTACACCAACTCCTACACCAACTCCTACACCAACTCCTACACCACCTCCTACACCACCTCCTACACCAACTCCTACACCAACTCCTACACCACCTCCTACACCACCTCCTACACCAACTCCTACACCAACTCCTACACCACCTCCTACACCAACTCCTACACCAACTCCTACACCAACTCCTACACCACCTCCTACACCACCTCCTACACCAACTCCTACACCACCTCCTACACCAACTCCTACACCACCTCCTACACCACCTCCTACACCAACTCCTACACCACCTCCTACACCACCTCCTACACCACCTCCTACACCACCTCCTACACCAACTCCTACACCAACTCCTACACCACCTCCTACACCACCTCCTACACCAACTCCTACACCAACTCCTACACCACCTCCTACACCACCTCCTACACCAACTCCTACACCACCTCCTACACCACCTCCTACACCAACTCCTACACCACCTCCTACACCAACTCCTACACCACCTCCTACACCAACTCCTACACACCTCACCACTCCTACACCACCTCCTACACCACCTCCTACACCAACTCCTACACCAACTCCTACACCACCTCCTACACCACCTCCTACACCACCTCCTACACCACCTCCTACACCAACTCCTACACCACCTCCTACAACCACCTCCTACACCAACTCCTACACCACCTCCTACACCAACTCCTACACCACCTCCTACACCACCTCCTACACCACCTCCTACACCACCTCCTACACCACCTCCTACACCACCTCCTACACCACCTCCTACACCAACTCCTACACCACCTCCTACACCACCTCCTACACCAACTCCTACACCACCTCCTACACCACCTCTACACCAACTCCTACACCAACTCCTACACCACCTCCTACACCACCTCCTACACCACCTCCTACACCACCTCCTACACCAACTCCTACACCAACTCCTACACCACCTCCTACACCACCTCCTACACCACCTCCTACACCACCTCCTACACCACCTCCTACACCAACTCCTACACCACCTCCTACACCACCTCCTACACCACCTCCTACACCACCTCCTACACCACCTCCTACACCACCTCCTACACCACCTCCTACACCAACTCCTACACCACCTCCTACACCAACTCCTACACCACCTCCTACACCAACTCCTACACCACCTCCTACACCACCTCCTACACCACCTCCTACACCACCTCCTACACCACCTCCTACACCACCTCCTACACCACCTCCTACACCAACTCCTACACCAACTCCTACACCACCTCCTACACCACCTCCTACACCACCTCCTACACCACCTCCTACACCAACTCCTACACCACCTCCTACACCAACTCCTACACCACCTCCTACACCACCTCCTACACCACCTCCTACACCACCTCCTACACCAACTCCTACACCAACTCCTACACCAACTCCTACACCAACTCCTACACCAACTCCTACACCACCTCCTACACCACCTCCTACACCACCTCCTACACCACCTCCTACACCACCTCCTACACCACCTCCTACACCACCTCCTACACCACCTCCTACACCAACTCCTACACCAACTCCTCCCTACATACCAACTCCTACCACCAACGCCTACAACCAACTCCTACACCATCTCCTACACCACCCCCCTACAACCACTTCCTCACGCACACTCCTACACCACCTCCTACACACTCCTACACCTCGTCCAGCCAACTCTAACCAACTCTACACCAACTCCTACACCAACCTCCTACACCACCTCCTACACCAACTCCTACACCAACTCCTACACCACCTCCTACAACCACCTCCTACACCACCTCCTACACCACCTCCTACAACACACGCTCCTACACCAAACTCCTACACCACCTCCTACACCAACTCCTACACACCACCTCCTACACCAACCTCCTACACCACCTCCTACACCACCTCCTACACCACCACCTCACTACACCAACTCCTACACCACCTCCTACACCAACCTCCTACACCACCTCCTACACCACCTCCTACACCACCTCCTACACCACCTCCTACACCACCTCCTACACCAACTCCTACACCACCTCCTACACCAACTCCTACAACTCACCCTCCTACAACCACACTCCTACACCACCTCCTACACCACCTCCTACACCACCTCCTACACCACCCCTCACCACTCCTACACCACTCCTACACCCACCTCCTACACCAACTCCTACACCACCTCCTACACCACCTCCTACACCACCTCCTACACCACCTCCTACACCACCTCCTACACCACCTCCTACACCAACTCCTACACCACCTCCTACACCAACTCCTACACCACCTCCTACACCACCTCCTACAACCAACTCCTACACCACCTCCTACAACACAACTCCTACACCAACTCCTACACCACTCCTACACCAACTCCTACACCACCTCCTACCACCTCCTACACCAACTCCTACACCACCTCCTACACCACCTCCTACACCACCTCCTACACCAACCTCCTACACCACCTCCTACACCAACTCCTACACCACCTCCTACAACCAACCTCCTACACCAACTCCTACACCACCTCCTACACCCACCTCCCTACACACACACTCCTACACCACCTCCTACACCAACTCCTACACCAACTCCTACACCACCTCCTACACCAACCTCCTACACCACCTCCTACACCACCTCCTACACCACCTCCTACAACCACCTCCTACACCACCTCCTACAACCAACTCCTACACCACCTCCTACACCACCTCCTACACCACCACCTACACCACCTCCTACACCACCTCCTACACCAACTCCTACACCACCTCCTACACCACCTCCTACACCACCTCCTACACCACCTCCTACACCAACTCCTACACCACCTCCTACACCACCTCCACACCACCTCCTACACCACCTCCTACACCACCTCCCTACACCACCTCCTACACCACCTCCTACACCAACACCTACACCACCTCCTACACCACCTCCTACACCACCTCCTACACCACCACCTACCACCACCTCTACACCACCTCCTAACACCACCTCCTACACCACCTCCTACACCACCTCCTACACCACCTCCTACACCACCTCCTACACCACCTCCTACACCAACTCCTACACCACCTCCTACACCAACTCCTACACCACCTCCTACACCACCTCCTACACCACCTCCTACACCACCCTCCTACACCACCTCCTACACCACCTCCTACACCACCTCCTACACCCAACCTCCTACACCAACCTCCTACACCAACTCCTACACCACCCACCACCCTACACCACTCCTACACCACCTCCTCACCAACTCCTACACCAACTCCTACACCAACCTCCCTACACCACCTCCTACACCAACTCCTACACCACCTCCTACACCAACTCCTACACCCTCCTACACCACCTCCTACACCACCTCCTACACCACCCCTACACCACCTCCTACACCAACTCCTACACCACCTCCTACACCACCTCCTACACCACCTCCTACACCACCTCCTACACCAACTCCTACACCACCTCCTACACCACCTCCTACACCACCTCCTACACCAACTCCTACACCACCTCCTACACCAACTCCTACACCACCTCCTACACCACCTCCTACACCACTCCTACACCACCTCCTACACCACCTCCTACACCACTCCTACACCACCTCCTACACCAACCCCTACACCCTCCTACACCACCTCCTACACCACCTCCTACACCAACTCCTACACCCCTCCTACACCACCTCCTACACCCACCTCCTACACCACCTCCTACAACCAACTCCTACACCACCTCCTACACCACCTCCTACACCAACTCCTACAACCACCTCCTACACCCACCTCCTACACCACCTCCTACACCCCTCCACACCACCCCAACCACCTCCTACACCACCTCCTACACCACCTCCTACACCACCCCACCACCTCCTACACCACCTCCTACACCACCTCCTACACCACCCCTACACCACCCCTACACCACCTCCTACACCACCTCCTACACCACCTCCTACACCACCTCCTACACCAACTCCTACACCCACCTCCTACACCAACTCCTACAACCACCTCCTACACCACCTCCCACACCACCTCCTACACCAACTCCTACACCACCTCCTACACCAACTCCTACACCAACTCCTACACCAACTCCTACACCACCTCCTACACCAACTCCTACACCACCTCCTACACCAACCTCCTACACCAACTCCTACACCACCTCCTACACCACCCTACACCAACTCCTACACCACCTCCTACACCACCTCCTACCAACCCCACCAACTCCTACACCAACTCCTACACCACCCTCCTACACACCACCTACAACCAACTCCTACACCAACTCCACACCACCTCCTACACCACCTCCTACACCAACTCCTACACCAACTCCCTACACCACCTCCTACACCAACTCCTACACCAACTCCTACACCACCTCCTACACCACCCCTACACCCACCCCCTACACCAACTCCACACACCACCTCCTACACCACTCCTACACCACCACCTACACCACCTCCTACACCACCTCCTACACCACCTCCTACAACCACCTCCTACACCACCTCCTACACCACCTCCTACACCAACCTCCTACACCACCTCCTACACCACCTCCTACACCACCTCCTACACCACCTCCTACACCAACTCCCTACACCACCTCCTACACCACCTCCTACACCACCCTACACCACCTCCTACACCACCTCCTACACCAACTCCTACAACCACCTCCTACACCACCTCCTACACCACCTCCTACACCAACTCCTACACCAACCCACTCCTACACCACCTCCTACACCACCTCCTACACCAACTCCTACACCACCTCCTACACCACCTCCTACACCACCTCCTACACCACCTCCTACACCACTCCTACACCACCTCCTACACCACCTCCTACACCACTCCTACACCACCTCCTACACCAACCCTACACAACCCACACCACCTCCTACACCACCTCCTACACACCACCTCCTACACCACCTCCTACACCACCTCCTACACCACCTCCTACACCAACTCCTACACCAACTCCTACACCACCTCCACAACAACTCCTACACCACCTCCTACACCAACCCACAACCACTCCTACACCAACTCCTACACCCACCTCCTACACCACCTCCTACACCACCTCTACACCACCTCCTACACCAACTCCTACACCAACCTCCTACACCAACTCCTACACCAACTCCTACACCAACTCCTACACCACTCCTACACCACCTCCTACACCACCTCCTACACCAACCTCCTACACCAACACCTACACCAACTCCTACACCAACACCTACACCAACCCTACACCACCTACCTACACCACCTCCTACACCACCTCCTACACCAACTCCTACACCAACTCCTACACCACCTCCTACACCACCTCCTACACCAACTCCTACACCAACTCCTACACCACCTCCTACACCAACTCCTACACCAACTCCTACACCAACTCCTACACCCCTCCACACCACCTCCTACACCACACTCCTACACCACCTCCTACACCAACTCCTACACCACCTCCAACACCACCTCCTACACCACCTCCTACACCACCTCCTACACCACCTCCTACACCACCTCCTACACCACACCACACCAACTCCTACACCAACACCTACACCACCTCCTACACCACCTCCTACACCAACTCCTACACCAACACCTACACACCTCCTACACCACCTCCTACACCACTCCTACACCAACCTCCTACACCACCTCCTACACCAACTCCTACACCACCTCCTACACCACCTCCTACACCACCCCAACCAACCCTACACCAACTCCTACACCACCTCCTACCACCACCTCCTACACCACCTCCTACACCAACTCCTACACCAACTCCTACACCACCTCCTACACCACCTCCTACACCACCTCCTACACCACCTCCTACACCAACTCCTACACCACCTCCTACACCACCTCCTACACCAACTCCTACACCACCTCCTACACCAACTCCTACACCAACTCCTACACCACCTCCTACACCACCTCCTACACCACCTCCTACACCACCTCCTACACCACCTCCTACACCACCTCCTACACCAACTCCTACACCAACTCCTACACCACCTCCTACACCAACTCCTACACCACCTCCTACACCACCTCTACACCAACTCCTACACCAACTCCTACACCACCTCCTACACCACCTCCTACACCACCTCTACACCACCTCCTACACCAACTCCTACACCACCTCCTACACCAACTCCTACACCAACTCCTACACCAACTCCTACACCAACTCCTACACCAACTCCTACACCACCTCCTACACCACCTCCTACACCAACTCCTACACCAACTCCTACACCAACTCCTACACCAACTCCTACACCACCTCCTACACCACCTCCTACACCAACTCCTACACCAACTCCTACACCACCTCCTACACCACCTCCTACACCACCTCCTACACCACCTCCTACACCACCTCCTACACCACCTCCTACACCAACTCCTACACCACCTCCTACACCAACTCCTACACCAACTCCTACACCACCTCCTACACCACCTCCTACACCACCTCCTACACCACCTCCTACACCACCTCCTACACCACCTCCTACACCAACTCCTACACCAACTCCTACACCACCTCCTACACCAACTCCTACACCACCTCCTACACCACCTCCTACACCAACTCCTACACCAACTCCTACACCAACTCCTACACCAACTCCTACACCAACTCCTACACCACCTCCTACACCACCTCCTACACCACCTCCTACACCAACTCCTACACCACCTCCTACACCAACTCCTACACCAACTCCTACACCACCTCCTACACCACCTCCTACACCAACTCCTACACCAACTCCTACACCACCTCCTACACCACCTCCTACACCACCTCCTACACCACCTCCTACACCAACTCCTACACCACCTCCTACACCACCTCCTACACCAACTCCTACACCACCTCCTACACCAACTCCTACACCAACTCCTACACCACCTCCTACACCACCTCCTACACCAACTCCTACACCACCTCCTACACCACCTCCTACACCAACTCCTACACCACCTCCTACACCACCTCCTACACCACCTCCTACACCACCTCCTACACCAACTCCTACACCAACTCCTACACCACCTCCTACACCACCTCCTACACCACCTCCTACACCAACTCCTACACCACCTCCTACACCACCTCCTACACCACCTCCTACACCACCTCCTACACCACCTCCTACACCAACTCCTACACTACCTCCTACACCACCTCCTACACCACCTCCTACACCAACTCCTACACCAACTCCTACACCAACTCCTACACCACCTCCTACACCACCTCCTACACCACCTCCTACACCAACTCCTACACCACCTCCTACACCACCTCCTACACCACCTCCTACACCACCTCCTACACCACCTCCTACACCAACTCCTACACTACCTCCTACACCACCTCCTACACCACCTCCTACACCAACTCCTACACCAACTCCTACACCAACTCCTACACCAACTCCTACACCAACTCCTACACCACCTCCTACACCACCTCCTACACCACCTCCTACACCACCTCCTACACCACCTCCTACACCACCTCCTACACCACCTCCTACACCAACTCCTACACCAACTCCTACACCACCTCCTACACCACCTCCTACACCAACTCCTACACCAACTCCTACACTACCTCCTACACCACCTCCTACACCACCTCCTACACCAACTCCTACACCAACTCCTACACCAACTCCTACACCACCTCCTACTCCACCTCCTACACCAACTCCTACACCACCTCCTACACCACCTCCTACACCACCTCCTACACCACCTCCTACACCAACTCCTCCGCCACCTCCTACACCACCTCCTACACCACCTCCTACACCACCTCCTACACCACCTCCTACACCAACTCCTACACCAACTCCTACACCACCTCCTACACCACCTCCTACACCACCTCCTACACCACCTCCTACACCACCTCCTACACCACCTCCTACACCACCTCCTACACCACCTCCTACACCAACTCCTACACCACCTCCTACACCAACTCCTACACCACCTCCTACACCAACTCCTACACCACCTCCTACACCACCTCCTACACCACCTCCTACACCAACTCCTACACCAACTCCTACACCAACTCCTACACCACCTCCTACACCAACTCCTACACCACCTCCTACACCACCTCCTACACCACCTCCTACACCACCTCCTACACCAACTCCTACACCACCTCCTACACCACCTCCTACACCAACTCCTACACCACCTCCTACACCACCTCCTACACCAACTCCTACACCACCTCCTACACCACCTCCTACACCACCTCCTACACCACCTCCTACACCACCTCCTACACCACCTCCTACACCAACTCCTACACCAACTCCTACACCAACTCCTACACCAACTCCTACACCACCTCCTACACCACCTCCTACACCACCTCCTACACCACCTCCTACACCACCTCCTACACCACCTCCTACACCACCTCCTACACCAACTTCTTGCATGAACCTCTCCACCATCAATGGCTCAGACAGACACTGGCAACAGGAAAAGAGTCTTTTGGCCTTCCACCTGGTCCCACACATTATGTATCGCAAAATATACACACACCAGCCCACCAATGATCATCTGGAAGAGGTGAGAATCCAAAGGAATCAGGCTAATGTGGCGGGATGTAACCTCCACTCCAAAAGCTTTAGGCAGGAGCTATAAACTCATGCACAGACGAATAGAACACTGCAACTACTCTGTAAATAAAAACAGAAAGTGCTGGAAGAACTTGGCAGCATCTGTGGATGGAGAAACAGAGTTCACGACTCAACCTGACTCCTCTTCACAACTGCCAGGAGAAGCCAGTTCCGCAGATCCGCTGAGTTCTTCCCACACTTTGACTTTTTTATTTCAGATCTCCAGCATCTGCAGCATTGGAACTAACGTTGGGTATCCCAGTCTAATTTAATCAGCTGTCGGCTCCCTCCGGCAAAGGGGAACATCATTAGGAAGTGGAATATTTACGCCTCAGACACTTGTCACCAAATGTACACAAAAATACTCCAAACCTGTCAAAAATATCAGCTCAGATTATTTTGCGAGGCAGTTTCGAGATTGGTGCTGACAGCCCACAACCCATTCCATCTCAGGATTTGCTTATTCAGCACAGCAAAGAGGGGTGTGGTGTCTTCAAAATAACTCAGTGAGATCTCCTGCGTCATCTGAGTTTAATGCCTGATCCGAAAGACAGCAGCAGTCTAGCTGCTGGTCACAGGGTCCTGAGAGTTTGAGGAGTGGAAAGTAACTAACCAAAGTTCCTGCTCCTGATCATCACCCAGTAACTCTTTCTGAAAAGTGGAAGAGAGATTGGACAGGATTGGTTTTGGGAATGACACTTAGAAACGTAGAAGATAGGAGCGGGAGGAGGCCATTTGGCCCTTCGAGCCTTTTATTATAATCATGGCTGATCATCCAACTCACCGGCCTAATCCTGCTTTCTCCCCATAACCTTTGATCCCATTTGCCCCATGTGCCAGATTCAGCTGCCTCTTGAATCTATTCAATGAACTACTTCCTGTGGTAATGAATTCCACAGGCTCACCCCTCTTCGGGTGAAGAAATGTCTCCTCATCTCCTCTTAGCATCTGGTCTCTTAGATGAGAGTTGATGAGGTGCCAGAGGAGTGCCAACATCCAGAACCTTGGATCAGTCAGGATCATTAGCAGTGAAAGGGGGAGAATGGGGAAAGGAAGGCATCCATTCCCAGGTATATACCTCTGACAGCAAATCCCACTCTGTCAAAGAAAACTTCCCTTTGATTCCGGTGTAAACTGTAAAGGGTTAAAATCAGAAGCACCTGACACTGATGTAACGATGATGCAATGTCACATGATTAGCTAATAGAGATCTGATGTGAAGAGGTACATTCAGCCTATCGAGCACTGAGATAGGTCTGTAAATAAACAAGAACGTTTTTTACAGAAAACAAGTCTATCGCATTTTTAGGGTAACAGGCAAACTCTAAAGAAAGGGCGGCAGTGTCGCTAACACCGCTGCCTTGAAACACCAAGGACCCAGGTTCGATTCTTGCGTCCGTGTCGAGCCTGCACGTTCTCCCCATAGAACATAGAACATTACAGCGCAGAACAGGCCCTTCGGCCCACGATGTTGCGCCGACCAGTTACAAAACAATGACCCACTAGCCTAAACCAATCCCTTTTCGTCCATAAACCTATCCACAGATCTCTTAAACGCCCCCAAACTAGGTGCATTTACAACTGCAGCTGGCAGGGCATTCCAGTCCCTCACCACCCTCTGGGTAAAGAACCTACCCCTGACATCAGTCCTATAACTACCCCCCCTTAATTTAAAATCGTGCCCCCTCGTGCTAGCTTTCTCCATCCTAGGAAAAAGGCTATCACTATCTACCGTGTCTAAACCTCTAATCATCTTATATGTCTCAATGAGATCCCCTCTTAGCCGCCTTCTTTCCAGTGAAAACAACCCCAAATCTCTCAGTCTCTCCTCATAGGACCTCCCCTCCATACCAGGCAACATCCTGGTAAACCTCCTCTGCACCCTCTCCAAAGCCTCTACATCCTTCCTGTAATGTGGGGACCAGAACTGCACACAGTACTCCGCACCTTGTCTGCTTGGGTTTCTTCTGGATGCTCCAGTTACTTCCCTTTGTCTGAAAGCCGAGCTGGTTAGGGGAATTGGCCAGGCTAAATTCTCCCTCAGTGTATCTGAACACGTGCCAGAGTCTGGTGACTAGGAGATTTTCACAATAACTTCATTGCAGTGTTAATGTAAGCCTCCTTGTGACTGATAAATAAACTTAAAACTTTCCATTTAAGTAATGTTCCACTTCTGTGGGCGGCACGGTAGCACAGTGGTTAGCACTGCTGCTTCACAGCTCCAGGGTCCTGGGTTCGATTCCCGGCTCGGGTCACTGCCTGTGTGGAGTTTGCACATTCTCCTCGTGTCTGCGTGGGTTTTCTCCGGGTGCTCCGGTTTCCTCCCACAGTCCAAAGATGTGCGGGTTAGGTTCATTGGCTATGCTAAAATTGCCCCTTAGTATCCTGGGATGTGTAGGTTAGAGGGATTAGCAGGTAAATGTGTAGGGATATGGGGATAGGGTCTGGGTGGGATTGTGTTCGGAGCAGACTCGATGGGCCGAAGGGCCTGTTTCTGCACTGTACGGTTCTACGGTTCTAGGGTTCTCCATTCTTCCTGACAATCTCACATTTTCCAATATCTGCCAAATCTTCTGGTGCTGCTGATCTCTATGGCATTTGCGGGCTCCCCTGTACTGCTGCTGGGAACCGTGTCGAGGGTGGGTCACCTTCAGTGGGACTGGAAGATCCTGCTGGCAGGAACAACTGGAAAATCCCATCCTGTTGTCTTCTGGTCATTGACCTTTTGCCAGTGTCTTGTATTCAACATACTGGCTACAAAATGCTTTAGGGGTGTTCAGATACAAATCTTTCCATAGATCTAGCACACTTCTGCAATCTTTATTAACCTACATCCCAGCTTGAACCCTTCTGAATTTCAGCCATCATGTTTCCATCATTTTCTCTCTTTCTCCATTCCACCAATGGTGGTGGGCTCTTTAGAACATAAGAACATAAGAAATAGGAGCAGGAGTAGGCCATCTGGCCCTTCGAGCCTGCCCTGCCATTCAATAAGATCATGGCTGATCTGTCGTGGCTCAGTTCCACCTTCCTGCCCTCTCCCCATAACCCTTAATCCCTTCTCTTATCAAAAACCCATCAACCCGCTTCTTAAAAATATTTAGCGAGGCAACCTCCACCACTTCAATGGGCAGAGAATTCCAGAGATTCACCACCCTTTGAGTGAAGAAGTTCCTCCTCAACTCTGTTCTAAACCGCCTCCCCTTTATCTAGAGGCTGTGCCCCCTAGTCCTACTGTCTTTTTTGAGCGGGAAGAGTCTCTCCACCTCTATCCTATCCATCCCATTCAACATCTTATACGTCTCAATGAGATCTCCCCTCATTCTTCTAAACTCTAACGAGTACAAGCCTAGTTTATTCAGCCTCTCCTCATAGCTCAATCCCCTCAACTCTGGTATCAGCCTAGTAAACCTCCTCTGCACTCCCTCCAAGGCCAAAATATCCTTGCGCAGGTGCGGCGCCCAAAACTGCACACAGTACTCCAGCTGTGGCCTCACCAATGCCCTATACAGCTGCAGCAAGACCTCCCTACTTTTATATTCAATTCCCCTCGCTATGAAGGCCAGCATCCCATTCGCCTTCCTGACCACCTGCTGCACCTGCAGGCTGGGTTTTTGCGACTCATGCACAAGGACCCCGAGGTCCCTCTGCACCGTCGCCTGCTGCAGCTTTTCGCCACGTAAGTAATAGTCCTTCCTACCATTCCTCCTACCAAAGTGGACCACCTCACACTTGCCAACATTAAATTTCATTTGCCATTTCCTGGCCCATTCGCCCAGCCTATTTAGATCCTTCTGCAGACTCTCCACACCCTCCGCACAATTTGCCTTTCCCCCAATCTTGGTGTCATCAGTAAATTTCGACACCCTGCACTCGGTTCCCTCCTCCAGATCATCTATATAAATGGTAAAAAGCTGAGGCCCCAGCACCGACCCCTGGGGCACCCCACTAGTCACCAACCGCCAATCCGAATAGCACCCATTTGACCCCCACTCTCTGCCTCCTATTTGACAACCAATCCTCTATCCACGCTAACACCCTACCCCCAACTCCATGTCCCCTGACCTTCTGCAATAACCTCTTGTGAGGTACCTTGTCAAACGCCTTCTGAAAATCCAGAAAGACCACATCCACCGGCTCTCCTCTATCCACTGCCCTAGACACATCCTCATAGAACTCCAGTAAATTTGTCAGACACGACTTCCCTTTAATGAAACCGTGTTGTGTCTGCTCTATCAAGCAATTCCCCTCAAGATGCCTCGCTATTTCCTCCTTAATGACGGATTCTAACATTTTACCTACCACGGACGTTAAACTAACCGGCCTATAATTCCCCGCCTTTTGCCTGGCACCCTTCTTAAACAACGGCGTAACATTAGCCGTTTTCCAATCTTCCGGCACTTCCCCGGAATCCAGCGACGTCTGGAAAATAACCACCAAGGCATCCACTATCACCTCCGCCATTTCTTTCAGAACCCTCGGATGCATTCCATCCGGTCCTGGGGACTTGTCCACAATCAGCCCCTCCAGTCTGTTAGCTAGGGATCCTCTTCCTAAACCCTCTTCACTGCCCCACCTTCTCTTTCCTATGCCTCCTCAGCATTCATCTATCACCAAAGTTTCAGCCACCCCCACAAACCCTTCCCCCAAATCTAGTGTTGAGGGTCTTCATTGAAGAACATTTAGGGACATCTCTCTCTAGTAGAACACTGGCAGAACTTGGTGGAAGGTTTGATCAGCAAAGCCTGTCCACCATCTGATAGGCACAAGCCAGGAGTGTGATGGAATACTCCCCATTTTCCTGAATGGGTGCAGCTCCAACAACACTCAAGAAGCTGGACACCATCCGGTTCAAAGTATCCTGCTTGATCAGCACCCCATCACCACCTTCAACATCCACTCCCTCCACCAGCGATGCTCGGAGGCAGCCGTGTGGACCATCTACAAAAACGCACCGCTGCAAATTGCCAAGGCTCCTCTGACAGTAACTTCCAAACCCACAACTTCTACCATCCAGAAGGAGCACAAGGGTAGCAGATACCTACCCTTCACCTATCTTTAGCAGTGGCTGTTTTGAGGGTGTGTTTTTGTCCCTCTTTGATTTGATTTATTGTCACATGTATTACTTTGCAGTGAAAAATATTGTTTCTTGCGCGCTCTATAGACAAAGCATACTGTTCATGGAGAAGGCAAGGAGAGAGTGCAGAATGAGAGTGCAGGAGATCCTATGAGGAGAGATTGAGAGATTTGGGGTTGTTTTCGCTGGAAAGAAGGCGGCTAAGAGGGGATCTCATTGAAACATATAAGATGATTAGAGGTTTAGACAGGGTAGATAGTGATAGCCTTTTTCCTAGGATGGAGAAAGCTAGCACGAGGGGGCACGATTTTAAATTAAGGGGGGGTAGTTATAGGACAGATGTCAGGGGTAGGTTCTTTACCCAGAGGGTGGTGAGGGACTGGAATGCCCTGCCAGCTGCAGTTGTAAATGCACCTAGTTTGGGGGCGTTTAAGAGATCTGTGGATAGGTTTATGGATGAAAAGGGATTGGTTTAGGCTAGTGGGTCATTGTTTTGTAACTGGTCGGCGCAACATCGTGGGCCGAAGGGCCTGTTCTGCGCTGTAATGTTCTATGTTCTATGAATGTAGTGTTATAGTCATAACTAGGGTTCAGAGAAAGATCAACTTAATGCAAGGTAGGTTCATTCAAAAGGAACACCATCATCTGGAAGTTCTCCTCCAAGCTACTCACCATCCTGAGTTGGAAATATATCGCCGTTTCTTCACAGACACTGGGTCAAAATCCTGGGATTCCCTCCCTTGCAGCACAGTGGGTGTACCGACACCACAGGGTCTGCAGCGATTCAAGAAGGTAGCTCACCACCACCTTCACAAGGGGCAGTTAAGGATGGCAGTAGATGCTGGCCCAGGCAGCAACGTCCACGTCCCGGGAAAGAATTTAAAAATCTGGTGAAGTTTGAAAGATGATTGGGAGGAGAAAAGTCCAGAAATAAAAGTTGTGGCAGAATGAAAACCACAGGAAATAATGCAGTCAAAGAAAATCAAAGGATGTGTTCAAGAAGAGGAAACAGTCGGGGTTCCAAGAAAATAAAGAACATTACAAAAAGACAGAGAGGGATGCAAAGAAAGTGCTAGCAGGAGAAAGATTCCTGACTACGAAATAAATAAACTAAAGTCAGAATACAATGTTCGCAAGAAACTGCACAGGGTTGTGAACGAAGCCCAGCTATCACGCAAACCAGCCTCCCATCCATTGACTCTTCAAAGCCCCACCATCAGCATAATAATCAAAGCACCCCAGACATTCTCTCTTCCACCTTCTTCCTTCAGGAAAAAGGATGCTGAAGTCTGAGGTCACGCACTAACCAAGTTAAGAACAGCTTCTTCCCTGCTGCCGTCAGACTTTTGAATGGACTGACCTTGCATTAAGTTGATCTTTCTCTGCACCCTAGCTATGACCATAACACTACATTCTGCACTCTCCCCTTTCCTTCTCTAAGAACGTATGCTCTGTCTGTATTGCGCACAAGAATCAATATTTTTCACTGTACACTACTACATGCGACAATAATAAATCAAATCAAAACGGGACAAAAACATGTCCTCAGAACAACCACCGCTAAAGATAGGTGATATTTGTGGACAAACAAGGATGCAGGGGGAGTAACCTTGGTGAAAGAGGATGGAATCAAAGAGAGAGGTCGAGCCAGTGGGTCAACTGACTTTATGAATGAAAAAAATCCCGAGAACAAAGACAGAAGAGGGAGCTGCAAATAATTGACTGTTCCAGTTTGATGCTGGTGTCAATCTGAACAGCACAGACCACAATAAAAAACAGCAGCGCATTAGAACAGGATTCAATATCACTGCTAGTTTGGAGCTGCCTGCCTGAAGCTGGTCTACCTCCTAACTGTGTTCCTATAAGAGAGAAAATCCCAAAAGTGTGCAGACAAAACATCGATATTCACAGAAAAGGGGGAGAATTAAACCCCTAACTTCAAGATATCAGGGGGAGTTATAGTCCAGAGACTGAGGAAGTGGAAGCCCATAAGGTGGGTTCATGTTCAAAAGAAGTACACTTGATGTCATGTTTGCCTTGGAGACAAGCAATGGAGAAATATTGGGAAGGCCAATACAAAATGAAGGTTGTTTTCATTGATCTAGAGAAGTTTTAATGTTGATCCAGAAGGATCCAATATAGACAATAAAAACATACAAATCTTATTCCAACTTATAAAACAAAGAAAAAGTTTAATAAAGAAACTTCATTACTCCAACACTTGAGACCTCACCCTGGGCCATTCCAAGTTTCCCACAATTCTCAACATGCTCTAACTTATACGAACCAGTTGATCATCACATCATTGTGTCATTGGTTAAGTGGCTCACTAGGTCAGCTGACCCTTACAGCTTGTTACCATTGATCACACTACAACAGACAGAATGTAACCGGTGATAACATCTAACATATAGGACCAGGGGTTTCCAGGAAGAAAGTCTAGAGATGTGCCAGAATTGTGGAGACTCTGAAGTGTGAGAGTTGAATTTGGGAGCATAGGGACAGGACCTATACATGAGGAGGGCCAGATAAAGTCAAAGTTGGACAGTACCAAGGATTGGCACTGAGCCCCTTACCCTTCCTGGAGAAAAACTCTGTAAAACAAGGGTATGAGGATGAGTCAAGCAAAGACACTATATATATGGACTGTTAGTTAGAGCCTGGAGAGTGAATGTGTGAAGATTATAGGTGAAGGCTTGGAGAAAGTGAATAATTTCAAATATCTGGGGTCAATGGTAGCTGAAGATGGAAACATGAAAACGGAAATTATTGGAACGAGATAGGATCAGACAGGCTAGGAAGGTGTTTGTCTGGAGTAAGGGGAGATACGAAGAAGTCAGGAAGTTACTTGGACAAATAAACTGGAAGGAGGCATTCTTAGGGAAAAGTACCGAAGGAAGGTGGCGGATATTCAAGGAATGTTTGTCTGGCGCTCTGCATGACAATGTTCCGATAAGGCAAGGGGGTTTTGGTAGGTCGCGGGAACCGTGGTGCACGAAGGCTGTGTTGAACCTAGTCAGGAGGAAAAGGAAGGTGTACAAAAGGTTCAGGGAACTAGGGGAGGTTAAGGATCTTGAAGAATATAAGGACTGTAGAAAGGAGGTTAAAAGGGAAATTAGGAGAGCCAGAAGGGGTCATGAGAAGACCTTGGCGGGTAAGATTAAGGAAAATCCCAAGGCCTTCTATAAGTATATGAAAGGTAAAAGGGTGAGAAGGGAAAGGATAGGACCTATAAAAGGTGAAGGGGGAAAGGTCTGTGTAGAACCAGAAGAAATGGCGGAGGTGCTTAATGAGTACTTTGCCTCAGTATTCACAGTGGAAGCTGATTTGGGAGATCTTGCTATGGACTTGCAGCAGGTGGAAAAGATTGAGATTGTGGACATTAAGGAGGAGGATGTGTTAGAACTTTTGAATTCTATCAAGGTAGATAAGTCGCCGGGACCAGATGGGATGTACCCCAGGATACTGTGGGAGGCCAGGGAAGTGATTGCAGAGCCCTTGGCGATGATCTTTGCGTCATCAATGGAGACGGGAGAGGTTCCGGAAGATTGGAGGATTGCGGATGTAGTCCCTATTTTCAAGAAAGGGAACAGAGATAGCCCGGGAAATTACCGCCCGGTGAGTCTGACCTCAGTGGTTGGTAAGCTGATGGAGAGGCTTCTGAGGGACAAGATTTACGAGCATTTGGAGAGGTTTGACATGATCAGGAATAGTCAGCATGGATTTGTCAAGGGCAGGTCGTGCCTTACGAGTCTAGTTGAGTTCTTCGATAATGTTACTGAACACATTGACGAAGGAAGTGCCGTGGACGTAGTGTACATGGATTTCAGCAAGGCTTTTGATAAGGTCCCCCATGCAAGACTTCTTGAGAAGGTGAGAGGGCATGGGATCCAAGGGCCTTTGGCCTTGTGGATCCAGAACTGGCTTGCCTGCAGAAGGCAGAGAGTGGTTGTGGATGGGGCTTTTTCGGAATGGAGGTCAGTCACCAGTGGAGTGCCCCAGGGATCTGTTCTGGGACCCTTGCTGTTTGTCATTTTCATAAATGACCTGGATGAGGAAGTGGAGGGATGGGTTAGCAAGTTCGCTGATGACACGAAGGTCGGCGGTGTTGTGGATGGTCTGGAAGGATGTCAAAAGTTGCAGCAGGACATAGATAGGATGCAGGAATGGGCGGAGAAGTGGCAGATGGACTTCAACGCGGATAAATGTGTAGTCGTCCATTTCGGCAGAACCAACGGGATGAACGAGTACACTATTAAGGGCAGGGGTCTTAGTAGCATTGAAGAGCAGAAGGATCTCGGGGTCCGGGTTCACAGGACTCTTAAATCGGCCTCGCAGGTGGAGGAGGTGGTCAAGAAGGCGTATGGTGTACTGGCCTTCATTAATCGAGGGATTGAGTTTAGGAGTCGGGAGGTAATGCTGCAACTTTACAGGACCCTCGTCAGGCCTCATTTGGAGTACTGTGCGCAGTTCTGGTCGCCTCACTATAGGAAAGACGTAGAAGCTATTGAAAGGGTGCAGAGGAGATTTACAAGGATGTTGCCTGGACTGGGAGGCATGCCTTATGAAGATAGGTTGAGGGAGCTGGGACTCTTTTCCCTGGAGAGGCGAAGGTTGAGAGGCGACCTGATAGAAGTTTATAAAATGTTGAGAGGAATAGATAGGGTGGACTCTCAGAGGCTATTTCCCCGGGTTGAAATGGTCGCTACGAGAGGACACAGATTTAAGGTGCGGGGAGGGAAGTACAGAGGTGATGTTAGAGGTAAGTTTTTCACTCAGAGGGTGGTGAGTGAATGGAATCGGCTGCCGTCGTCGGTGGTGGAGGCGAACTCGCTGGGGTCTTTTAAAAGACTTCTGGATGAGTATATGGGGTTTAATGGGATTGGGGGTTATAGATAGGTCTATAGATTGGTGGGGTTGATGTGATCAGCGCAACTCGAGGGCCGAAGGGCCTGTTTGTGCTGTAATGTTCTATGTTCTATGTTCTATAGATTAGTTCTGGGTTGGGGTAATGGGAAGAAGTGCAGTGAATTGTTGTGTGATAGGAAAGGTGCCACTGAAACTGAAAGGAAGAATCTACAAGACTGTGAGAACGGCCTTGTTGTACAGCACAGAAACTTCAACAAACATCAAGAGGAGCAATAGTAGCTGGACAACAATAAGCTGTAGATAGGAAATGGACGTGTGGAGTGATGGTTAAAAAAAATCGGGAACCTGCACATTGTGGTGGGGTGGGGGGTGGTGGGAGCAGTGGTGTGGGCGTCTCAGTGAAGATTGAAACAAGTAGCCATTACCATAGTTACCTGTTGCTCAAAAACAGAGAGAACATGCGGAAGGAGAAGAGGAAGCCCTGAGATCATGTGGAAAGTTGCAGCAGCTAAAGAGTTAATACAGTGGGATTGGAACCGGAATGGGAGACTGTCAGGACGGGATGGAGAAAGGCGATCAGTCAGCATTGTGATGGGGAAGGAGGTTTCTACAAAGTCTGGATAAAGTGTCACCAAATTTAGAAGCATCAAACCGGACTTGATTAAGCTGGTTATGTTTAATGCACTCCTTACAGCAACCGGCCCATTGTAACTACTGCACTCAGCACCCAGTAACATCTCCAGAAAAGGAAGGCAATTAGATGAAGCAAACATAAGAACATAAGAAATAGGAGCAGGAGTAGGCCATCTGGCCCTTCGAGCCTGCCCCGCCATTCAATAAGATCATGGCTGATCTGTCGTGACTCAGCTCCACCTTCCCGCCCTCTCCCCATAATCCCCTCTCTTATCAAAAACCCATCAACCCGCTTCTTAAAAATATTTAGCGAGGCAGCCTCCACCACTTCAACGGGCAGAGAATTCCAGAGATTCACCACCCTTTGAGTGAAGAAGTTCCTCCTCAACTCTGTTCTAAACCGCTCCCCCCCTTTATCTTGAGGCTGTGCCCCCTAGTCCTACTGTCTTTTTTGAGCGGGAACAGTCTCTCCACCTCTATCCTATCCATCCCATTCATCATCTTATACGTCTCAATGAGATCTCCCCTCATTCTTCTAAACTCTAACGAGTACAAGTAACAGCATTTAAGAATCTGAGGAATGTAGCAGATTTGTCAGTTACTCCCTTTATTTAGTTACAGCAAATTGATGGAGAATTCTTAAGGGACCAAGTAAGATTCAATATCGTCACGATCTTTAACCAGATCAGAATGAAGGAGTGCTATCAATAGCTCTGCCACTGAATCAGAATAAGAAAGGACATTCTGCCCTTTGAGCTTGTTGCAGCATTCAGTTAGATCAGGAATGGTATAGAGTTTACTTTCATTTAGCCAGCTTGATTCCACTTCCTTTAAGGACCGTATCTAGCAAAAATCTATCAATCTCTGTTAGAATCATAGAATCCCTATACTGCAGAAGGAGGCAATTCAGCCCATCAAGTTTGCACTGCTCTCTGAAAGAGCATCTTACCCAGCAAACCACCCCGACACCCCCAAAACTCCAAGCATTCACCATGATCAAACCACCTAACCCGCACATCTTTGGAGTGTGGGAGGAAACCAGTGTGCCTGGAGGAAACTCACACTGACCCAGGGAGAAGGTGCAGACTCCCCACAGACAGTGACCAGAGACCAGAAATGAACCTGGGTCCCTACCGCTGTGAGGCAGCAGCACTAACCACAGTGCCAACATGTTCTGAAATTCATTGACCAACTCCACAGCCGCTGGGAGGATCTGCCGGCCTCAACAGCTCTCCGTGGGGAGAGGAAACGGTTTCTCCCTGTCTAAACTAACAACTCCCTTAATCGTCTTCCACGCCACTGGCAAAATGTGTCAGAGGTATTCGTTATCAAAGATGCTCTAAAATAAACTGTGTTCCCCAGAGGGAGCCATTTTAACCATTGTGTTTGAGTGTAGAGTTTGAGTGTGACTATGTCATTGAGAAACTGTGACATTTTGTATTCCTTGTGAATCAATCCAGTTTGTAACTCCTTTGATTGATCGCTGTTGATTCTGAATTTGATTGAAATTATTTAATTCAGCTCTTAGAAAAAAAGCTTCCATTTTCGTACAGCTTATCCAGAGTGTTCCAAAGTAATTAGCAGTCAATAAATTACTTTTGAAGTGTGGTCACAGTTGTTGTGATAGTAAATATAGAAAGCAGCAAAAAGCAGTGAAGTTAATCTATTTTTGGAGATGTGACTGGAAAGGTCTCCCTTGTTGTACCTTAGATAATGCCCCTGGGTCTGCTGTGACTCCAGATCCACAGCAATGTGACTGAGTCTTAAATGCCCTCAGGGATGGATAATAAATGCAGGCCCAGCCAGTGATGCCCACATCCCATGAATAAATAGAAATAAAATACAGGATCTTGAGGAAGATTGCTCTGTTTCCACTGCCCCACCCTCAGCTATAAAGTCTAGGGTCAAACATGCGATCAGTGCTGGTATAAATGGATCAGTTCCACATTGTACATGCACCAATTGGGAAGCTCTGCTGCCCATTTTTTAATAGTCCCTTCATCCTATCCCTAAATGGACACTTTTGTCCCCAGGAAGGTTGGACCCCTTACCCCTCCACCACTGTAGAACTTGCTGATTTGGAAGTGTTGGCCGCAGCTGAAATCTTTTACACTACAATGAGTTAAAATCCTGAGTCTGTACCTTTAACATATTCCTCTCCCCTCTCTTTGCTTCAGCGGACTGCTGAGGACACACAATTGACTGGAAAACCTGCATCATTCACCACCTTGTGGCGTCAGCGAGTGAGATAGTTGATTTGATGGACGGGGGCAACATTAATTGTAATAATAACCTTGGAAGAAGTGATCTTTGGAGCCCTGTGTTGTTTCAGTTTTACTGGTTTGATGTCATAGCAACAACACCCAACACAAAGCAGCTAGAATCACAGCTCTGGAGTCAGCATCAAGAACAGATCTAATCATCTATTTTCCATGTTGTTGGTTCGATACCTTCAGTATCTCATTGCAAGATTATCATGTTATAAATCTGAAGAACTTTAATCACAGTACAATCTGAGCTGAGAACAAGCTCCACTCCTCTCCCACGAAGCCAATGTGCCTACAGGTTGTTCATCTGTTGTGCAGCTTTCCAATCTCAGATAACTCACCTACTGAGTGCTTTTCTCAAACCAGACACACACAAACCACTGCATGGTGGGGTGGGGGGAGACCGGTCAAGACAAATCACTGAAGACAGGTCACTGATTGCTGACTTCCTACCTTACGGTCCCTGCAGTTTGAACAGTTGCTACTACTGGCGTTGAGCAGACGGTCCTGTGTTCTCTACAAACACAAAGGCCAGTCCCATATTGGAACAAAAGAAACTCTTGGGCAGACAGAGAGAGAGAGAGAGAGAGATGCCTGTCACTGTCAGAGGACCTCCAGACACATAGGAAAATGTAATAAACGCCAGTAAAGGGAGACCGTGTGTTAAAACAACTCTTGGTGCCCAGAATCTCAGCACTCTTAACACTGGCTGCTATCAGTCCCTCCGTTATTGCTGCCGCTGCAAAGTAATATTACTGATAATCTGCAAATCAATCAATTTGGCCAAAACAGAGAGAGAGGCAGGAGAGAGTTGGTCCAGCTCTCAACTGCCTTAAGTGACTAAGCTTTCTGTTTTAAACAAAATGCTGCTTTCTTTGAAGATATTCTATGTTTATAGTGCTGTACTAACCGTTAATTTCTCTTGGTGTGTTGATGTGGGAAGACTCTGGGCAGGAATCCACTCTGTGATGGCTGGCCTTGCCCCGCTCTCCCTGTGCCTCCGAGTGAATTCTCGCTCCAAGATACACTGAGAGGCAGTTCAGCAGCTCCCCATTCACACACACACACACTGCAGCAAGCTGCTGACAGTCTGTGAGTGACACTGCACCTTCGAGTCAGGCTCCACCCAGCCGGATCCATGCAGCGCTCAGTGTCTCATTCCAACTCCAACAAGAGACAAAGGAGCTGCCTCCGACTGGGCAAGGCGCTGGGAGGGAGGGAGGAATGGTCTCCCTGTCTACACCAGGTAGACAAATGGAAATACACTTCGGAAACAAGGTGGATGAGGTTAAAATAAACTCACTCCAGCACAGCCCCAATTTCCAGCTGCTTCCTTTATTCACAAAGTTTCCAGTTTGTGCAGTGGATGTGATGGCAAGTAAGACACGTTTTGTTTTAATATTGATTCATGGGATGTGGGCTAGTTTATTGCCCAACCCTAATTGCCCTTGTTCAGAAGGAATTGAGGAGTCAACCATATTGTTGTGGATCTGGAGTCACAGGTAGACCAGACTAGGTAAAGACGGCAGATTTCCTTCCCTAAAGGACATTAGTGACCCAGCTGAGTTTTTACCACAATCGTGATTTTTTTTAAAATTACTGACTTAAAATTTCGCCAGCTGCCCTAGTGGGATTTCTACCCAGGTCCCCAGACCATTAGCATAGATCACTAGTTATCTAATCCAGTGATATTATCAATACACTACCTCCTATGTATTGCCAAAGTGAGAAAGTAATAAGTTTAAAGTTTATTTCTTAGTATCACAAGTAGGCTTGAATTAACACTGCAATGAAGTTACTGTGAAAATCCCCCAGTGGCCACAGTCCAGCACCTGTTTGGGTACCCTGAGGGAGAATTTAGCATGGTCAATCCACCTAACCAACACAGCTTTCAGACTCATTGACCATAAGAAATAGGAGCAGAATTAGGCCACTCGGCGCATCGAGTCTGCTCCACCATTCAATCATGGCTGACTTTTTGTCATCCCCATTCTCTTGCCTTCTCCCCATAACCTCTGAATCCCTTATTGATCAAGAACCAATCCATCACCGTCTTAAAGACACTCAATGACCTGGCCTACACAGCCTTCTGTGGCAAAGAGTTTCACAGCTTCATCACTCTCTGGCTAAAGAACTCTTTGATAGAACAACTGAAAGATCTGCACCTTTTCCCTTTTCAATCAAACCTGCAGCATCTCCTGTTCTTTTATCATCTTAAAAGCCCCTCAATGTTCAGTTTCTCTTCTAGTTCTGTCTACTGTCAATAGCAAGAACAGGTCACGGCATCAATTTTCTGCTTTTTTTCAACAAATGGTCCAGTTAATTATTCTCCTTACAAACAGTCTGGATAAAATATAATGCAGTGTGAAAGTTTTAATTGGCAGGCAACTGAATAATTTTTACATTAACATTAATTCTGGCCCCACTTCAAAATCTCCGAGTGTGATTGGAATGTACTTGGTAGCTGGATGAGAAAGGGACAGATTAGCAGCCCTGGAATTTAGTCTGTGCACTCTCCAGCAATAACTCTGCAGATGCCACTGATTAAATCCGGTCCCTGACACGTAGCAATAAAATACAATGGCTGCTTCTACTGAACATGATCAATATCCTGGGGGTTACCATTAACCAGGAACTCAACTGGACCAGCCACACAAATATTGTGACTACCAGGGCAGGTCAGAGTTTGGGAATTCTGCGGCAGTGGTCAAACAAGAGGTGTCCTCCATCCACATTGGAATCATCCATTAACACAGGTAAATACGGAGCTTATCATCTGCTTCTGAACCGTCCTGTAACATTGGCTTGTGCCTGAGGCAGCCTGTACCAGTGCGGATTACATCCAGAGAAAACCAAGAATAAACAGAAGGAATGACTGAAGAAAGAGAGAGTTATTCCGTAAATTAGTCCTGCCCACTCTTGATTTCAGGACCCTCCATCTCAAGCACATTCTCCCCCCCACAACCAACCAATCTCATCCCCTTGCCCCGAACTCCTAGCAGCCTCTCCACGCATCCCCGCCATCACGGGGCGGCACGGTAGCACAGTGGTTAGCACTGCTGCTTCACAGGTCCTGGGTTCGATTCCCGGCTCGGGTCACTGCCTGTGTGGAGTTTGCACATTCTCCTCGTGTCTGCGTGGGTTTTCTCCGGGTGCTCCGGTTTCCTCCCACAGTCCAAAGATGTGCGGGTTAGGTTCATTGGCTATGCTAAAATTGTCCCTTAGTATCCTGGGATGTGTAGGTTAGAGGGATTAGCAGGTAAAATGTGTAGGGATATGGGGATAGGGTCTGGGTGGGATTGTGTTCGGTGCAGACTCGATGGGCCGAAGGGCCTGTTTCTGCACAAGTTTGAAACCCAGACAACAATACTGCAGATCACCACAATTTCCTTTCCTCACTTCCCGTACCTTCCCCCCCCCCTCCCCACCCCACCCCATCACCCTCTGAGGCCCAGACATCCCTCCTCCAGACCCTGCAATCTCATCCGATTACTTCTCTGAATCATCTAATGAGGACTCAATAACTACAACATGATAATAATGATTCTGGGGAAGGTTCCAGAGATGAGGAAGTTTAGTTATGTAGAATAATTGGAGATGCAGCTTATGTGGTTTATTTAGATTTTCAATGTGGTTCAACAAGGTCTCATATAACAAACCACTATGTAAAATTAAAGCACATGGGATTGCAGGTTGAGATGGTTAGAAAGCTGGTTAACAGAGAGGAAGCAAATAGTTGATATTTTTCTGATTGGCAATCAGTGACTAGTGGGGTTCCGCAGGGATCTGTGCTAGAACCCAACTGTTCACATTATACAATAATGGTTTGGAAGAGGCAACTGAATGTATTAATCTCCAAATTTGCAGATGATACAAAGTTGGGTGGGAGGGTGAGTTGTGAGGAGGATGCAGAGATGTTTCAGTGTGATTTGGACAGGCTGAGTGTGTGGGTATCTGCATGGCAAATGCAGTATAATGTGGATAAATGTGAGGTTCTCCACTTTGCCAGCAAATAATTATTGGTAGCAATAATAAGAAGACGGATTATTACTTGAGTGGGTGTAAATTGAGAGAGGTGGATACTCAATAAGACCTTGGCGTCCTTGTGCATCAATCGCTGAAAATAAGTGCGCAGGTACATCAGGCAGTAAAGAAGGCAAATGATTTTTTGGCCTTCATAGCAAGAAGATTTGAGTATAGGGATAGGGATGTTTTGCTGCCACTGTACAGGACATTGGTGAGGCTACACCTGGAGTATTGTGTGCAGATTTGGTGTCCTTACCTGAGATGGGATATCCTTTCTATAGAGAGAGTACTGTGAAAGTTTACCAGGCTGATTCCTGGGATGGCAGGTCTGTCATATGAGGAGAGACTAAGTCGGTTAGGACTATATTCATTGGAGTTTAGAAGAATGAGAGGGGATCTGATAGGAACTTATAAAATTCTAACAGGTTAGACAGGGTAGATTCAGAAAGAATGTTCCCGATGGTGGGGGGAGTCCAGAACTAGGGTCATAGTTTGAGGATAAGGGGTAAACTCTTTAGAACTGAGATGAGGAGAAATTTCTTCACCCATGGGGTGGAGAATGTGTGGTATTCACTCCCACTGAATGTAGCTGAGGCTAAAACATTGTGTGATTTCAAGAAGAAATTAGATATCACTCTTGGGGCTAAAGGGATCAAGGGATATATTGGCGGGGGGGCAGGATATTGAATTCAATGATCGGCCATGACCAAAGTGAAGGGCAGAGCAGGCTCGAAGGACCGAGTGACCTACTCCTGCTTCTAGTTTCAATGTTTCTATGCTATTCACCTTAGGAGGAGGCAATCGAGAGGAGATTTGATCAGGGTGTTCAAAATCATGAGGGGACTGGACAGGGTAGATACAGAGAAACTGTTCCATTGCTGGAAGGATTGAGAATCAGAGGACACTGAATTAAGGTGATTGGAGAAAGAAGCAATGGGACAAATTTTTAATGCAGGAAATACAACGCAGAACAGACTGCCAGTGAGTGTGGGAGAGGCAGGTTCAATCCTGGCTTTTAAAATGGAATGGGATCACTCTCTGAAGAGAAAACATTTGCAGAGCTCTAGGGAAGGAAGGGAGAGTGGCATTGGTTGTATTGGTCTTACAGAGGGCCATCACAGAACTGCCGCTTTCTGCGCTGCAGTCATTCAATGATCCTCTGAAGGCTGAGACCCACACCTCATCTCGGAGCTCACCATTTGAGCACAGGCTCCACCGATGAGATGGGTGCCCAGAAATAGAAGCTGCCAAGCTTCTAGACACAGTTTTCTTGCTAAGAGATTTCTAGTAAACACATTTGTTATAGAATGAATTTCACTTTTAATCTATTACAGGAAAGCTACTGGGTGTCTCTGTCTCTTTGTGAGACAAGAACTCTGGCAGAATTGAAAGGATATCTACTTGAATCAACAGGCAATAAATCAGACTAGTTGTGTGGGACCGAGTGTTAATGATTCATTTTGTTTCCTCTTTCTCAGCACATCACTTAGAATCATAGAATCCTTACTGTACAGAAAGAGGCCATTTGGCCCATCAAGTCTGTACCAACCACATCCCACTCAGACCCTATTGCCATAACCCCACACATTTACCCTGCTAATCCCCCAACGCCATGGGACATTTTAGCATGGCAAATCCACCTAACCCGCATATCTTTGGCATGTAGGAGGAAACTGGAGCATCTGGAGGAAACCCACGCAGACATGGGGAGAACATGCAAACTCCACACAGACAGTGACCCGAAGCCAGAATTGAAGTTGAGTTCCTGCCCCTGTGAGGCAGCAGTACTAATCATGGTGCCACTGTGCCACCAGAACTTAAAGGGGGTACAACAGGCTCCATCCACACTGTCAACTTTGATTTTTGGGGTGTGCCTGGAGTTTCCATCACGTGACTGTCTGACTCAAACCTCTCCACGCCTACACTCCCACCACTGCTCCTTTATCCCCGTGTCTGGGTGCATTCCTCTGGGTACTCCAGTTTCAGCATCACAGTCCAAAGATAGGTGGATTGGCCATGATAAATTGGCCCTTAGTGTTTTGGGGGGTGGGGGGGGGGGGGAGGTGGTGAGTTACAAGGGCAAATATGTGGGATTACAGGGATACATACTTAGGTGGGGATTGTTGTCGGTGCAGTCTTGATGAGCTGAATGGCCTCTTTCTGTACTTATTCTATGATCCAAATGCACAAACTTCCCACATCCAACTGGAAAGGAAACTGACTGTTATCCATTTGGATTAATCCTGTCGGTCAGAGAGTACTTTGCCCCATCTCCAATATTTTTTTAAACAAATAAAAGTGTTCAAAGATAATGGAGAAATATTTTTTTTTGCCCCTTTGATTTTTCTTGTTTATTTTGCTTGTAGCTGAGTGTTGGATATTGATCTTCAATTTCCCAAGCATTGGTAAGCATAGGTAACATATCAGCCTTTGGGAGATGGTTCTAAACTAGCTCAGGATGATGATGGGTGCCACGGTGGTTAGTGCTGCTGCCTCACAGCACCAGGGACTCAGGTTCAATTCCTGGCTTGGATCAAATTGTGCGGAGGGTGTGGAGAGTCTGCAGAAGGATCTAGATAGGCTGGGCGAATGGGCCAGGAAATGGCAAATGGAATTTAATGTTGGCAAGTGTGAGGTGGTCCACTTTGGTAGGAGGAATGGTAGGAAGGACTATTACTTACGGGGCGAAAAACTGCAGCAGGCGACGGTGCAGAGGGACCTCGGGGTCCTTGTGCATGAGTCGCAAAAACCCAGCTTGCAGGTGCAGCAGGTGGTCAGGAAGGCGAATGGGATGCTGGCCTTCATAGCGAAGGGGATTGAATATAAAAGTAGGGAGGTCTTGCTGCAGCTGTATAGGGCATTGGTGAGGCCGCAGCTGGAGTACTGTGTGCAGTTTTGGGCGCCGCACCTGCGCAAGGATGTTTTGGCCCTGGAGGGAGTGCAGAGGAGGTTTACTCGGCTGATACCGGAGTTGAGGGGATTGAGCTATGAGGAGAGGCTGAATAAACTAGGCTTGTACTCGTTAGAGTTTAGAAGAATGAGGGGAGATCTCATTGAGACGTATAAGATGATGAATGGGATGGATAGGATAGAGGTGGAGAGACTCTTCCCGCTCAAAAAAGACAGTAGGACTAGGGGGCACAGCCTCAAGATAAAGGGGGGGCGGTTTAGAACAGAGTTGAGGAGGAACTTCTTCACTCAAAGGGTGGTGAATCTCTGGAATTCTCTGCCCGTTGAAGTGGTGGAGGCTGCCTCGCTAAATATTTTTAAGAAACGGGTTGATGGGTTTTTGATAAGAGAAGGGATTAAGGGTTATGGGGAGAGGGCGGGAAGGTGGAGCTGAGTCACGACAGATCAGCCATGATCTTATTGAATGGCGGGGCAGGCTCGAAGGGCCAGATGGCCTACTCCTGCTCCTATTTCTTATGTTCTTATCACTGCCCGTGTGGAGTTTGCACATTCTACCCATGTCTACATGGGTTTCCTCCGGGTGCTCCAGTTTTCTCCCACAGTCTAAAAACGTACAGGTTAGGTGGATTGGCCATGCTAAATGTGTGAGGAAACGGAGATACGGTGGAACAGTAAGATAATCTGTCACAGAGCCAGTGCAGACATGATAGGCCAAAATGCCACCTTCTGCACTGTAGGGATCTATGATTCGATGATCTATGGTGAAAGAAAACTAGTCATGATGTGGGTATGCCGGCGTTGGACTGGCGTAAACACAGTAAAAAGTCTGACAACACCAGGTTTTAGTCCAACCGATTTATTTGTCTGAGGCCAGAACTCTCCATTCACCTGACGAAGGGGCTAACCCCGAAAGCTTGTGAGTCTATTATCAAATAAATAGGTTGGACTAAAACCTGGTGTTGTCAGACTTTTTACTGAAAGAAAACTAGGTCAGTCATGAGCGATGTTTGGCAGTCTTGATCCATCTGTGAATGAATGTTGCACCACAGTCCCCAAAACTGACTCCCACTGACCCCCCCATATTGACAATAAACTGACAAGCTGATTCAGAAAGGCAAGGATTAGCTGGAATGGATAATAGAAAAACATTACGTTGGTGCAAGTAAGGGTTCCTCTTGTCTGTACACTCCAGTGGTAACACTCGAGTCAGAGCTCCAGGATCGAATGGTATTCAGGAATTTGAGCAGGCTAATTTTTCAGTGCAGCGCTGAGCTAGTGCTCTATTGTCTTTTGGGTAACACACACTAAAGCAAGGCTCCATCTTCCCTCATCAGGAGGATATCACAGACCTCTTGCCATTACTGGAAGAAGAGCAAGGTAGTTCTCCTTGTTGTCCAGGCCACCATTCCTCACTTAACCAATAGCTTCAAAACCTGATCAACAAGCCACTTATCTCAGATGCTCTCTGGGACATCCTAGGGTGCGAAAGGTGTCATCTGGGATTAGGATGAAATGATACAGGGTAGAAGGACCTTTATTAAATACACCACGCTTTACCTGGGAGTTCTTGATGCTGGCACTAATTGTCGGAAGCTGGAAATGGTACACTCCCAGCACTAATATCTCTCATCTTTGATATATAGACGGCTGACAGAGAAAGTAGAGAGAAATAAAGAAAGTGTAGCTCCAAAACAGATTATTTAGCACATCATTACCACTCTGTTCCAACAGATGTTTTATCACTGGTGATTTATACAGCCTCCTCGCTGAATGAGTAATCATAGGGATTACTCACCAGGGTGGAATACTGAAAAGATTCAAACACCCAAGGACACTGAGCAAAGATTCTCTCTTTGTTCAGGATGACTACTGTGATATGACTCCAAGGCTTTTGACAATCTTCCGCCTACGTTACGCCAGGAGCTCGGGAGAATCCCCGTGAGAAATTCCAAGTAGATATTCCAATGGAGGACACCGTTTTCAGCTCAAAGAGTTCAGAAGAGTTTAGTTTCGATACCCTTGCCGGAACTGAAATGCCAAGAATTGTAGGCTAAAGAGGAACCCTTACTTGCACCAACCTAACATTTTTCCATTATCCATTCCAGCTAATCCTTGCCTTTCTGAATCAGCTTGTCAATTTATTGTCAACATGGGGAGGGGGGGGGTCAGTAGGAATCAGTTTTGGGGACTGTGGTGCAATATTCATTCACAGATGGATCAAGACTGCCAAGCGTCTCTCAAGACTGACCTACTTTCCTTTCATCATTGATCATCGAATCATAAATCCCTACAGTGCAGAAGGAGGCCATTTGGCCCATCATGTCTGCACTAGCTCTGTGACAGAGTATCTTACTCCCCCACCGTAACTCCGTTTCCTCACATATTTAACATGGCCAATTTACCTAAACCTGCACATCTTTCGACTGTGGCTGTAAACGTGCAGCATTCCTTGTGTGATTACCGCCACCTCACCCAATGGTGTAAGCACCTATTCCCTCTCCCAAAGCTGTCCCATGTAGTACTATCCCACACCTCAAACATTCTCTCTTCCACCTCTTTCCATCAGGAAAAGGCTACAAAAGTCTGAGGTCACATATCAAACAACTCAAGAACAGCTTTTTCCCTGCTGTCATCAGACTTCCTTATATTAAGCTGCTCTTTCTCTACACCATAGCTATAACTGTAACACTACATTCAGCACTCTCTCCTTTCCTTTTCTTTGAACAGTATACTTTATGTATAGTGCGCAAGAAACAATACTTTTCACTGTATGCTGATACAGGTGACAATAGTAAATTACATCAATCCACAGGATGCACTTCTTCAGCACCTCCTAAACCTGTGACCACAGGAGAACCACAGCAGCATTGGAACACCATCACCTCCACATTCTCTTGCATGCCAAACACCATTCTAAAGTGGAACAACACTGGTTGTATCTTCACTGTCATAGGGTCAAATTTCTGGTACTCCCTTCCTAAGAGCATTGTTGACATATCTTCTGTCATAGAAGGGTCTGGTATGTCAAGGGTTAATATGGCAGGAGCGTTCCCCGAGTTAAATACCGCCACACAGTGATGTATGAGGCACATGATCTAGACTGAGGGTCAGCATGGTGTTAGCCAGAGACATGTTAAGACTTAGGGCAGAAACAGCTCCATTCCTATACCCGCTACTGTATATTACACCATCCAGATTTTTAATTGGTCAGGGGTTCAAGGATTATGGGGATAAACCAGGAAAGTGGAGATCAGGATTATCAGATAAGATCTATCATCATCTCACTGAATGTTGGAGCACTGATGGGCCAAATGGCCTACTTCTGCTCCTACGTCTCATGGGCTTGCCATCCAATCACATTGTCTGTACCTGTAAAGACTGGCATTCCAACTCTTATCTTGCAACTGAATCTTTGCCGTGTTTGTGAAGCCAACTCTCCACTCACCCAAAGAAGCAGCACTCCGAAAGCTGGTGATATCAAATAAGCCTGCTGGACTTTAACCTGGTGCTGTGAGACTTCTTACTGTGTTAACGTAAGCCTGCTTATGACACTAATAAATAATCTACTCAATAGTTGGAGTCAAGATCATTGTGCGTCAGGGTACTGATGAGTCATCTGTCAAATTTGAGGTTTTAAAATCCTTTGACGTCTATTTCAACCTGCGATCTGGTAAAATACTGCAGTGTGCTAAATTCACCGAGAGAATCAAGCTGGCTGGAGAACCTGTCGCTTCCTTCATTAACGATCTCTACAGGACAGCAGAAGGGGCGAAGGGGATGTGAACATGAAGGATAAAGACTGATTCATCCAAGTCTGAATTATGATGGGTCTTTGTGGACAATTCACACTCAGACCTCCTAAAAGCTAAAGATGGTCTAATCCTAGACAAACCAAACTGGATAGTTTGACTTTCGGAGCTGTGTGTGCAACAGCAGACAATCCTAACAGGAGAGAATGCAACATGGGGCAGGAGGCAACCCTCAATTCAGTTTAGCAGCTCACATAGACGCAAGGATATTCCAAGTCATGCAAAGTAACTCCTGAACCACCCAGCAGAGCGACCTCGCCAGCACAGTGGGGCAAACAGGGGAGATCAGTGTCCTGTGAGTACAGCACCAGGTTTTCACTGCAACTGACAGGGACACCTTGGGTAAAGTGTGTGAGTCAAAACCCCAGAGCCACACAAGAACCCCAAAGGTGATCCACAAGGTCTAGACCAAAATCCTGGAAGACTCTCAGCCAGCCTTCCGAGCTGAGATTGTGGTTCTGCATTTGTAATGTGACATCCTGGTAAATGCTCAACCAACAAATCATAGATTAAACTCACAGGCCGGTCTACTGTCCAGTTAGACAAGGAACATAGCACAAAGGCCTCCAACAAAGGCATGCCTTATGAAGATAGGTTGAGGGAGCTGGGACTCTTTTCCCTGGAGAAGGCGAAGGTTGAGAGGCGACCTGATAGAGGTTTATAAAATGTTGAGAGGAATAGATAGGGTGGACTCTCAGAGGCTATTTCCCCGGGTTGAAATGGTCGCTACGAGAGGACACAGATTTAAGGTGTGGGGAGGGAAGTACAGAGGTGATGTTAGGGGTAAGTTTTTCACTCAGAGGGTGGTGAGTGAATGGAATCGGCTGCCGTCATCGGTGGTGGAGGCGAACTCGCTGGGGTCTTTTAAAAGACTTCTGGATGAGTATATGGGGTTTAATGGGATTGGGGGTTATAGATAGGTCTATAGATTGGTGGGGTTGATGCGATCGGCGCAACTCGAGGGCCGAAGGGCCTGTTTGTGCTGTTATGTTCTATGTTCTAACTCAAACAATGGACACTTAGCTTCACATGACAGGAGGGCACACTGCAGTACAAGGGCAACACAATCCAAGCAACTCTTGTGGTCCACAATCAGGGCGACCTCTGTAAGCTGCAACACCCCTATAGAGCTTAACTTCCTGCAGCATGGATTGATAAGGTCAACCCCGAGTGCCTGCCTCGAATTACACACAGAGCTCCCATAATTCTTCACTGCCATTGGGCCACCTGAAAATTTCTTACAGCATCCATTCCCTGTTTGGGTGGAGTCTGTGTGGAGTTTGCACATTCTCCCGCTTGTGTTTCCTCTGGATGCTCTGGTTTCCTCCCAGTCCAAAGATGTGTGGGTTAGGTTGATTGGCCATGCTAAATTTCCCCTTATGTCCCAGGTATGTAGGCTAGAGGGATTAGCAGAGAAAATACGACAGGTGTAGGGCCTGGATGATTGTTGTTGATGCAGACTCGATGGACTGAATGGCCTCCTTCTGCACTGTAGAGATTCTAGGATTCTATTTAGAATCATGCTCAGGAGTGGCACCAAGCTGGTCTGCCTCTACACCCCATGTAATGTCCCCCAGTCCTCACGGGGGAACACAGAGGCAGCTGGACAAGATGCCGAACGTGGCAATCAAACCATCTACCACTTGGTGCTCTTGGTGACCCAGCCTGAAAGCTAAATGGGTTTTCTCCACAGCTGCATGGGCCTCACATAACATCAGGGTCCTCGTTGGACAGGAGCCTAAGCAAGCTTTCAAGGAGCACAGTGTTTTCCAAACCAGACACCAACAGCAGTTTCTGCCCCCTTCCCCTCAATGGGGACTGTCGATTCCTAATGACATTTATTACCCCACTTGGCATATTTTACTCCAACTGTCAGCCCTTTGGGTACCAGAGATATTTCAATGCATGATGTCAGACACTGTGCAGGACCTTCAGAGGGTCATGTGCCACATAGATGACATCTTGGTCCACAGGCTCCTGGTGAAAGAGCATGATGAAAGGCTCAGAGAGACTGCAATAGGCCAGGCTGATGCTGAATGAGAGATATGACTTTACCAAGTCATATCGGTTCCTCTCGTCAGCAACACCAACATCACAATACTTCCCCATGATAGCACGATGACACAGTGGTTAGTACTGCTGCCTCACAGCCCCAGGGATCCGGGTTCAATTCTGGCCTTGGGTGATTGTATAGAGTTTGCACATTCTCCCCATGTCTGCATGGGTTTCCTCTGGGTGCTCTAGTTTCCTCCCACAGTGTAGGTTAGGTGGATTGGCCATACTAAATTGCCCCTTTGAGTTGGAGGCCAACTCCCAAACCATCACCATGAACCTGTCAGCAACCACATCAGTCTCCAACAAATCCACCAGGAATGACTCCAGCAGGAAGAGTGTGTCCGCATCCATGCCAGCTGCCCACAGGAACAACCTTGTTACTGACCAAGCAGTTGGTTCAGCCAAAACACAGTAATGGCAGCAATGCCACTTCACAGCCATAGATGAGCTCTTAGTCTACGAGGGACAGCTGATCATTCCTGAGTCTCTTTGGACAAAGATACACCTGGCTTCGGTCCACCTTGTTGTCCAACAAGGGGCATACACGCGTTGGGTCGTGCGAGGGCTGCTCTTGGATGTTTCGAGAGTAGCCGAGTGCTTCACGTCATTAGTGTACGCTTAAACTGGACCAGCTGATGGGCAACACGACAGCTCAGTGACTGTCACTGTTTGCTGTGCAGATATATGATTTTGGGCCAGTATCTGTGGGAGTTTGCTCATTCTCCCCGTGCTTGCGTGGGTTTGCTCTGGTTTCCTCCCACACCCCAAAGATGTGCTCTTAGACTGATTGGTGTAACAAATTGTCCCTAAATTAGTCTCCCCTCAATCTGGTTTCCAATGTGGAGTGCCATAAGCGTAGACAAGGGTCATGGGTAGAAGAGGGGACTCACAATGTTGAGATGGCAGCGCAGGCTCGTTGGGCCGAAGGGCCTGTTTCCTGTGCTATTTTGTTCTTTGGTTCACCCTAGGAATAACAAAGTGCCGGGCACAGGTCCGAGCCACCAGCTGGTGACCGGGTATCTCCAAAGCAATAGGGGGGAACGCGGCAAATTACCAATTCTGTGTGTTGCACCATTAGGACCAAATGGAGCTACACCCACGCACTGCACTGCACCCCCGCCCCCCCACCCCCCCAACACAATGGCAATTCTTTCTTCACCATTGTAGACTAATCCTTAAGGAGATAAAGCAACTTCATAGAATAGATGAAAATCCCTACTGTGCAGAAGGAGGCCATTCAGCCCATCAAGTCTGCACTGACCACAATCCCACTCAGGCCCTATTCCTGTAATCCCATCTATCCCTGACTCTGAGGGGAAATTTATTATGGCCAGTCATGATGATGTGTGTGGGAGAAAACTGGAGCACCCAGGGAAAACCCATGCAGACATGGAGAGAATGTGCAAACTCCACACAGACAGTAACCCGAGGCTGGAATTGAACCGGGTTCCTGACAATGTGAGGCAACAGTGCTATCCACTGTGCCACCATGCTCCCCCCCATGCAACATCATAGGAATGGTCATCATAGAGATGTTTGAAAACCATTGCTTCCAGAATGAACTCTTATTGGATAACAGGCCACAATTCTCTCATTATGTTTCACATGCTTGCTCGCTACAGCCAGTTCTGTCACCAGCTCTCCACAATACTGGCAGTCAAACCACGAGACAGAAGAAGAGGTTTGTACAGTGAAGGCCCTCCTGAAGAGAAACTCTTCACTGCATTGCTCACTTACAGGTTCTCCCCATTCGAGTGTGGTCCATCCCTGTCTCAGTTCCTCATGGATACAACTCCTAATCCTGCCAAAGAAACTCCTAATACTTCTAAAGAAACTCCTGCCAGGGAAAGACTAGCAGAACATACAAACCAAAGAACAGTCAACTGACTCATGCACATTTCTGCCTACAATAGACCGCACTGTGCCAGGCACTTGCCTGAGTTGCAGCAAGTTGACAAGGTCTGGACTCCTGACTTTCAGAAAGAAGGAACAGTTCTCAGACGGAACAAGGGCCAATCCCGCTCCTACCAGATTAGCACATCAGTGGGCACGGTCAGCCACAACAGAAGAGTCTTCTCCTCTCCCAAGACAAGCTCCTTCCCTTGCACAGTGTAGGAATATTGGTGAGGTACAGCCCAAACACTTCCAAGCCAACAACAAGAGCCAGAATCAACAGATCACTCCATTCTCCAGACACAACAGCAAACCTGATGTGAAAGAGTTGGAAGGCCTCCAGACCAGATGAACATTTAACTTCAAGAACTTGAAGGGTGGGGGGGAATGGGTACAGAGGCTGATGTTAATATAAATACTGTAATGGCAATAATGTTTGAATAGCATTGAAGTTGGAATAAGAAGGTAAATGTATAAGATTTATAACAATTTAAGACTTGAAAACAAACAAAAGTAACTCCGTATCCATGAGGTAAAGATTTGGAGGAGGTATAGTGAAGGATCTGAGACATGCAGGGTTAATGTGGGACTAAGTACAGTACTGCCACACAGTGATGTAAGAAGGCACAATGAGGGCCAGTGTGATATTTTTCAGAGACACGTTAAGAGCCAGATGGAAACAGCTCCATGATGTAGCCTTTACAGATTACATGTAGACAGATACAAGTAATTAATAAAGACTTGTTGGTAACATATAGAAGGCTATGAAAACTTATTTAACTAACATATTCTAAAGTACATTTGCGTACGCACGTGACTCTACACTAAATGTACAAAGGTTTCAGCTATGAAGAGAGGTTGGAGAAACTTGGTTTGTTCTCATTGGAATGATGGAGGTTGAGGGGCGACCTGATAGAAGTCTACAAGATTGAGAGGCACGGACAGTGTGGAGAGTCAGAAGCTTTTTCCCAGGGTGGAAGAGTCTATTACTCGAGGGCACAGGTTTAAGGTGTGACGAGCAAGGTTTAAAGGAGATGTACGAGGCAGATTTCTACACTGAGAGTAGTGGCTGCCTGGAACTCGTTGCCAGGGGAAGTAGTGGAAGCAGATACGGTAGTGACTTTTAAGGGGCATCTTGACAAATACATGAATAGGATGGGAATAGAGGGATATGGTCCCTGTAAGGGTGGGGGGTTTTAGTTCAGTCAGGCAGCATGGTCAGTGTAGGCTCTGAGGGCCGAAGGGCCTGTTCCTGTGCTGTAATTTCCTTTGTTCTTTGTTTCATCTATATACGTAAACGTACTTTCTTGAGAATTCAGACTCTGTTAATTTGAGACACACTCCATATTTCAAAGGAAGAATGTTCTTTTCTCTTCTGAAGGGCTCCTGGGGTAAAATTGATGATGTTATTTGCACTTTACAAAGTCAGTAATCTTCTACCCCAGCCAGAGTGACAGGTATTTAGTCAACAAGTTCTTGTTTTGTCTATTTAAGGAGAGATTACTCAAATGTTCTTCATTAACAATCTTTCTTCAGGATCGTTACACTCCAACAGAAGGTGAATGATTTAAATGCTTCACAAATAAAACACATTAGTACAGCAATGTTCATCAAACCAGAACAGAAGACACAACCTTCACATCATGTAGCCTCTTAGCTTCACACAACACCAAGGAATATTGCAACTCCATTGTCTACGTCAGTGGGTGGCACAGTGGGTAGCACTGCTGCCTCATAGCACCAGGGACCCGGGTTTGAATCCTGCCTTGGGTGACTGTCTATTCATGTTCTCCCTGTGCCTGTGTGAGTTTCCTCCGGGTGTCAGAGTCATAGAGGTTTACAGCATATAAACAGGCCCTTTGGCCCGCTTTTTTTCAAATCCCTAAGCTAATCCCAATTGCCCGCACTTGGCCATATCCCTCTGTACCCATCTTATCCATGTAACTATCTAAATACTTTTTAAAAGATAAAATTGTACCCGCCTCTACTACTACCTCTGGCAGCTTGTTCCAGACACTCATCACCCTCTGTGTGAAAAAATTGCCCCTCTGGACACTTTTGTATCTCTCTCCTCTCACCTTAAACCTATGGCCTCTAGTTATAGACTTCCCTACCTTTGGGAAAAGATATTGACTATCTCGCTGATCTGTGCCCCTCATTATTTTATAGACCTCTATAATATCACCCCTCAGCCTCCTACGCTCCAGAGAAAAACTCGCAGTCTATCCAGCCTCTCCTTATAACTCAAACTATCAAGTCCCGGTAACATCCTAGGAAATCTTTTCTGCACTCTTTTTAGTTTAATGATATCCCTTCTTTAATAGGGTGACCAGAACTGTACACTGTATTCCAAGTGTGGCCTTACCAATGTCTTGTACAACGTCAACAAGACACCCCAACTCCTGTATTCAATGTTTTGACCAATGAAACCAAGCATGCCGAATGCCTTCTTCACCACTCTGTCCACCTGTGACTCCACTTTCAAGGAGCTATGAACATGTACCCTGAGATCGCTTTGTTCTGTAACTGTCCCCAGTGCCCTATCATTAACTGAGTAAGTCCTGCCCTGGTTCAATCTACCAAATTGCATCACCTCGCATTTATCTAAATTAAACTCCATCTGCCATTCGTCAGCCCACTGGCCTAGTTAATCAAAATCCTGTTGTAATCAGAGATAACTTTCTTCACTATCTACTACGCCACCAATCTTGGTGTCATCTGCAAACTTATTAACCATGCCTCTTATAATTCTCATCCAAATCATTAATATAAATGATAAATAACAGTGACCCAGCACTGATCCTTGAGGCACACCACTGGTCACAAGCCTCCAGTTTAAAAAGCAACCCTCTACAACCAGTTTTGTACCCATTTAGATACCTCACCCTGGATCCCATGAGATTTAACATTCTGCAACAACCTACCATGCAGTACCTCATCAAAGGCTTACTAAAGTCCATACAGACAACATCAACTGCACTGCCCACATCTACTTTCTTGGTTACCCCTTCAAAAAACTCAATCAAGTTTGTGAGACATGATTTTCCATCACAAAGCCATGCTGACTGTCCCTTCCAACAACTTACCCACCACAATGTGAGGCTCACTGGCCTGTCATTTCTAGGCTTTTCCCTCCAGCCCTTTTTAAACAAAGACACAACATTTGCCACTCTCCAATCTTCAAGCACCTAACCCGTTACTCTCGGTGATTCAAATATCTCTGCTAGTAATTTCCTCCCTACCCTCCCACAATGTCCTTGGATACACTTCATCAGGTCCCAGGGATTTATCTACCTTGATGCGCTTTAAGACTTCCAGCACCTCCTTCTCTGTAATAAGTACACTCCTCAAGAAATCATTATTTATTTCCTCAAGTTCCCTCACATCCATGCTTTTCTCAACAGTAAATACTGATGAGAAATATTCATTTAGGATCTCACCCATCTCTTGTGGATCCACACATAGGTGACCTCGTTGATCCTTAAGAGACCCTATTCTCTCCCTTGTCACTCTTTTGTCCTTTATATATTTGTAGAAGCTCTTTGGATTCTCCTTTGCCTTATCTGCCAAAACAATCTTGTATCCCCTTTTTGCCCTCCTGATTTCACTCCGGTTTCCTCCCACAGTCCAAAAGACATGCCGGTTAGGATGCACTGGCCGTGCTAAATTCTCCCTCAGTGTACCCGAGCAGACACCAGAGTGTAGCGACTAGGGGATTTTCACAGTAACTTCATTGCGATGTTAATGCAAGCCTACTTGTGACACTAATAATTAAACTTTAAACTGTAAAAACTTTATCTCGTTCAACTCAGGCATTTGATTGGGCAGCTGGGGGTGGGCAGGGAGGTTGTGGGGGGTCGGCAGGGAGGTGGGGTTGGGGGGACAGGGAGCTGGAGGTTGGGGGCAGGAAGGTGGGGAGGTTGAGGGGCAGGGAGGTGGGGGGCATGGGAAGTAGGGAGGTGGGAGGGTGGGGGGGGCAGTGAGGTGGGGGATAGGATCAGGGAGGTGGGGGGTGAGGGGGCAGGAAGATTTGGGTGAGGGGCAGGGAGATGGGAGGCAGAGGGGCAGGGAGGTGGGTGGGTGTGGGGCAGGGAGGTGGGGGTGAGGGGGAGATGTGGGCACAGGGTCAGGGAGATGGATGGGTGGGGGGGCAGGGAGGTGGGAGGATGAGGGGCAGGGAGGTGGGGGGGTGTGGGGCAGGGAGGTGGGGGTGAGGGGGAGATGCGGGCGCGGGGGCAGGGAGATGGGGGCACGGGGGCAGGGAGATGGGTGGGTGGGTGGGGGCAGGGAGGTGGGAGGATGAGGGGCAGGGAGGTGGGGGGCATGGGGGGCAGGGAGGTGGGGGGCAGTGAGGTGGGGGGGTAGGGGGCAGGTAGGTGGTGTGTGGTGGGGGAGCAGGGAGGTGTGTACTCCAACTGCAGGAAGGACAAAGGCTGTGTGGTCCAGTGGGATGGAGCACAGCTTGGTAGGCAGGTCTGTCTCCCAGTCACTGTCCCTGGCACTGGCGGTCTGTGTACTGGACTGTAGAGGGAATGCTGATGGTAACTGAGAGAATCTGCAGCCTGTAAATTGAAAACACGTAATAAAGGAGGAGGTGGAGGGTATGTGAGTTCTCCTGAGTCGGGTTCACTTCAATAAGTGACCCTGCACGAAGCCTCTGGATTGGGGGTGGGGTGGGGTAGAGATCCACATGGTGCACAGGCACGTCACAGGTGAAGGGCTTAGGGGAGGGTAGGAATGTCCACTACAATAACTATGGGATCCAGTGTTACTGGGCAAGGCTGAGGAACAACAAGAGGAAGCTCCATCTTCACATTGTGAAGTTCAGGAGCTTTATCTGACACACAAGGCTCGATCTTCCTGCCTGTTCACACCATGCTGCCACTGCAGCGAAGGCAGAGAGTTTGGCAGCCAGCCAAATCTCCAATCGCTGCCGTGGGAGTGGGAAAATCCCACTGGAGTGAACGGTTGGAAAATTCCGGCTGTGAGTGAGGGAGCATCAGATTCCATTTGGAAATGGAAGTGTAGGGCCACAGCAATGATACCGGCTCAAAGCAACTGTAACAGGTTTTCCACATCCCATTGATGCACTCACTCTGGGAACTGAGAGTCCACTGGGGAAAAACAGCAATGTGGGAGGAGGCACGAAGGTTTCGCTGCCAGATAATGGTGCTGGCACTGCAGCGACTGAGATGAGGATATGCTGAGGGATCTCCCACGCTTGTCCCATCTGCTGCCGCTAGCACTGAGAGCACAGAGAGGCTACTAGAGTATCACTGCCTTCACTCATGGTGTTTCTCGAGGAAGAAGGAGGGTTAGAAACGCTTACATCACACTTCAAAAAAGTCTTAGTAGCGTTGAAGAGCAGAAGGATCTCGGGGTCCGGGTCCACAGGACTCTTAAATCGGCCTCGCAGGTGGAGGAGGTGGTCAAGAAGGCGTATGGTGTACTGCCCTTCATTAATCGAGGGATTGAGTTTAGGAGTCGGGAGGTAATGCTGCAACTTTACAGGACCCTTGTCAGGCCTCATTTGGAGTACTGTGCGCAGTTCTGGTCACCTCACTATAAGAAAGACGTAGAAGCTATTGAAAGGGTGCAGAGGAGATTTACAAGGATGTTGCCTGGACTGGGAGGCATGCCTTATGAAGATAGGTTGAGGGAGCTAGGACTCTTTTCCCTAGAGAGGCGAAGGTTGAGAGGCGACCTGATAGAAGTTTATAAAATGTTGAGAGGAATAGATAGGGTGGACTGTCAGAAGTTATTTCCCCGGGTTGAAATGGTCGCTATGAGAGGACACAGATTTAAGGTGCGGGGAGGGAAGTACAGAGGTGATGTTAGGGGTAAGTTTTTCACTCAGAGGGTGGTGAGTGATTGGAATCGGCTGCCGTCATCGGTGGTGGAGGCGAACTCGCTGGGGTCTTTTAAAAGACTTCTGGATGAGTATATGGGGTTTAATGGGATTGGGGGTTATAGATAGGTATATAGATTGGTGGGGTTGATGTGATCGGCGCAACTCGAGGGCCGAAGGGCCTGTTTGTGCTGTAATGTTCTATGTTCTATGTTCTATATGTTCAAATACAGATTTAAACACATCTCCCTGACATCACCCCAGGGTGTCCAGGTTAATCTCACAGTGAGACACTGAGTGGGAGGGTGACTAAACCTCAACATACGAGGATTCCAACGTACAAATTCACAGGGCTTTCAGTTTATCACAACCATCCAACGTATTTACAAAAGTGCAATTTATTTACAGGGTTTGCACACCTTGCTCGAAAAGTGACATGAAAATTTCTTAACTTTGCTAACTCTGCCCGTTGAAGTGGTGGAGGCTGCCTCGCTAAATATTTTTAAGAAGCGGGTTGATGGGTTTTTGATAAGAGAGGGGATTAAGGGTTATGGGGAGAGGGCGGGAAGGTGGAGCTGAGTCACGACAGATCAGCCATGATCTTATTGAATGGCGGGGCAGGCTCGAGGGGCCAGATGGCCTACTCCTGCTCCTATTTCTTATGTTCTTATGTTCTTATGTTCTTATATCTGCAGCAGAGGCAGAGGCAGCTTGTAACAAGGTGAAAGAAAGGTAGGTAATCAAAGGGGGTGGTGCAGAGATTGGATAAGATGCAAGTCCGTGTGTGCGCGTGTGTGTACGTGTGTGCGTGTGTATGCGCGTGTGTGTGCGTGTGTGTGCGTGTGCGCGTGCGTGTGTGTGTGTGTGTGTGTGTGTGTGTGTGTGTGTGTGTGTGTGTGTGTGGAGCCCCCCACTCCCCCAGAGGGCCACGGGGTACAGAGTGAGAGCAACACGACAGCTCGGCTGGTGGTGCTGCAAACATCTCTGTGGGAGAGAATGAGCGTTGATAGGTGACCCCCGCTCATGGGTGTGTGAAATTGGAGTTTTGAGGAGCAGCTTGAGTGCACGATGCTATGGTGAGATTTTGATATTGGAGGGAGTTGCAGGATGATCTAGCCTGGCAGAGGAGATCAAACAAAGGACTCATGTCTTTTTATCCACAATTCTCCACTTGCTTCTGGAAGATTCTCTGTCATCCAGCCAATGAATCGATCAGAAACCCTCAATTGCATCATTCGATTAGGCCAATCAAATGCGAGCAGAACAGTGGCAGTGGTCACTTCAGGGCCCATCACCTCCCTTGGGTCAGGCCCAGTAGCTGTCTCGTCTCTGCAGCAACAGCAGATGCAGTGAGGGTCAGAAGAGGAAGTGCTTCAACATGGCCAGAGCCTATGTCCCAGGAATGGAGGCAGGGTGGGCTTTTGGGGTCCCGAAGCGCAGAGGGCCTCAGGGGGTGGAGGGAGCGATGGGAGAGAAGGAGATTAGGTATTTGCAGTTCCTGATGGAGTCCAGTGGGAGATTGTTTAAATCTTTATTTATTTATCTTTATTTAAATCTCTAACAATCTCCCTGACATCACATGAGGGCCTTGGGACCTCGGGAGTGGGAGAGGTTTTCCACATCCCATTGATGCACTCACTCTGGGAACTGAGAGTCCACTGTGGAAAAACAGCAATGTGGGAGGAGGCACGAAGGTTTCGCTGCCAGATAATGGTGCTGGCACTGCAGCGACTGAGATGAGGATATGCTGAGGGATCTCCCACGCTTGTCCCATCTGCTGCCGCTAGCACTGAGAGCACACAGAGGCTACTAGAGTATCACTGCCTTCACTCATGGTGAATTCAGCAGGGGCCAAGTCCATACATTTCCCAGCTTCCCCCGGGTCAGGTTAATCCTCCTGCCATTGAGGCTGGGCAGGGAATCAGCCACAATTACAGGTCTCAATTGGCACAAAGGAGCTACTTGAGGCCTTACCTGCTCCAGTGTAACATTGCTACGAGGTCAGGGCAGATGTAACTTCCTTCAATGTCACCCCCCCGCCCCCCCCCAATCCATTCCCACACTGGGTGGCAGTTTGAGTGTGCTTGCCAGCCACACTAACTTACCCTCAGCCTCCCAGACTGAGATGTGAGGTTGGTCTGCTTCCTAGAGCCAACCCCAGGATAGGGGACATGTCTGTGTGCCCACACTTCTCCCATCAAGGTCTCGAGGTCTTGGTGGGTAAAGGGGGGGCACTGCCTCCTTTTTGAAGCTGCAAGCCTGGTTCTTCTGGTTAACAGACACCTGTGGCAGTCTCCTGAAGAAGGGTGGCTGGAGAGAGTGAGACGTTGGTGTTGGACTGGAGTTTACAGATGGTGCCCAGACCTTTGACCCCGTCAGCTTGGCTTCTTTCTGATAGGTTAATTTCAGAATTCAAATTTAACCATATACTGTGGTGGGATTCAAACAAAGAACAAAGAACAACACAGCACGGGAAACAGGCCCTTCGGCCCAACGAGCCCGCGCCGCCGTCCCAAACCTGGAACCCCAAGGCACCAGTCTAGGTGTGCGTTTTACTAGTACACCACTGGGCCACAGGAGGAACCCAACATCAGGGATAAAATGCAATGTATTATTCAAATAAACAACCGGCATTTAGGACCAAAACTGGCAAGAGGCAAAAGGATGGGTGTGATGGCTGAGCGACAGGAATCAGGGCTGATGGAAAGCATGGAAACTGACTTGGCCACAGGGCCTGTTTGTGTGCTGGTAATTCTATAATAAAAACAATAACATAAAAACAAAACACTTCCTATACAGTCTTTCATCATGTCCTGAGAATGTGCTGAACCATTTTACAAACAGTGTATTACGTTATAGTAATTTGGCCTAGATATTTTGGCCTTGGAGGGAGTGCAGAGGAGGTTTACTAGGCTGATACCGGAGTTGAGGGGGTTGAGCTATGAGGAGAGGCTGAATAAACTAGGCTTGTACTCGTTAGAGTTTAGAAGAATGAGGGGAGATCTCATTGAGACGTATAAGATGATGAATGGGATGGATAGGATAGAGGTGGAGAGACTCTTCCCGCTCAAAAAAGACAGTAGGACTAGGGGGCACAGCCTCAAGATAAAGGGGGGGCGGTTTAGAACGGAGTTGAGGAGGAACTTCTTCACTCAAAGGGTGGTGAATCTCTGGAATTCTCTGCCCGTTGAAGTGGTGGAGGCTGCCTCGCTAAATATTTTCAAGAAGTGGGTTGATGGGTTTTTGATAAGAGAAGGGATTAAGGGTTATGGGGAGAGGGTGGGAATGTGGAACTGAGCCACGACAGATCAGCCATGATCTTATTGAATGGCGGAGCAGGCTCGAAGGGCCAGATGGCCTACTCCTGCTCCTATTTCTTATGTTCTTATAGAATGATACAGCACAGAAGGTGATAATTGGACTCATTGTGTTAATGCTAATACCTTTGAAGTTTACTACAATTAGGTTGTTTTATAACAATCAATTTCTTAATTCTTTCATGGGATGTGGGTGTTGTAAGCAAGGCAGGCAACTGTTGCCCATTCGTAATTGCCCTTGAACTGTCTTCCTCAGCTATTTCAGAGCCTCTGAAACAAGCTACAGAAAGTACAAACTTGAGCTGAAGAGTAGTAGGAAATTTGTCTTTTCTTTGAATCCTGCAATGTCTTCAGGGATGTTCATTCTTCTTCTCATCAACCAGATTTATTCAAGTCTCAGCTCCACTGTCGCCCATCCAATAGAGAACGAAGCAGCCATCAAAATTCTTCATCAAAGCTGAAAATGCTTCACTTTCTCAGGTCTCTCCCCAATGCGCAAAGTGGAAACAGAAGATTCTAGGGTGAAAGTAGCTTTCTATTCTCCTAAAGATTTCTTTCTTGAATCAGTTTTTCACCGAATGGGTTTCACAACCTTTGCAATGTAATAACTCACAGAGGCAAAAGTCCCATCACCGAGTTACTTTATTTACACCATATATCTGTACACAGCCAGCTCTCCCTGCTGAATGCAGGCTGGGAGTCTGAGTCTCCTGTTTTAAATAGGGAGCATGAGGCTCCCTGATTTAACTATCAATTAAGACTCATCAGGTAGTTCTTTTAGGTTTACAAGTAGAAGTTACATTAACACTGTAATGAAATTACTGTGAAATTCCCAGGTCACCACAGTCCGGTGCCTGTTCGGGTCAATGCACCTAACCAGCACGTCTTTGAAATGTGGGAGGAAACCGGAGCACCCAGAGGAAACCCACACAGACACGGGGAGAACATGCAGATCCAAGCCGGGAATCAAACCCGGGTCCCTGGTACTATGGAGCAGCAGTGCTAGCCACTGTGCCACCCAAGACTCATCAAGTATTTCTTTTCACGTTCATACTCTAGCACGTCAACCTCATTAGTCTTCGGCCCCCCAAGCCTGTACTGACCATGCTGCCCGACTTAACTAAAACTCTGTACTCTTCCGGGGATCATCCTATTCATGTATTTGTCAAGACACCTCTTAAAAGTCACTACCGTATCTAGTTCCACCACCTCGCCCAACAACGAGCTCCAGGCACCTATCACCTTCTGTTAAAAAATCTGCCTTGTACATCTCCTTTAAACCTCACCCCACACAGCTTAAACCTGTGCCCCCTGGTAATTGACTCTTCCACTCTGGGGGAAAAGCTTCTGACTATCCACTCTGTCCATGCCTCTCATAATCTTGTAGACTTCTATCACATCGCCCCTCAACCTCCAGTTCCAGTGAGAACAAACCAAGTTTCTCCAATCTCGTTAATGCCCTCCACACCAGGGCAACATCCTGGTAAATCTTTTCTGAACCCTTTCCAAAGCCTCCACATCCTTCTGGTAGTGTGACGGCCAGAATTGAACACTATATTCCAAGTGCAGCCTTAGGTTCTATAAAGCTGCAACATGACTTGCCAATTTTTAAACTCAGTTCCTCGGCCAATGAAGGCAAGCATGCCGTATGCCTCCTTGACCGCCTTCTCATCATGTTGCCACTTTCAGTGACCTGTGTACCAGTACTCCCAGATCCCTCTGCTTATCAATACTCTTAAGGATTCTGCCATTTACTGTATATTTCCTGTCTGTATTAAACCTTCCAAAATGGATTACGTCACATTTGACCAGATTAAACTCCATCTGCCATCTCTCCACCCAAGTTTCCAACCGATCTATATCCTGCTGTATCCTCTGATGGTCCTCATCGTTATCCACAAATCCATCAAACTTGTGTCATCCATAAACTTACTAATCAAAACAGTTATATTTTCCTCCAAATCATTTATATATATTACAAACAGCAAAGGTCCCAGCACTGATCCCTGAGGTTCTTGATGATATTGATGATGCAAGTGTTGACATCAAGAATCAGAAGTCAAAGCCACTCCTGAGAACACAGCATTTAGAATAGTCTGTGTTCTCTGTCCAGCCTCAATGGCAGGAGGATTAACCTCACTCAGGGGAAGCTGGAAAATACATAGTCCTGAGCCTTAAGAGGCCCCCTCTGACTTCAAGCACCTCTCTCACTCCCGAGGTCTCAAGATCCAGTGGCTGCTGCATCTCCCACCAGACTCCCCCGGAACTGCAAATACCTAATCTCCACCCCCCCCACCCACCCCTCACCCCCTGAGGCCCTCTGCGCTTCGGGACCCCAAAAGCCCACCCTGCCGTCCATTCCTGGGACATAGGCTCTGGCCATGTTGAAGCACTTCCTCTTCTGACCCTCACTGCATCTGCTGTTGCTGCAGAGATGAGACAGCTACTGGGCCTGACCCGAGGGAGGTGATGGGCCCTGAAGTGACCACTGCCACTGTTCTGCTCGCATTTGATTGGCCTAATCAAATGATGCAATTGAAGGTTTCTGATCAATTCATCGGCTGAATGACAGAGAATCTTCCAGAAGCAAGTGGAGAATTGTAGAAACAAAGATATTTGCAGCTATAACTCAAAGAGACCAAGTATCGCAAGAAGACATGTGCCCTGAAGGATGTTTCAGAAAAGAAGATCGATTCTACATTGAAGATATTTCCTGGTCAAGGTTTTCCTAAACTTGGTAGGATCTATTTTTAGTTAAATAGTTAAAGTTGATGTTCAGTTAAAGTTGATGTTCAGTTAAAGATAAAGTGCATTTAAGAGTTAAAGTTCTGTTGAAAGTTGATGTTCAGTTAGAGTTAAAGTTTAGGAAAGAGTTATTGAGTTGCAACTGTTTATGTTTGAGTTGGTACCAGAAGTGTTAAATAAAGAAATAATTGAATTACTGTCATTGTTTGTCTCATTAAACTGGAATGCTTGGAAGGTTAAAGTTAAAATTTATTTATTAGACACAAGTAGGTTTACATTAACACTGCAATGAAGTTACTGTGAAAATCCCCTAGTCGTCACACTCGGGTGCCTGTTTGGGTACACTGAGGGAGAATTTAGTATGGTCAATCCACCTAACCAGCATGTCTTTTGGATTGTGGGAGGAAACCGGAGCACCCAGGGGAAACCCACGCAGACACGGGGAGAACATGCAAACTCCACACAGACAGTGACCCAAGGCTGGGCATCAAACTTGGGTCCCTGGCGTTGTGAGGCAGCAGTGCTAACCACTGTGCCAGCAAAGGTTCACCAAACTAATTCCTGGGATGATCATATGCACATTTGAACTGGGAGGGGGGGAGTAGGCCATTCAGCCCCTCGAGCCTGCTCATAGCTGATCCGATTGTAACCTCAATCCCACATTTCCACCGACCTTGATAACCTTTCACCTCCTTGATTATTAAGAATCTATCTAGCTCTGCCTTAAAAATACTTATAGACTTGCACACTATCTTATGTTTATAAAATCGCTATCTTATGTTTATAAAATGTTGAGAGGAATAGATAGGGCGGACTCTCAGAGGCTATTTCCCCGGGTTGAAATGGTCGCTACGAGAGGACACAGATTTAAGGTGCGGGGAGGGAAGTACAGAGGTGATGTTAGGGGTAAGTTTTTCACTCAGAGGGTGGTGAGTGAATGGAATCGGCTGCCATCGTCGGTGGTGGAGGCGAACTCGCTGGGGTCTTTTAAAAGACTTCTGGATGAGTATATGGGGTTTAATGGGATTGGGGGTTATAGATAGGTCTATAGATTGGTGGGGTTGATGTGATCGGCGCAACTCGAGGGCCGAAGGGCCTGTTTGTGCTGTAATGTTCTATGTTCTATCTATGTTCTTCCCGGCTCACAATGCTGATCGACCGGGGTGGCAAGGCAGTAAGATTGCACCCTGTATGTTGTCATCCTGATATTGGATATAGCTCTTGGGGCGAAGGGGATTAAAGGATATGGGGAGAAATCGGGACCAGGTTACTGAGTTGGATGATCAACCATGATCATAATGAATGGTGGAGCAGGGTGGAAGGATTGAACTGCTCCCAGTTTCAATGATTCTATGTTTCACACTACCACAGTAAAAAGTCTGACAACACCAGGTTTTAGTCCAACCGATTTATTTGATAATATTCTCACAAGCTTTCGAGGTTACCCTCTTCCTCAGGTGCATGGAGAGTTCTGGCCTCTCCATTCACCTGACGAAGGGGCTAACCCCGAAAGCTTGTGAGTTTACCATCAAATAAATCGGTTGGACTAAAACCTGGTGTTGTCAGACTTTTTACTGTGTTTACGCCAGTCCAACGCCGGCATACCCACATCATCACACTGCCATGGCAGGGAGAATAGCCCTCCTGCTCAGAGGCCAGTTTGCCCATTTAAATGGCCAACTAAGAGCCTATTCCCACTGGCATTTTACCAGTGTTGGGTGGGCTCTTTACCACGTGATACCATTGAAGGCCTGATAGTCTCGCGGGGGCTCGGAGGGAGTCACTTCCTGACTGGGTACCCTGTGGGCCATGGAGACGCTCTCTGGCAGCAATAGCTTGCTCTCACCAATCAAAATAACCCCCACCCTCACCGCCACCCCCCTCCCAACCAACCAGCAGGGCCCACCTGACCCTAATGACCGTTTGAAAACTGGGTTGATAAGGGTCAGAAGGGGTATGAAACAAGGCAAATAAATGGAGTTAAGATAAAAATCAGCCATATTTGAAATGAATGGCAGAACAGGGTTGAGGAGCTGAATGGCCTCATCCTGTTCCCCTCTTCCTAATGATCCTGGGTTTGAAATTTTCTACTGTAGGCACCTGGCACACTCCGAGCAGCGTAGGAGATTCGAGGAGCTGAATGGCCTCTTGCTGTGCTTGTTGTACATACCGAGAGTGCAGAGTAGGAGACTCAAGGGGCTGAATGGCCTCTTGCTGTGCTTGTTGTACATACCGAGAGTGCAGAGTAGGAGACTCAAGGGGCTGAATGGCCTCTTGCTGTGCTTGTTGTACATACCGAGAGTGCAGAGTAGGAGACTCAAGGGGCTGAATGGCCTCTTGCTGTGCTTGTTGTACATACCGAGAGTGCAGAGTAGGAGACTCAAGGGGCTGAATGGCCTCTTGCTGTGCTTGTTGTACACACCGAGAGTGCAGAGCAGGAGATTCGAGGGGCTGAATGGCCTCTTGCTGTTTCTTGTTGCACACACACAGTGCGGAAATCAGGAGATTTCATGTTGTTTGAACAGCTTGTGATTTTGTAAACAAATTTCTGAACTTTCGGAGTACGCCAGGTTCGCTGAGGTAGAACACCCCAGGCGAGGAATCAACAATAACATTGTTTACTCCCAGTTTCTGACATCTTTCTCCTTGATAAGTCCAACTTATCAAAACTTTAGTGAGGGAAGAAACTTCTGGAAAAGAACTAAAGAATAGCAGTGGCTTGACAATAGTGAAAGTATTAGAGTTGTGTACTTTCCATTATGGCAAGGAGACAGTTCGTATATCAGCCAACATGCTAATTCCCGTCTTTAGTACTCAAGACTTGCAATTTTCAACAGCAATCTAGACTCCCACAGTCTCAAGAACTTAACTCACATCTTTCAAAAGACTATAATTACTCCACATCTCAAACCTCCCCCCACCCAAACACTAGGCTTCAAGGGAGAATGCTTTGTTTCAGTGCAGAGAGACCAGTGAGAACATTCGGGTTTAGCTGAAAAAAAAAGAGACATGCTATTGAAGTTTTTTGTCTTGCACTCATCAGAACAGATGCAAGAATGTCAAATTTCACAGGGGGTAACAATTTACACTGCATGAGATTGGCAAGTTATTAAGGCAATGCCTCCAAGAATCAGACTCAACTTGCTAACTAATCAGCACCCTCTTCTCTTGCAATATAAATTTTGTTGCCTTTGAAATTTGGCATTCTTGTATCTGTCCTGATGAGTGCAGTGTGAAAATCTTCCACAGCATGTCTCTTTTTTTTTAGCAATGCTCAAATTCTGCACTTTCAAGCGAGAATCCATACTTTATTTTTATCATTCTACCATTCAGCACCTAGATCTTAAGCTCCAAAAATTCTGTCATTAATCCTTGCTTTCTTCTCTCAGCCTCTCCTTTAAAACCTACTACTGTGACCAAATGTTTAGTCCCGATAAAGTCTTCATTCTTTGGCTCAGTGTAAGCTTTCCACCTGTTTGCTAAAAACAAAAGAGACATGCTATGGAAGATTTTCAGCTTCTACTCATCAGGACAGATGCAAGAAAGCCAAATTTCAAAGGCAGCAGCAATTTATACCGCATGAAAAAAGGATGCTAATTGGTTAGCAAGTTGAATCAGATTGGTGGAGGCATTGCCCTAATACTGTTGCCAATCTCATGTGGTGTAAATTGTTGCCCCCCCGTAAAATACCTTGGGATGTCTTTCTACATCTAATGTTCTGTACAAATGCAAGTTTGAATGAAAACTTTTAAACTGTGATGTCCAGGTGTTGGACACGAACAGTATCGAGTTGGGGAAAAGTTGGAGATAAATAAAAAGGTAGTCAGTAGACATTGTTAAGTTGGCATTTAACAGGCGGTGGTGTAGTGGCAATGACGCTGTACTAGTCATCCAGAGACACAGGCTAATGCGCTGGGTACACATGTTCAAATCTCACCATGGAACCTGGCGGAATTTAAAATCAATGAATAAAGTTTAGAATTGAAACCTTTCCATGGTGACCATGAAACTGTCATTGATAGTTCTAAAACCCATCTGGTTCACTAATGTCCTTTAGAGAAGGAAATCAGCCGTCCTTACCCGGTCTGGCTTACATGTGACTCCAGACCCACAGGAATGTGATTGATTCCCAAATGCCCTCTGAAGTTGCCTAGCGAGACACTCAGCTCAAGAGCAGTTAGGGATGGACAACAAATCCTGGTCTAGTCAGTGATGCCCACAACCCAGGAAAGAATTTTGGAAAAGTTGAACTGGGGACAGAATCCCAGGAAAGACAATGCGTTCCTAAAGTTTGAGGCTCTGGGAACGATGAACTTAAGACTGACATCAGAACATTTATTTCACAGTCAGCAACTGTTGAAGAAATGCCAAGGGATCATATTTCATTCTCATTGTTCGATTACAATTTCACAGAGGCACAAGGAAGAAAACGCTTTTCTAAAGAATCATCTTTCTGGTGAGATGTTAATCTGAGGCCCCCATCCTCCCTCTCAGGTGAATGATTGGCAGTCAGTGACTAGTAGAGTTCCACAGGGGTCTGTGTCAGGACCCTAACTGTTCACATTATATATTAATGATTTGGAAGAGGCAACTGAATATATTATCTCCAAATTTGCAGATGATACAAAGTTGGGTGGGAGGGTGAGCTGTGAGGAGGATGCAGAGATGTTTCAGTGTGATTTGGACAGGCTGAGTGTGTGGGTATCTGCATGGCAGATGCAGTATAATGTGGATAAATGTGAGGTTATCCACTTTGGTAGCAATAATAGGAAGACAGATTATTATTTGAATGGATGCAAATTGAGAAAGTTGGATACTCAAAGAGACCTTGGAGTTCTTGTGCATCAGTTGCTGAAAGTAAGCGTGCAGGTGTAGCAGGCAGTAAAGGCGGAAAATGGTACATTGGCCTTCATAATGAGAGGGCTTGGATATAGGGATAGGGGTATTTTGCTACAAATTGTATAGGGTGTTGGTGAGGCTACACCTGGAATATTGTGTGCAGTTTTGGTGTCCTTATCCTTGCTATAGAGGGAGCACAGCAAAGGTTTGCCAGGCTGATTCCTGGGATGGCAGGTCCGTTATATGGAGGAGAGACTAAGTTGGTTATGGCTATTTTCACTGGAGTTTAGAAGAGTGAGAGGGGATCTCATAGAAACTTACAAAATTCTAACAGAATTACTTCCCACTGCCTCAGTAAAGCAGCCAGCATAATTAAGGACATTCTCTCTTCCATCTTCTTCTATCGGGAAAAAGATACAAAAGTCTGAGGTCATGTACCAACCAACTGAAGAACTTCTTCCCTGCTGCTGTCAGACTTTTGAATGGACTTGCATTGCATTAAGTTGATCTTTCTCTACACCCTCACGTTAGATGATGGCATCCATATCGATGATCCAGCACGTCATGCAGAGGTTGCCGTGGCAGGGTTATGTGGTGTTGTGGTCACTGTTCTCCTGAAGGCTGGGTAGTCGTTGTTCAGTTGTCGGTCCACTTCTTTCAGCCTCATAGTGAACAATCACTGAAACAGCTATATGATGAATCAACAAGTCCCATCCCACCATCAGACTCACCATGGACTACTCTCCGGAATCGGTTACATTCTTGGACACACGCACCTCCATCAAGGACAGTCACTTCAGCACCTCACTGTACGCAAGCCCACAGATAACCTCATGATGCTCCACTTCTCCAGCTTCCACCCTAAACATGTTAAAGAAGTCATTCCCTATGGACAAGCCCTCCGTATACACAGGATGAGGAGATGCTGAAAGATGCCCTTTGGAATAACAGGATCTGGCATTTGACTCATTGATCAACAGTTCCGATGCACCACACTGAAAAATCACACTGACATCTTCAGAAGACAAACACGGGACACAGTGGACAGACCCTTTGTCGCCCAGTACTTTCCCAGAGCAAAGCAGCTATGACATCTTCTCCAGAGTCTTCAATACATCATTGATGAAGATAAACATCTTGCCAAGGCCATCTCCACTTCTTGCCTTCAAACAACCGCACAACCTCAAACAGACCATTGTCCGCAGCAAACTACTAAATGGACACTGCTCAACAATCACCAGGTAGGACTGATCCCTTCCTGTTGGTGAACACTTTAGCAGTTAAGGACATTTGGCCTCTGATCTTCGGGTAGGCGTTCTCCAAGGCAGCCTTCACAAAGCATGACAACACAGAGTCGCTGAGCAGAAACTGATAGCCAAGTTCCGCACATGTGATAACGGCCTCAACCGGGATCTTGGGTTCATGTCACACTATCTGTAACCCCTCCACAACTTGCCTGGAAATCTCACTAACTGCAGACAATACACATCTCTTTAACCCTCTCTCCACTCACATTCTCTGTACTTGTAAAGACTTGATTACCTGTTAAGACTCACATTCCAACCTTAGCTTGTAATTGTATTTGTCTATACACGTCCTGTTTGTGTACTGAACTCTTCACTCACCTGAATAAGGAGCAGTGCTCTGAAAGTTTGTGCTACCAAATAAATCTGTTGGACTTTAACTTGCTGCTGTGTGACTACTCACTGTGAAGAATTTATAGCAGGGCGTTTGGAAAGGTTCAAGGTAATCTGGCAAATTCAACATGGTTTTATGAAAGGGATATCATATTTAATCAACTTATTGATGATAGCCATGACGTGGAGATGCTGGTGTTGGACTGGGGTGGGCACAGTAAGGAGTCTCACAACACCAAGTTAAAGTCCAACAGTTTATTTGGTAGCATGAGCTTTTGGAACGCTACTCCTTCCTCAGCTGACTTCTTACTGTGCCCAACTTACCGGAGTTCTTTGAGGAAGTAACATGTGCTGTGGACAAAGGAGAATGATGGACTTAGATTTCCAGAAGGTATTTGGTAAGGTGTGACACATCAAAGGTTATTGTGGAAAATAAACACTCATGGTGTAGGGAGTAACATGGCATGGATGGGCAGAAGGGCCTGTTTCCTGTGCTGTATTGGATTGAAGATTGGCTGGCTAGCAGTGAGTAGGCAAGAAAATTGATCTTTTTCAGGTTGGCATGAGTGATGTGTCACAGAGTGGTGTGCCACACAAATCAGGCTGGGACATCAACTGTTTATAATTTATACAAATGACTTGGATGAAGGGATTGAAGGGATGCTTGCCAAATTTGCTGATGGCACAAAGATAGATAGGAAAGTAGCAGAGAACCCCTTCAGTGCAGGAAGCTGCCAACCGGCCCATCAAGTCTGCACTAAGCTGTGAAGAGGACATAAGGAAGCTACAAAAATATATAGGTAGGTTAAGTGAGTGGGCAAAGATCTGTCAAATAGGATATAATGTGGGAAAATGTGAAATTGTTTATTTTGGCAGGAAGAATAAAAGAGAAGTACACTATTTAAATGGTGAGAGGAGCAGAGGGATCTGGGTGTCCTTGTGCATTAATCACAAAGGACATAGTATACAGGTACAGCAAGTGATTCAGAAAACTAATAAAATGTCATTGCAAGGGGAATTGAATACCGAAGTAGGGAGATAATGTTTCAGTTATATAGGGCTCTGGTCAGATTGCATCTGGAGTACTGTGTATAGTTTTGATCATCTTATTTAAGGAAGGATGTAAATGTGTTGTAAGCAGTTCAAAGGTTTCCCAGACAAATACCAGGAATTAGGTGTGTTGTGAAGTTAGTGTTTGTAAAATTGTAAAAGAACTTATAAAATGCTAAGAGATTTTTCTTGCTATGCTTCGGTAGTTAAGAGAAATGCAGGTGCAAATGCAGTATGCAGAGAGCACAGAGTGAAACATTTAATCACAAGGCCAGGCAGAGTGCTGCCAAGACAATAGGGTTGTTTTTGAATTTTAACCAATCAGTTTAAACTAGGCATTTGGATAACAGCAGCAGCTCATCAGATTGGAACTTGATGTTTTGGTAACCTGTAAACCAATCCTATTATAGGAATTGTGTATTGTCATCAGGGCCAGACAGCAACTGCCTCTGCCAGAGGGAGCGAGCGTGAGAGCGCGAGACAGCCACAGAGAGAGAGAGAGAGCGAGAGAGAGAGAGACAGCGAGAGAGAGAGAGCGAGAGAGAGAGAGAGAGAGACAGCGAGAGAGAGAGAGACAACGTGAGAGAGAGAGACAACGTGAGAGAGAGAGAGACAGCGAGTGAGAGAGAGACAACGTGAGAGAGAGAGACAACGTGAGAGAGAGAGAGACAGCGAGTGAGAGAGAGACAACGTGAGAGAGAGAGACAACGTGAGAGAGAGAGAGAGACAGTGAGTGAGAGAGAGACAACGTGAGAGAGAGAGACAACGTGAGAGAGAGAGAGACAGCGAGTGAGAGAGAGACAACGTGAGAGAGAGAGACAACGTGAGAGAGAGAGAGAGACAGTGAGTGAGAGAGAGACAACGTGAGAGAGAGAGACAACGTGAGAGAGAGAGAGACAGCGAGTGAGAGAGAGACAACGTGAGAGAGAGAGACAACGTGAGAGAGAGAGAGACAGCGAGTGAGAGAGAGACAACGTGAGAGAGAGAGACAACGTGAGAGAGAGAGAGACAGCGAGTGAGAGAGAGACAGCGAGAGAGAGAGAGACAACGTGAGAGAGAGAGACAACGTGAGAGAGAGACAGCGAGTGAGAGAGAGACAGCGAGAGAGAGAGAGACAACGTGAGAGAGAGAGACAACGTGAGAGAGAGAGAGACAGCGAGAGAGAGAGAGAGACAACGTGAGAGAGAGAGACAACGTGAGAGAGAGAGAGACAGCGAGAGAGAGAGAGAGACAGCGAGAGAGAGAGAGACAACGTGAGAGAGAGAGAGAGACAGCGAGAGAGAGAGAGAGACAGCGAGAGAGAGAGAGAGACAGCGAGAGAGAGAGCGACAACGTGAGAGAGAGACAGCGAGAGAGAGAGAGACAGCGAGAGAGAGAGCGAGAGAGAGAGAGAGACAACATGAGAGAGAGACAGCGAGAGAGAGAGAGACAGCGAGAGAGAGAGCGAGAGAGAGAGAGACAGCGAGAGAGAGAGCGACAACGTAAGAGAGAGACAGCGAGAGAGAGAGACACAGCGAGAGAGAGAGCGAGAGAGAGAGACAACATGAGAGAGAGAGACAGCGAGAGAGAGAGAGACAGCGAGAGAGAGAGAGACAGCGAGAGAGAGAGACAGTGAGAGAGAGAGAGACATCAAGAGAGAGAGAGACAGCGAGAGAGAGAGAGAGAGCGAGAGAGAGAGAGAGAGCGAGAGAGAGAGAGACAGCGAGAGAGAGAGAGACAGCGAGAGAGAGAGACAGCGAGAGAGAGAGAGACAGCGAGAGAGAGCGCGAGAGCGAGTGAGATCGAGAGACAGCGAGAGAGAGAGACAGCGAGAGAGAGAGAGACAGCGAGAGAGAGAGAGACATCGAGAGAGAGAGAGACAGCGAGAGAGAGCGCGAGAGCGAGTGAGATCGAGAGACAGCGAGAGAGAGAGACAGCGAGAGAGAGAGAGAGACAGCGAGAGAGAGAGAGAGACAGCGAGAGAGAGAGAGAGAGACAGCGAGAGAGAGACGTGAGAGAGAGACAGTGAGAGAGAGAGACAGTGAGATCGAGTGAGAGAGAGACAGAGAGAGAGAGAGAGAGAGAGAGAGACAGTGAGAGAGAGACAGCGAGATCGAGTGAGAGAGAGCGCGAGAGCGAGTGAGATCGAGAGACAGCGCGAGAGCAAGAGAGAACCAGCAACTATCGCTGGCAGTGTAACAGCCACATCTACGACTTACAAGAAAGCCTCATCTCAATAGTAAAGTCAGAAGAAATCAGCAAAGCAGACAGAAGATTCTGGAAGACAACAAACCTGGTTGAAATGTTGAGAGGGACTAAAGATTTTATTTTTTTGTTAATAAGTGGAAATTGGATTTATCTAAACAGCACTCCATTAGAATAGGGTTAATTTGGTTTGTTAATCGTTTAGTTACCTTGTTCACTGTTAGATAAATGAAGTGTTACTTGTTGCTTTTACAGAGGGAGTCACAGGTAGTTATTTTGATTTAACCACTAAAAGTTGCTGAAGTGCAGATATTACCCCCTTCTCATGCACACTTGAACAGATGATGATGTGAGGTACTTCTCTTTGAGTGGTGGAGTGCTAGTTCTCAGAGAGGAGATCAAACTTCCCCCTTCATAACAGGCAGGTTGTCTAATGAAGAAAGGTTGGATAGGCTAAGCATGTATCTGCTGGAGTTCAGAAGAATAAGAAGCGATTGAAACAAGTAATATCCTGAGGGGTACTGACAGGATGGATGTGAAGAGGATACTTCCTCTTTTGGGAGAATCTAGAACCAGGGCTTGCTCATTTAAAGCGGGGATGAGGTAGCAGAGGATTGTGTGTCTCTGGAACTCTTTTCCTGAAAAGGTTGTGGAAGCAGAGTCTTTGAATATTTTTATAGTAGAGATCAATAGATTCTTGGCAAGAAAGTGAGTGATGGGTTAAGTGAGATGCAGATTCGAGGTTTCTATCAGATCAGCCATGATCTAGCTAATTGGCGGAGCAGATTTGAGGGGCCGAATGGCCATCTCCTGCTGCTGGTTTGTATGTTTGCACGGCTCGAGAGTTATTAGTTCAGGCCTCTGAATTAGTAACATAGTCACTTTGCTATCTCATAGTCACTGCAAACCTTGTGACTGCCATAGATGTTGGCCATGGTAAAGAGCCCTGATGTCAGTGTGCTCTTCAAGAATTATCCCCTATGGATTTTATCAACATTGTGCTTGACAAATCAAGGAACTCCTCACAGTTTCAATGGCCCTGGGAAATAAGGCAAGCAAACAGCTTGAGAAAACGTTAGATGCAATAATCAGGGAACTGCAGATATTCTTTGTCCAGGATGATGGAACCAAGTTGTCTTTCTCAGCTCTGACCATCTGACGAGTTGGACTGAACAATGAGTCTCGCTGTCAATACACAACTACTTTGCTGTGTCATAAAGATCTACAAACATAGAGGTAATAGGTGGTAGTTGCTCTCCTCCTCTGTTGCACTGCCCCCTTCCTTTTATACTTGTGATGACACATCAATATCCCCCACAATATGATTGGTCCTAGGTTGCAAAGCCATCGGATTTAAATTTAATAGGTTCTTGGTATCTAAGTTCCTAACTTCCAATCGATAGGCTGAATTCAAATCATTCAGATGTCTGAAAGCCTGCCTTCTGCTTTTTGACAAAGAAAGGAAAAGGTAAAGTGGTCACTGTCCCAGGTGGCCACAGACTGACTGGTGCTGATTTAACCTGAGGGTCACCACACCTCAGGCGAGGGGCAAGGTTGAGAAGGTGGGGCCTTCATGAATAACCTCAGCCGGTGCAGGAATTGAACCCAGGCTGTTCGTATTGCTCTGCATCGTGAAGAATCTGGCGTGGAGCAGGAGGAGTTTGGGGGGGGGGGGGGGGTACTTGGAAGAACGCTGCTGTTCTGCTGTCGTTAAGAGATTTCAGGCTCTTGTTAGGAACACAGGGTATTTATTGATAAGAGAAGCTTGGTACAGGAGTTGCAGCTCTCGGCTGCTCTGGTGCTCCCACTCTTTATGACGTTAACTACATGACAGCTCGATGATTCTGCCAGACAGAGGACTTCACCCTCTGGTGTGATCACTCACCCTCAGTTTCCACTGGCCTCTCAAGTCAGCTGCCTTTACTTTTTAAGTTTTCAATTAACCCCCAGCCTCAACAGCTTCCTGTGGGACAGAATTCCAGATATCCCCACACCTTTTGCAAGAAGAAGTGCTTCACAACATCATCCTGAAAGATCTGACTCTGATTTTTGCCCCCTTGTTCAGGTTTCTCTGAACCAGAGGAGATATGGGGTTTAATGGGATTGGGGGTTATAGATAGGTCTATAGATTGGTGGGGTTGATGAGATCGGCGCAACTCGAGGGCCGAAGGGCCTGTTTGTGCTGTAATGTTCTATGTTCTATAGTTTCCCCCTACCCATACTATTGTTATGAAGCGGAGGTGGATCCCCCCCCCCTCCGAGAACTAACACCTAACCACTCAAAGAGGAATATTTTGCCTCCTAATTTGTTAAAGTGAGTGTGAAGTGGTACAGCTGTTCTTTAGTAACTTTTCATGGTTAAATCAAAATAACTCTCTCTAAAATCAACAAGTAACAATTTATTTATCTGTCAGTGACCCCATGTTAACTAAACTATTAACAAACTGAATAAAATGTGATTTTAATGGTATGCTGATCAGATAAATACAATTTCCACTTATTAACAAAAATAGAATCACTCTCGAAATTACAACCAGGTTTTGAGTCATCCGGAGCATTGTGGACCTTCCTGTTGATTCTTCTTTGCTATCGAGATGAGGCTTTGAGCTATGAGCTGTGGCAGGTAGTAGTTGCTCTCCTAGAACATTACAGCACAAACAGGCCCTTCGGCCCTCGAGTTGCGCCGATCGCATCAACCCCACCAATCTATAGACCTATCTATAACCCCCAATCCCATTAAACCCCATATACTCATCCAGAAGTCTTTTAAAAGACCCCAGCGAGTTCGCCTCCACCACCGATGACGGCAGCCGATTCCATTCACTCACCACCCTCTGAGTGAAAAACTTACCCCTAACATCACCTCTGTACTTCCCTCCCCGCACCTTAAATCTGTGTCCTCTCGTAGCGACCATTTCAACCCGGGGAAATAGCCTCTGAGAGTCCACCCTATCTATTCCTCTCAACATTTTATAAACTTCTATCAGGTCGCCTCTCAACCTTCGCCTCTCCAGGGAAAAGAGTCCCAGCTCCCTCAACCTATCTTCATCTCCTCCTCTGTCGCACTGAACCCTTCCTTTTATACCTGTGATGACACATCAATATCCCCCACAATATGATTGGCTTTGCAACCTAGGACCGTCGAGTTTAAATTTAATTGGTTCTTGGTATCTAAGTTCCTAATTCCAATTGATAGGCTGAATTCAAATCATTCAAATGTCTGAAAGCCTGTTGCGTTGACAACCTTGCTATTTGGACCGCCGATACAGATGTTTCATTTTGGGCACTCTATATGTACTTGCATTTTTTAACTTCCTAAGCACAGAGACAGCACCACCTTTTAAAGGGACTGTGCAATTCTTTCTCCTTAGCATTTTACAACTTTGCAGACACCAATCTACAATTACTCTACCCAACTTCGCAACACTATCAAATCCTTTAATCGCCTTAAACAGCTCAGTTAGATCATCCTCTTAATCTTCTATACAAGGGGAAAGTACAAGCTTAGTCCAGACAACCTGACCTCTCAATTTAATCCTCTGAGCTCCATCTTTTCAATCAGTTCAAAATTAGCCGTGAAGACAATGAATCCTGGGATGCTACATCGCAGCAATTCTGACATACACAATCGAGCTTTGGACAATCAATAAAGAAATGCAGCATTGTGGCTACAAGACTATGGATTTTGAGATTAATAATGAAGATTTCTTGGACAAACCACATGGCCTATGAAGAGACAGAGATCAGGCCACTGGAATTTCTTGGGCGTGTAATAAGAAATCATGATTTAAAAAGTCTGAGACTGGCGGGAAAGATCGATGGTGAAAGAGGAAGGTAGGCAAAGAGCCAAATTTCCAAGGAGCCTCACAAACTGGATGAATGTACCATCAGTAAAGATGATCCACACCTCCAAATGAGGGGCATGGATCAGCTAGAGAGTCAATATCTTTTCCCAAAGGTAGGGGAATCTAAGGGGAACAGGTTTAAGGTGAGAGGGGAGAGATACAGAAGGGTCCAGAGGGGCAATTTTTTCACATAGAGGGTGGTGAGTGTCTGGAACAAGCTGCCAGAGGTAGCAGTAGAGGTGGGTACAATTTTGCTTTTTAAAAAGCACTTAGTTACATGGATACGATGGGCATAGAGGGATATAGGCCAAATGCGGGTAATTGGAACTAGCTTAGGGGCTAAAACAAAAAGGCGACATGGACAAGTTGGGCCGAAGGGCCTGTTTCCATGCTGTAAACCTCTACGACTCTAAAGCAAGATTATGGCTGAGGTCAGGAAATGTGAAGTACTCTTGAGCAGGACAAAGTGGATAACAGTCAGACCCTGGCCAGGGTGAGGCAGATGGGGCTAGGGAATAGAGTTTGTGCCAGTGTGTCTCACCTTCAGCTGCCTGCCAGCTGTCCCTGCCAGCCCTTGTAAATGCTACTCTTTCCACATTTCAAATATTGGCAGGTCAATTACAGCAATGAAAACAACGCAGTAACTAAACCAACTTGAACACGTGGCACCTGAAATAATGTTCCATATGCTTCATCCTAGTCATAGTGTAGCAATTCTCATATTAGAATGGCAAGTAGTTCAATAACAAACTGAAAACAAAAGTCAATTTCTTCCTCTTCCTTCCTGCATGTGGGACACATTGTTTGCCTGTGTCCCTGTATCCTCTGCCCCAGCCACTTGGGGCATATCTGATCCTGACCTCACTCAGTGAACTAATAGATTTTTCCTCGCTGTCCTGCCATAGTCATAGAACATAGAACATTACAGCACAGTACAGGCCCTTCGGCCCTCAATGTTGCGCCGACCAGTGGAACCAATCTAATGACCCTCTAACCTAAACTATTCCAATGTTATCCATATGCCTATCCACTGACCATTTGAACGCCCTTAAAGTTGGCGAGTCCACAACTGCTGCAGGCAGGGCATTCCAAGCCCTTACTAAGTAATTCCTCTGAGTAAAGTAGTCAGCCTGATGTCTCACTGAGATCCAGCCATTTGTTCGATGGACAGTTAACAGCCTAGCTGGATGCTATGGAAAGGAATGATGAACTCCCTGAGTAGCTCAGTAATTATTGTCTGGCCTGGAGTGGAGCAAAAACAACAGAGAAAACCTTGCGTTCATACCCACACCCAGCACTAATGTGAGTGTTTAAAGTTTTAATGCCACAACTAGGTTTACATTAACACTGCAATGAAGTTACTGTGAAAATCCCCTAGTCGCCACTCTCTGCACCTGTTCAGGTGCAATGAGAGAGGATTTAGCATGGCCAATGCATCTAACCAGCACATCTTTTGGACTGTGGGAGGAAACCCATGCAGACACGGGGAGAATATACAAACTCTGCACAGTGACCCAAGCTGGGAATCGAACCCAGATCGCTGTGAGGTAGTAATCAAATGGGCTGGATGTGCCTTTGTGTTTCCATTGTTCATAGAATCCCTACAGTGCAGAAGGCGACCATTCAGCTCATCAAGACTGCACTGACTCTCTGACAGAACATCTTAATCAGGTAGCATGTCTGTAATCCACATATTTACCCTGCTAGTTCCCCTAACCTAATATATCTTGGGACACGAAGGAGCAATTTAGCACGGCCAAGCCACTTAACTAGCACACCTTTGGACTGTGGGAGGAAACCGGAGCAAACCCACGCAGACACAGGAGAATGTCCAAACTCCACAACGGACAATCACTTGAGGCCAGAATTGAACCCAGGTCCCTGGCACTGTGAGGCAGCAACGCTAACCACTGTGGCCATCGTGCCACTTAGGTTCATTCCAGGTGGTAAGTCCAATTTTATTCCTAATTCAGCCTTCTTGCTGTGTTCTTTTAATTGGCAAAGTGAGTTGTACAGCAAAGGCCGTCATGAACAGAGCAAAGGAGGACTTCATTCATATTCATGACATTATGATATATCAAAGTGCTTTACAACCAACAAAGTACACTTGCGATGTCATTAAAATACAGCAGTCAATCTATGCACAACTAACTCCCACAAACAGCAGTGAGACGGCCACCACATATTCTGTTAGCTGGGGGATAATTAGGGACATTTGGGAAAACTCCTCCGCTCTTCTTTGAGTTGGTTCCATGGTATCTTTTATGTCTTTCTGAAAGAGCAGACGAGGTTTCAGTTTAACATCTTATCTGAGAGACACCACCCGTGATGGTGCAGCACTCCCTCCACACTCCCTCCACACTGAATGGAGCATCCTCGGTGTGGCACTTCCTGAGTGGGATTCGAATCCACAATCTGCTGATTCAGAAGCTGAGGAGCCACCACTGAGTCACGTTGACATGACGAGGTGAATCAGGAGGCAGCAATTTGGTGACACTAAGCTTGGTGTTTGTGATTGGTGTTATTTTTAGGCCCATCCATGTTCACCACTGCTGCTAAAGTCAAGGCAACCTGAACATCAAGGAGATGATTTTGAAGATTCAAAATTCTCCGTGGGAGCTGAGACCTTGTGCCAAAAAATGATCCAGAGGAACATCCCATTTTCTAACAACAGCTAAATATAGTAAATCAAATATGGAAGCATTTAAATTGTGAAAACAACCTGCTAAATTATAGAGATTCTCTTTCATAGAATCCATAGGGTGCACAAGAGGGCCATTCGGTCCATTGAGACTGCACCAACTCCACAACAGAGCACCTTACCCAGACCCTATCCTTGTAACGCCATGTATTTACCCCACTAACCCCCCTAACCTACACCCGAATCTCAGCTTTGGTTTTGTCAAAGCCATAGCTTCACACCTCATTACAGCCTTTGTCCAAACTTGAACAAAAGAGCTGAATTCAAGAGGTGAGGTATGAATGATTACCCTGGAAATCAAAATAACATTTGTCCGAGTATGGCATCAAGGAGCCTGAGCAAAACTGGAGCCAATGGGGATCAAGGGAAACCCCTCCACTGATTGGACTGATACCTAGCACACAGGAAGATGGTTGTGGTTGTTGGAGCCTATCATCTCAGTCCAATCTGCATGTTCCTCGAAGTTGTGCTCCAGGCCTTCCATTTTCAGCTGCTTCATCAATGACCTTCCTTCCATCACCAGGACAGAAGTGGGAATGTTCTCTGATGGCTGCACAATGTTCAGTATCATTCACAACTCTTCAGACACTGAAGCTGTTTGCATCCATATGTAGCAAGAGTGCACATCATTCAGGCTGGCACTATTAAATGAAAATTAACTGATGCCCCACAAGTGCCAAGCAATGTCATCCCTAACAAGAGAGAATTTAACCATCTCCCTTTGGCAATGAATGGTTTTGACTGTGTACCATCTACAAGATTAACTGCAGGAACTTGCCAAAGATCCTTAGGCAGCATCTTCCAAACTCATTATCTCTACCATCTAGAAGGGCAAGGGTGATAGATACCAGGGAACAGCACTACCTGGAGGTTCCCCTCCATATCACTCGCCATTCTGAGTTGGAAATATATCACCATACCTTCACTGTCATTGGGTCAAAATCCTGAAACTCCCTCCCTAACAGCACTGTGGGTGTACCTACACCAAATGGACTGCAGCGGTTCAAGAAGTTGCTCACACCACCTTCTCTGGGGCAATAAATGCTGGTCTAATCAGCAACACCCACATCCTGTAAAAGAATAAATAAAAGTAATTAGGAAGCTCTGAAATTACACTTGGTCAAGGCAATTAGGCTGGTCCTTCCAGTAAATGAAAGCAATGTCAAAGCAAGGAGCTTTCAATTTACAAGGTTTGCTATTTAAATTTGTTCCGATCCAGTTATTATTATTTGAAAAGTCAATCTGCTCTCTTAACATTGACTAGCCCACCTAAAGCTAAAGATACATGACGATGGTCATGATGGACTCTCTGGACAGACAGTAACAACCAATATAATGGTGAACATTCTTTGTGTATTTGGCCCAGTTAGTGGTACTGTTTAGTGCGACAGGTGCAGATGTGAGTTTTCACAATCTGAAGAGAGTTAGTTAAAGCCATACATAGAACATAGAACATAGAACATTACAGCACATACAGGCCCTTCGGCCCTCGAGTTGCGCCGATCACATCAACCCCACCAATCTATAGACCTATCTATAACCCCCAATCCCATTAAACCCCATATACCTCATGTAAATTTACAGTCCTATTGCTCACATGCAATTAGGAGCTGAAATATAGCATTGTCATGGGTAACAGCATGAGAATACCTGGCCTCAACAGAAATGGTTAGGTTATTACACCTGGTGCACTTCTGCAAGTACAGATATAATTTGTATTGTGAAACTATCCTCCGCTCACCGTATTTAACTGGAGAAAGAATCCTGCTGTGGTCAGGAGACTCTGTTTGCTGCTGCTTGGATCATGAGTTTGGAGACTCTAGCAGGGGTTTCTGGAACCTGGCACGGACATGGAGGTCTTTGACACTATCAAACAGCAGGGGTCCATTGTAGCTGCTCCCAGAGGTTTGTCACCATCCTCCTGCTGCTCTCCAATGCCGTGCAGGACAAGATCCTGACCACCGTTTTCACCACAGACCCAATCCACCAGACTGGGGACCAGTGACATCTTGTTCCATCTCACCCTCAGCAAGCTCCCCACTGGCACAAGGCTAAACTACACAACCAACGGGTTTCTGTTCAACCTCTGGCCTGCAGGTCAGATCCAAAATCGGCCCCATCCTGAGTCACTGAACTACAATATGCAGACGATGCTTGCATCCGTGCACTCTCAGAGGCTGAGCTCGAACTCATTGTCAACACCCTCCATCACGGTATATGAGACCATGGACCCTACACTAAACATTCATAAGGTCCTCTATCAATCTGTCCCATCCCCTGTAATCAAATCTGTGGCAAGGCTTTGGACAACATAAACCACTTTTCATACTTTGGGAACCTAACATCAACAAGGGCAGACATCAACGACAAGGTTCAACACCTCCTCGAGTGTGCCAGCACACCTTCAGTGAGCTGAGGGACAGTGCCAAGACCTCAGACCCAGCAACAAGTTCATGGTCTACAGCGCAGTAGTGATACCTGCCTTCTAATATGGCTCAGAGACATGTACAGCAGGCATCTCAAAACCCTGCAGAAATACCAGCCTCCGTATGTTAACATGGTCAAGGAAGCCTCTTACTGCTTGCCATGTACCATCTTCCTTCAGCTGAAGAATCAGTATTCTGCCATGTGGAACAACAAAGGGTGCAAAACGTACTCTGCCTGGGGGATTTCAACGTCCATCACTAAGACTGGCTCGGCAGCAGCACCTACTGATCGAGCTGGGCAGGTCTAAAAGGATATAACAACTAGCCTGTTTGTAGCAGGTGGTGAAGGAACCAAAGAAAGGAGAAAACATTCTTGAGCTCATCCTTACCAATCTGCCAGTTGCTGATGCATCTATCCACAACAGTATCATCAACAGTGACCATCCTTGTGGAGATGAAGTCCCGTCTTCACATTGAGAATAATCTCCATCATGTTGTGTGGCACTATGGCTAAATGGGATAGACTTCAAAACGATCAAGCAACTCAAGACTGGGCATCCATGAGGCACTGTGGGACAACAGCAGCGGAACTGTATTCCGACACAGTCTGTAACCTCGTGGCCTGGCTTATCCCAACTCAACCATTCCCATCAATCCAGGAAATCAACCGTGGTTCAATGGGGTCTGCAGAGGGCAGGCCAGGAGCAGCATCAGGCACCTTGACCAGGTGTCAACCTGGTGAAGCTACCAAACAGGACTACTTGCTGACCAAATGGCAAAAACCGCAAGTGATAGACAGAGGTAAGCGATCTCACAACCAATGGACCAGATTTAACCTCTGCAGTCCTTCCACAACCAGTTGTGAATGGTGGTGGACAATTAAATAACTCACCAGATGGCCTACCCCCGGTTCTTAAGTTCTTATGTTCTTCTAAGCCACTCACCACCCTGACTTGGAAATATATTGCCATTCCTGCACAGTCGCTGGGTCAAAATCCTGACATTCCCTCCCTAACAGCATTGTGGGTCAACGCGCAGTGATTCTAGAAGGCAGCTCACCACCACCAAGGACAACTAGGGATGAGTAATAAACGCTGGCCAACCAGCGATGTCCATGTGACCCACAAATGAATTTAAAAAACCATAAATGTTCTCGCTCAGGCCAACATTCCCTGTATCAATGCATTGATCACACTTGATCAGCTCAGCTGGACTTGCCACAATTTCTGCATGCCACAAGACAGTCAAAACAAGAGCTTTACTCGGAGCTTCAACACAGCAAGTGAGCCCCAGGAGGGCAGAGGAAAAGTTTCAAGGACATCTTCAAGCCTTCTTGAACAAGTGCTGGAACAGCACAGTGGTTATTAGCACTACTGCCTCACAGCACCAGGAACCCAGGTTTGATTCCAGCCTTGGGTCACTGACTGTGCAGAGTTTGCACGTTCCCCCAGTGTCTGTGTGGGTTTCGTCCCACAGTCTGAAAAATTGGCCGTGCTAAATTGACCCTAGTGTCAGGGGATTAGTGGGGTTACAGGAATAGGGTCTGGGTGGTATTGTGGTCAGTGCAGTCTTAATGGGCTGAATGGCCTCCTTCTGCACCACACGGATTACAAAGAACAAAGAACAAAGAACAACCCAGCACGGGAAACAGGCCCTTCGGCCCAACGAGCCCGCGCCGCCACATCACCCTGCACCTATTCTACCCTGCATATCTATGAATGGAACCCTACTCAGTCAGATTCAGGGAAGAAATAGTGTCAATTTGGTAAAAACCGATTAGCCTGAGAGCACATCTTTGGGGTGTGGGAGGAAACCGGAGCGCCCGGAGGAAACCCACGCATCCACAGGGAGAATGCGCAAACTCCCACGGACACAGGCCCAAATCCATGTGTCTGCACAGCCAGCAGTGCTAGTCACTGGAATAAAGTCAAAAATATTAATCTTACAGCCTGCCTTTCCGGTGTCTCCTGAGGTTTAACCCTATTTAATATCCCCTACCATATCCCTCCATTCTCGTTTCACTCATGTGCCTATCTAACTGCATCTTAAACGAGTCCAACGTTCCTGCCTCCACCACCCTACTCGGTAGCGCGTTCCAGACCCCCACAACTCAAATGATTCCCACTGATCCCTGGGAATCCCTGGCCGAAGTGGAGGAAAATATCTGGGAAACTGAACCCCAAGTTTCATCACTGAGAACAAACTGAAGCCAAGCGTCAGCAGCAATAAGAGAATGACAGAATCTGGACACCCACCAACCATTGTATATCCCACCTGTAACAGAGACTGTAGGCCACACATTGGATTCTTTAGTCACCTGAGAACTCATTTTAACATAGAAACAAGTCATCCTCAACTCAATGGGACTGCCTTGGAGGGAGGCTGCAGGGTGTGTTGCTGGGTAGGTTGGAGAGGGGGGGGCTTCAGGCATTGAGTAGGGTTTTGTGAGGGAGGTTAGCTACTGAGTTGAATTATTTTGTAACTGCAGTGATTTCTTTCCTAACATCTAATTGCTGTGATAAATTATCCTGACAGAGTCAACATTGAACTGCCAATTTCATCATCGCTACAGTTACCCTGCCACCCTGAAAGAAAGATAAAACCTACATTCATATAGCACCTTTCGCAGTGCAGCCAGTTAAGTGCTTTTGACTTGTGGTCATCACTGATATAATCTAAGCAATGTTATCAAAGGGGAAGCAGGTTTGAGGGGCCAAATGGCCTACCCCTGCTCCTAATACACATGTTCGGATGGCTTTCCGGGATGGATGAGATGAACTGGGCCAAATGGCTTTTGTCATCCATAACTATCTCGCGAACAGAGGGGCTGGATTTCTGTTTATTGTCAGTGAAAGTTTACTGTGAGAGGGATTTATGGGATGAAATTGTCAGGGCAGGAGTATGAAATAGGCTCATAGTGAATTAGTAACCTGGTTTACGTTCCTCAAGAGTCTTTTTCATTCACGTCAATCTTATCTCTGTCTATTTACCTACTATCCCACTCAATCTTGGTGCCTTCTATGAACTTTGAGATATTGAAATATGGTAATTAAGTATTGTATAGTAACTATTGAAAATATATCGTGGTGAGAGGCAGCAATCAACTGAGTCTTCAGACTTGCTGGTCAAGAAAACGCAGATAAAACTGTGAACCAGTCAATCTCTATCCTCCCACCTCTTAAACATTTTGTTGCACAGAGATGCTGCAGGGCTCCAATGCTTCTCACTGCCAGTAAAGACTTTTGCTATTCAGATAGTCCACTTTGTTCAAAAGTAATTTGATCTTTCTACCCCATGAGATTACTGACAAAATAGAATCCAATTACACCCTTAGTATGAAATGATTATATTGAGGAACATCATACACCCAGGAAGAAGAAAATCTTCTTCTCCTTCTACAGAATCAGAAAGATCCCATTACCTGGGATGCAAGTATTGAATACTCCCCCACTGATGAATTTTCCGCGTAGTTATGGTGCATTTGAAGAACATGAAGGCTGAGGCAGTCACCAAAATCAGTGTTATTATCTGCCAAGTGTTAGAAATACCTATGGGATATTTTCCAGTCCATGTTGCACGATGTTGCTAAAGTAAAATTTGTACTTTCCAGTTTGTTTAACAGTCACGTTGGAACTACCACAAGATACCATTGCTGCTCTGAACACTAATGACCCACAGATGTCAACAATGTCACTGCATCATTTTACTCTGACATTTCTGCGATTGTTTGGTGAATTGATTGGTGAATCTTGAAAGGGGAGAAAGTACCTGTATGATTGAAACGGGGAATGAATGATGGGGAGAGGAAACAGGAGAAACACTGGGACACATGGGTTATTTCTCCTGGCCCTGGAATCAATTGCGATTAACCTGCAACCCCTTCTCCGTGTCCTGTATTCCCCGTAACCTTCCCCCAACTCGTACACCAACTTCCCATTCCCTTCCACATCCTCCCAACTCCTATTCTGCAGCCCCCCCATGAACAAATAGCTTGTTGACATACGCTGCCATTTAGGTCAGGTCCTCAGAGAGTGTTTACATCTGTAGGTTTATAGCAATGCAAGAACCAACTCCTTCTGGGCAGAAATTCATTGGAAGAAAGCAAACTGGAGTTGGATATTTGGATCAGGTGGTGAATAAACAACATCGCCGCCCTTGAAACTGACAAGAAGGGAAGGAGTTTATAACTGGTGAGATGTTGGGTGGGCGACAGTGGAGGATAGAGCTATGACTCACTGACAATTGAACAGTGCTAATGGAACGCCTTCCACAATCTGGTTCTGGCTGATCTTAGCCCTCAGACTGTTCTCGGTGATGGATCCAACAATATAGGTTTCACACAGCTTAGCTGATACATCAGGAACCCATCACAATGCTGAAGGAAAATTGTCAGCGGTACTTTAACCCCTTTCCAGATCCCTGTTCAATACCACCTAATGTTTTTGTTGTGTCGCTAGGCATGCCAGCTTTGGTTGAATAAATTCCTGAAGATCTAATCACACGGGGTCAATTTTTAAATGCCCTCTGAAACGGCCGACAGAGCCACTCAGTTCAGGGACAATTACAGATGGTCAATAAACACTGGCCCGGCCACATCTTATGAATGAAAAGGAAAAAAAATTAACTCCTGCCCCCAACTGGAACATTTAATCAAACAGCAATTTTAAATTTCTATTACTTTTACATTCAATAAGGTGTGAATAAAATGAAGAAAACATGATTTTGTTTCTTGCCCTGTGATTTTTGTTCATCATGGGTTCCTCAGACTTTCAAAGTTACTCTTCAATGGCTGGAAATTCCAGCTCACTGGAGGTTTAGCAATGTTATCCATCATTTAACTTATAGTGATGTCCTTTCAGACGTTATGTCTTTGTATGGAGTGCTGGCTGGCTCTCAGCCTCTGGGTCTGAAGAGTATGAATTTGACCCAAAGCTCCAGAGACTTGAAGGCACAAATACCAGCTGAGCCTGTGGTGCTGCACGGTCGGAGTGCTGCACTGTCAGAGGTACCATCATTCAGATGAGATGGTAAATCAGGCTGTTCTCTCAGTTGGATGTAACAAAAAGGATATTACTTCAAAGTCGAGCACAGGAGATGTGCTTTTAGCTCTGACAAAGGGTTGTCTGGACTTGAAAGGTTAGCTCTTTTCTCTCCTTACAGATGCTGCCAGAGCTGCTGAGATTTTCTCTGTCGGTTTCAGACATCCTCTGTGTCTCGGCCAACGTTAATTCCTCAAAGAGCATTGCTAAAAAAAAGAGCATCTAGAAATGATCACACTACTATAAAATGTTGAGAGGAATAGATAGGGTGGACTCTCAGAGGCTATTTCCCCGGGTTGAAATGGTCGCTACGAGAGGACACAGATTTAAGGTGCGGGGAGGGAAGTACAGAGGTGATGTTAGGGGTAAGTTTTTCACTCAGAGGGTGGTGAGTGAATGGAATCGGCTGCCGTCGTCGGTGGTGGAGGCGAACTCGCTGGGGTCTTTTAAAAGACTTCTGGATGAGTATATGGGGTTTAATGGGATTGGGGGTTATAGATAGGTCTATAGATTGGTGGGGTTGATGCGATCGGCGCAACTCGAGGGCCGAATGGCCTGTTTGTGCTGTAATGTTCTATGTTCTATGTGGAGGGGCTTGCTGTGTGCAAATTGGCTGTTACGTTTCCCACTTGACAACAATGACAACCCTTCAGAAGTGCTTTGTTAGTAGTTTTGGATGAGGCAGCACCTGCTCATGTTTTTTTTTGTTGTTGCTTTGCCACTTTCTCGATTCTTTCTCCATTCCCTTTCCTGTCCCCTTTGCAGCTGAAAGGAAGGTGGCATTGCACTTGTCTGGCAGCTTTCGCCCTGCGCCTCATAGATTCAAGATCAGGCCAGTTCCATTAGCTGGACAGATGCTTGGGATTTTATAAAGGCAAAATACTGCTGGAATCTGAAACAAAAACAGAAAATGCTGGAGAAACTCAACATGTCTGACAGTATTTGTGGAGTGAGAATAGAGCCACGTTTCCAGTCAGGATGACCCTTTGTCAGAGGGTTGGGATTTTACGCTGGCAGTGTAGCTCAGAGTGTCAGTTTCGGGGAGAGAGTTACTGCAGGAATGGATTCAGCAGACAATCTCAGCAAACATGTCCTCTAAGCCTTTGCTATTGAGAACCACTCCAACAGCTCAGCCAAGTGGAACCCATCACAGCTAACAAGTTGTGTCTCTGAAGAACTGTGCACATCCAGAGAAAACAACAGACTGTTCGACAGGTGGACACGAGGCAAGGGCTCGCTGCTCCTGGCCCTCGATCACCCACATTAAACTCCACACCTAATCCCTCTAATCTTTCTCACTCAGCCACGACGCAGAAGCGAAAACAGAAAGGCCGCGAAATGTTACTGCTGCCAGGAGAGTGAATCAAGAGTCCGAGAATTAGCTCTTATTCAGTTCCACTGACTGGTGTCTGGAGGATTACGACTGATTATCCAAATGATGGTGGAGAGAACTCATTTAAAAAAGTGAGAGGTGGGGAAGTGCTCAGAACAGGACACTGTGCCTGAGGTTCATGATTTTAAAACCATCCACTGATTGCTGGAATGATTGTTGAAGAAAGCACGAAGCAAGCATGAGTCACGAGCATTATTTCCTGGACATGAAATTAATTTAATATCAACTTAACATCCCTTCAGCTTCGAATACACAGAAACTGCTGCTTTCTCATTTGACAGACTAAATGACATGATGCTCCTCATTGCAAAAGAATGCAGGATGGTGCCCTGGACCCCGAGTATCTGTGTCCCTGGATCTAAACGAACCCCCCCCCCACCCCACGCTAGCTTTCTAAATGTACTGGTAGGTGGCATGAGTCACACTATGGCAGAGCTGATTACTGACGTACGTCTACACTGCACTAAATGTGTATGTGGAACGCGCTTACAAGAACAAAGAACAAAGAACAACACAGCACGGGAAACAGGCCCTTCGGCCCAACGAGCCCGTGCCGCCGTCCCATGGTCAGTGACCTATTCATGATTTTAGTCTATGCCTAATGTGTGAGGATCAGGGAGGTCCAATATAGGGACAACTTGTTACCCAATCAATCAGCCTAAGAAAGAAAGCATTTACATTTCTATAGCACCTTTTGCAACCGCAGGGCCTCACAAAGTGCGTCATCGCCAAGGGAGTACTTCTGAAGCAAACAAAAATGCTGAAAATGCTCAGCAGGTCAGGCAGTGGGAGAGCAACAGTCACAGGGGATAATTCAGCATTCAGGACCCCACGCACCCCTTACATTCTCTCTTCCACCTTCTTCCGTCAGTAAAAAGATACAGAAGTCTGAGGTCACGCACGAACCAGCTCAAAAACAGCTTCTTCCCTGCTGCTGTCAGACTCTTGAATGGACTTTGCATTCAGTTGATCTTTCTCTACACCCTTGCTATGACTGTAACACTACGTTCTGCACTCTCTCATTTCCTTCATATGAATGGTATGTTTTGTCCGTATAAATGCAGGAAACAATACTTTTCACTATGTGTTAATACACGTGACAATAATAAATCCAATCAAATCAAAAAAAAGCTCCCCCATACAGGATGACGTGTGGGCAGCAGGACTGGAAAGGGGAGTGTAATCCATTGCTGAGGCTGATGGAAAACCCACACCATCTCTTCCTGCCCTGATCTCATTACATAGAACCATAGAACCCTACAGTGCAGAAACAGGCCCTTCGGCCCATCGAGTCTGCACCGAACACAATCCCACCCAGACCCTATCCCCATATCCCTACACATTTACCTGCTAATCCCTCTAACATCCCAGGATACTAAGGGGCAATTTTAGCATAGCCAATGAACCTAACCCGCACATCTTTGGACTGTGGGAGGAAACCGGAGCACCCGGAGAAAACCCACGCAGACATGAGGAGAATGTGCAAACTCCACACAGGCAGTGACCCGAGCCGGGAATCGAACCCAGGACCCTGGAGCTGTGAAGCAGCAGTGCTAACCACTGTGCTACCGTGCCGCCCATTACTGATGCACCTGGGGGTTTAGCACCATATCGTGTGGCAGAGTGGGCTTCACTGCGCACTTTCCATTACATCTGGGTGCCATATTGAAAATGTGACCAATATCACTGACCCACTATTGAAGAAAGAAGATTGATCTCTAGGAACACTCGGAGGCTGGAAGATGGACCTCTTGGATGATACTCAAGCTGGAAGATACCCCCACCCGCTGCTGTGGTGTTCCAGAGTCCAGAGACACTGGCAGCTTCCAGAGACAACCCCTTCTCCAGATAAGCCCCGACCTCTGTACATCACATTGTTCCAGGCACGCTCTGGATCAGTGTGATTTCCGATTGGTGTGACAGAGAATTGAGCTTGGGGGTAGATTCCGGTTGGGTCTTCATATACATTCTGTTATTAAAGCAGCGAGAGGCATTGAAGAGGATACCAAACAGATTTACAAGATTGAGACCAGAATGGTGAGTTCATATCTAACAGGGAAAGATAAACTAGCTGGGACTCTTTTCTCTAGAAAATAGAAGGCTAAGGAGTAAACAGATAGATGTTTTTATAATTATGTAAGGTTTTGAAAGATGTGGATGCAGAGGAAATGTTTAAATATGTGGAAAAGAGCACACTTATAGGTCATCAATATAAAACAGTCGTCAAGGAAGCAAAGAGAGAATTAAAACAAGCTTCTTTATCCAGAGACTGAAAAGAATGTGGAGTAGTTGGCATGAATAGTGTTTTAGATGGTGTTTGCGTGGTCTGTCTTATCTTGAGTAAGTCTGATCTCAGTCGGATGATTACTTCAACCATCTTCATTACACTACGTGGAAGATCGGTTACAGAATAGGAATCACAGAATTATTATGGTGCAGGAAGAGCCCATTTGGTCCATCGTGTCTGCATCAGTTCTCCAAATGAGCATCATGACTCAGTGCCAGCCGCCTGCCCTTTCCCCCCTCCTTCCACACAATGTTTCTATTCAAATAATCATCTAACGCCCTCTTGAATGCCTCGTTTGAGCCCGATTCCACCACACTTCCAGGCAGTGCATTCCAGACCCTAACCACTCACTGTGTGAGAAAGGTTTTTCTCACATCACATTTGATTCTTTTGCAAATCATTCTCAATCCTTTTATGAGAAGGAACAGTTTCTCCCTATCTATTTTGGGGGTGGCACAATGGTTAGCACTGCTGCCTCACAACTCCAGGGACTTGGGATCAATTTCAACTTTGGGTCACTGTCTGTGTGGAGTTTGCATGTTCTTCCCATGTCTGAGTGGGTTTCCTCCGTGTTCTCCAGTTTCCTCCCACAGTCCAAAGATGTGTGGGTTAGGTGGATTAGCCATGCTAAATTGACCCTAGGTGTCCCAAAATGTATAGCTTAGATAGATAAACAGTGGTAAATGTATGGCATTGCAGGGATAGGGTGGGGGAGAAGTTCTGGGTAAGATACTCTGTCAGAGTCGGTGTTGAGTCAATGGGCCAAATGGCCTCTTCTGTACCGTAGAGAATCTATGGTTCCATGAAACTCTGTCCAGACCCCTCATGATTTTGAGCATCTCTATCAAATCTCCTCTTGGCTTTCTTCTCTCCAAGGAAAACAATCCCAATCTCTGCATTCAATCCTCATAACTGAAGTTTCTCATCTTCTCACGAGTTCAGGCTGTCCCATCTGCTCTGTAACACATGGCAACTGACTCCACTGTTACACATCACTTACTCATTACCGGAACTATTCTGCTAACCCATTGTACAAATCGTGTAGCTGCACTGAAGAGGAAGAGTGAAGCAAACAGAAGCTTTTGCTGCCAGATTTTAACCAGGAAAAGCAGCAGCAGGATTGAATGGAACATAAACACCTGGATGGACTGTTAGGGCCGAATGGCCTGGTTCAGTGCTGCAGATTCCATGTCATGCAATGGCACGTGACACAGCAAGATCCCACAAACAGCAATCGAAATATCAGGCAGCTCACCAGGGAACACTCCATTGCTCTTCATGGAGAAAGCACCTGAGTGTGGGTATGTCTCTCTGCGCGGTCCGACAACAGCTTGGTTGAAGGTCTGATCCCAAAGATGGCACCTCTGAGGGTGCGACACCCTCCTCTCGGTGCTCTGCTGGAGCCGCCAACCCAGCTTTTGTGCTGATGCGGAAAGGGGTTTGAGGTGAAAGGAGCTCCCCAGTGAGGTGCGGCTGACAAGATTCACAGGGTTTGATGTGGGGGTGGTGGGTAGGTGCACAGGGACCATATCAATAAGGCAAGGGGCCAGAGACAGGAAGTCGGGGGGGGGGGGGGGGGGTGGGTGGGGAAGACAGGCTGTGCCAAACTACAAGTGAGCAGCAGTGAACTGGCATTGCCGCAGTAACTGAGGACAGCAGTGTGATTAATCGGTAGTCTCGCCATTAAATTAATACTCCTATTTAATTACAATGCACGGCTTTCCCTCACACTCACTGCTGCAATGTTATTGCTTCTCCAAGAACACATCTCACCCAAGAGATGTCTAACACTGCCACCTCCCACACTGACCTCTTGACCTTTTGTTATTTTGGCTTGCAAGCTGTAAACGGTAATGAATCAGCCGCGAGCTCCAATCTGTGACTTTTGGCAGTCGAGTGCCCATTACTGTCATCCTACCAGCAACCAGCAAAGGAGTGCTGTGTATTGTATTTCTTAACTACCTTTTCTCACCCGTTTATACTCGAGTCTTCACACGTTTGCAGGCCAGGCCCTGCTTTTCCATTTTCTTCATTCTGTTGCAGAGGACGGCACGGTAGCACAGTGGGTTAGCACGGCTGCTTCACAGCTCCAGGGTCCTGGGTTCGATTCCCGGCTCGGGTCACTGCCTGTGTGGAGTTTGCACATTCTCCTCGTGTCTGCGTGGGTTTCCTCCGGGTGCTCCGGTTTCCTCCCACAGTTCAAAAGATGTGTAGGTTAGGTTGATTGGCCATGCTAAATTGATCGTAGATGCATAGGTTAGAGAGGATTAGTGGGTAAAATATATACAGATTGGGGGTAGGGCCTGGGTGGGATTGTGGTCAGTGCAGACTCGATGGGCCAAATGGCCTCTTTCTGTACTGTACGGTTTCTATGATGATGATTTCTATGATGTAACCCTAAAGCCAGGACTTACTGCCCATCCCTAATTGCCCTTGAACTGAGGGTCTCACTCAGCCATTTCAGAGGGCAGTTAAGAGTCAGCCACATTGCTGTGGCTCCAGGTAGACCGGTTAAGGACAGCAGATTTCCTCGCGCTCACCTAACTGCAGATTCATCCAATAATTACAGACAAGTAAAATCATTTATCCTAATTGAGTGAATCAGGCAGAACATACAGATTCTCTCTCCCACTTGGCTTCACATTGGTTCTTGGAACAATTCCAGGCATTTTGCCTACACTATAAACAGGAATCCACTCAATGCAAAGCTAAATGTCCGAATCGCAATCCTATATTGACCATTTGCTAGTTTAACCCGATGATGTCTGGTTTCCAATTTGGAGTCATTTTCTAGGTTTTTTGGAATGGTTCAGGACAACAGAAGGCCATTTGGACTCAGGAGATGTGCCAGGGAGATCCGTGGCACAGACTATTGCATCTCTGCCTCTGTGCCAGACACTTTGGGTTCAAGGCTACACGGTGGTTAGCGCTGCTGCCTTGCAGCACCAGGGACACGCGTTCGATTTCCGTCTCGGGTCAGTGACTGTGTAAAGTTTGCACATTCTCCCCGTGTCTGCGTGGGTTTCCTCCAGGTGCTCCGGTTTCCTCTCACTGGCCAGAGATATGCAGGTTAGGTGGATTAGCCATGGCAATATGGGGGTAAGGTGGAGGGAAAGGCCTGGGTGGGCTGTGCTTTAGGAGAGCCATTGCAGACTCGATGGGCTGAGTGGCTTCCTTCTGCAGTGTAAGGATTCTATGGATTCTAAGTCCCACTCCAGGACTTGCCAAGGAAGATGGGTCTCAGACTCTTTGGGGAGCCAGTTGGTTTAGGTCTGTCTCACAGAGTGCGGTTCAAATCTCTTTTCCAGTTGGGGTGGATTCAGGACCTGCCTCCTTGCACTGACCATGACAGAGATTGCAGCTGTGGGTGCCTTTGGACAGAGAAGTGAAGGTGACCCGAATTACCTCCTTGAAACAATTATTCAGTTCTCCCTACCGTTTCAGCAAGAATGGCACTTCCGATGTATCTGCCCCCTCCCTCTGGCCATCTGTCACTTGTTCTTAAGTTTGGCTTTAATAGAATATAATCCTAGAATCGTAGAATTCCTACAGTACAAAAGGACGTCATTCGGCCCATTGACCCTGCACTGACAACAATCCCACCCTATCCCCGTAACCCCACATATTTACCCTGTTAATCCCCCAAAATTAGGGTCAATTTAGCATGGCCAATCAACCTAACTCACACATCTTTGGACTGTGGGAAGAAACCGGAGCACCCGGAGGAAACCCACGCAGACACGGCGAAAATGTGCAGACTCCACACAGACAGTGACCCAAGCCAGGAATTGAACCCAGGTCCCTGGTGCTGTGAGGTAGCAGTGCTAACCCCTGTACTACCCCACTTCATTCAGCACTGACTTTTATTGTCCCATTAACATATTCTTACCTTTATGTAACCACGAGCGCTGTCTGCCAATAACACCACCTCTGTCTCATGACACATTTTTGTTGTAATCTTGTTGTAAGCTATCACCAATTCATGTTGCAGATTTACAAAACTCTGGTGCGGCCGCACTTGGAGTATTGCGTACAGTTCTGGTCGCCGCATTATCGGAAGGATGTGGAAGCATTGGAAAGGGTGCAGAGGAGATTTACCAGGATGTTGCCTGATTTGGTGGGAAGGTCTTACAAGGAAAGACTGAGGAACTTGAGGCTGTTTTTGTTTGAGAGAGAAAGCTTAAGAGGTGACTTAATAGAGGCATATAAAATAATCAGAGGTTTAGATAGGGTGGACAGTGAGAGCCTTTTTTCTCAGATGGTGATGGCTAGCATGAGGGGACATAGCTTTAAATTGAGGGGTGATAGATATAGGACAGATGTCAGAGGTAGGTTCTTTACTCAGAGAGTAGTAAGAGTGTGAAATGCCCTGCCTGCAGCAATAGTGGATTCACCAACATTAAGGACATTCAAATGGTCATTGGATAAACATATGGATGATATTGGAACACTGCAGGTTAGATGGGCTTTAGATTAGTTCCACAGGTCGACGCAACATCGTGGACTGAAGGGCCTCTACTGCACTGTAATGTTCTAATCACTGACCTGCTTTGTTCCAGCTACACCACTCCCCCTCCCCACCCCCATACAGTTTATAATTCCCTCTCTTTAACTCTGAAGAAGAGTCATTAAACTAAAGGAGGAGGCCATTTGGTCCATTGAGTCTCTGTACCAAATCTCTCTGACAGAACACCTTTCCCAGGCCTCCGCCCTCCCACCATCCTGCCCTATCCTCGTAACCCTACATATTTATCCCACAAATGCTCCTAACTTACACCTCTTTGGACTGTGGGAGGAAACTGGAGAACTTGCAGGAACATAAGAACATAAGAAATAGGAGCAGGAGTAGGCCATCTGGCCCTTCGAGCCTGCCCCGCCATTCAATAAGATCATGGCTGATCTGTCGTGGCTCAGCTCCACCTTCCCGCCCTCTCCCCATAACCCTTAATCCCCTCTCTTATCAAAAACCCATCAACCCGCTTCTTAAAAATATTGAGCGAGGCAGCCTCCACCACTTCAACGGGCAGAGAATTCCAGAGATTCACCACCCTTTGAGTGAAGAAGTTCCTCCTCAACTCTGTTCTAAACCGCCTCCCCTTTATCTTGAGGCTGTGCCCCCTAGTCCTACTGTCTTTTTTGAGCGGGAAGAGTCTCTAAGTGAAAATGTGCAAACTCCACACTATCACTCAAGACCTGGGTCCCTGACGCTGTGAGGCAGTGGCGTTAATTGTTTTCTTCAGAAGGAACTCTTCAAATGCAGACAATAAAAATATAACAAAACACACTCCAACTTATAAATCAAAGAAAGGGTTTAATAAAGAAACTTCATTACTCCAAACCCGAGGCCTCACCCTGGGCCAATCCAAGTTCCCCACAATTCCCAACAGGTTCTTATTTATAAAGGGTCAGCTGACCATCACATCACTCTGTAATTGGCTCCATGGTTTACTGTGTCAGCTGACTCTTACATCTTGTTACCATTGGTCACATTACATCTGATACAAGATTGTCACTGGTTACATTCTAACACTAATCACTGTGCCACATGCTGCCCATATGGACTTGCAATGTTAACTCTATTTTCTCTCTCCACAGATGCTACCAGCCTGCTGAGCTTTTTCAGGATTTTCTGCTGTTGAATCAAAATCCCTCATCATTTTAACTGCCTCTATTAAATCTGTGTTGCAGTTCAGTCAGAATATCCAAGTTTCTACAACACCTCTACATGCACATTGTTGTCCGGAGCTCTGGATATGGGGTTGCTAACCCTCCAGGTTTCGTCTGGAGTCTCCGAGAATCAAACATCGATCTCCAGGATGTGGCTATTGCGACCCTGGAGAAAAATCATCGGGATGTTACCATGATAGTTTTTTTTGTCATTTTCTTTAAACATTTCTCTTTACCAGATATAAAACCTCAAAAATGGGATTAATCATTGAATCACAACAGTGCAGGAGGTGGCCATTTGGCCCATCAAGTCTGCATTGACCACAATCCCACCCAGACCCCATTCCCATAACCCCTCATATTCACCCTGCTTGTCCCACTGACACAAGGATTAATTTAGAATGGTCAATCAATCTAACTTGCACATCTTTAGACTGTGGGAGGAAACCAGAGCACCCAGAGGAAACCCACACAGACACGGGGAGAATGTGCAGATTCCACACAGACAGTGAACCAAGGCCAGAATTGAACCCAGGCCCCTGGTACTGTGAGGGAGCAGTGCTAACTACTGTGCCACTGTGCTGTCCAAACTGTGCCACTGTGCCAGCCTAATTATTGCACTACTTCACTAATTCTCTTAAAGTATACACATTTGGACACTAAGGGAAAATTTAGCATGGCCACTGCACACAACATAGATAAGTGTGAGGTCATGCATTTTGGTCGCAAAAATGAGAAGTTAACTTTTTATCTAAATGGGGAGAATTCAGGGTGCTCCAGTGCAGTAGGATTTGAGTGTCCTCATTCATGAGTTACAGGAAGCTAGCATGCAGGTACAGCAGATAATAAAGAAAGCGAATGGAATGTTGGCTTTGATAGCTAAAGGAATAGAATATACAGGTAAAGATGTTTTGTTGCCACTAGCTAAGGCATTGGTGAGGCCGCACCTGGAGTCTTGTGAACAGTTTTGAACCTCTTTGAGGAAAGATATAGTGGCACTGGAGGCAGTTTAGAGGAGGTTCATTAGATTGATTCCAGAGATGAGGGGTTTGTCACATGAAGAGAGATTGAACATTTTAGGCCTTTACGCTGGAACTTAGAAGAATGAGGGGAGATGAAATTGAGGTATACGAGACGATAAAAGGTATGGATGAAGTAGAGATGGAGAGGATGCTTCCTCTTGTGGGGCATCCTAGGACAAGAGGTCATAGTCTTAAGGTAAGGGGTAGTAAATTTAAAATAGAGTTGAGGAGAAACTACTTCTCCCAAAGGGTTGTGAATCTGTGGAATTAGCTACCCCAAAGTGCAGTCAATACTGGGACAGTGAGTAAATTTAGGGAGAAGTTAGATTTTTAATTGGTAATGGGGTTGAAGGGTTATGGGGAGAAATGGGGACAAGGAGCATATCAGCTACAATTGACTGGCAGAGTGGACTCAATGGGCCAAGTGGCCTAATTCTGCTCCTATATCTTATGAACCTGCACATCTTTGGACTGTGGGAGGAAATCAGAGCAGAAATCCAGAGGAATCCCACGCAGACATGGGGAGAACATGCAAACCCCGCACAGGCAGTGACCCAAGGCCGGAATCAAACCCAGGTCCCTGGCACTGTGAGGCAGCAGTACTAACTACTGTGCCATCCCTTGATGGAACCTGCCGAAATTCATTCCAGTTGACAGCCCTAGTTATGGATGGTGGTGATAGAGATTCCGGTTGTCCTTCCATCATCTCATGGCTGATCAGGATTCTCTTCTGTTTATACCACCTGCCACTGGCGTGTTCCAAGGATTTGCAGGTTGATGCTCACCTTGCTTTTTTATTCACATGTGGGATGTAGGCCAGCATTTGTTGCCCTGGAGAAGGTGGTGTTGAACAGCCTTCTTAAAATACTGATACAACTGAATGGCTTGCTCGACCATTTCAGAGGGCAGTTGAGAGTCAACCACATTGCTGTGACTCTGGAATCACATGTAGGCCAGGCTGGGTAAGGATGGCAGATTTCCTTCCCTGAAGGACATTAATGACCCAGATGGGTTTTTTCTGACAATCGACAATGGTTTCATGGTCATCAGTAGATTCTTAATTCCAGGTATATTTTTTATCAAATTCAAATTCGACCATCTATCGTGATTTGGACATTAACTGAGTTTCTGGATTAACAGTCTAGCAATAATATCACTAGGGCATCACTTACATAGAACATAGAACACTACAGCACAAACAGGCCCTTCGGCCCATGAGTTGCGCCGATCACATCAACACCTACCAACCTACAGACCTATCTATAACCCTCAATCTCATTAAACCCCATATACTCATCCAGAAGTCTTTTAAAAGACCCCAGCGAGTTCGCCTCCACCACCATTGACGGCAGCCGATTCCATTCACTCACCACCCTCTGACTGAAAAACTTACCCCTATCATCACATCTGAACTTCCCTCCCTGCATCTTAAATCTGTGTCCTCTCGTAGCAACCATTTCAATCCGGGGAAATAGCCTCTGAGAGTCCACCCTATCTATTCCTCTCAACATTTTGTAAACTTCTATCAGGTCGCCTCTCAACCTTCGTCTCTCCAGGGAAAAGAGTCCCAGCTCCCTCAACCTATCTTCATAAGGCATGCCTCCCAGTCCAGGCAACATCCTTGTAAATCTCCTCTGTACCCTCTCAATAGCTTCTACATCTTTCCTATAGTGAGGCGACCAGAACTGCGCACAGTACTCCAAATGAGGCCTGACAAGGGTCTTATAAAGTTGTAGCATTATCTCCCGACTCCTAAACTCAATCCCTCAATTAATGAAGGCCAGTACACCATATGCCTTCTTGACCACCTCCTCTACCTGCAAGGCCGATTTAAGAGTCCTGTGGACCCTGACCCCGAGATCCTTCTGCTCTTCAACACTACTCAGACTTCTGCCCTTGATAGTGTACGCGTTCACCCTGTTGGTTCTGCCAAAATGGACAACTACGCATTTATCCGCGTTGAAGTCCATCTGCCACTTCTCCGCCCAGTCCTGCATCCTATCTATGTCCTGCTGCAACTTTTGCCATCATTCCAGACCATCCACAACACCACCGACCTTAGTGTCATCAGCGAACTTACTTACCCATCCCTCCACTTCCTCATCCAGGTCATTTATGAAAATGCCAAACAGCAAGGGTCCCAGAACAGATCCTTGAGGCACTCCGCTGGTGACTGACCTCCATTCAGAAAAAGCCCCATCCACAACCACTCTCTGCCTTCTGCAGGCAAGCCAGTTCTGGATCCACAAAGCCAAAGGCCCTTGGACCCCATGCCCTCTCACCTTCTCAAGAAGTCTTGCATGGGGGACCTTATCAAACGCCTTGCTGAAGTCCATGTACACTACGTCCACGGCACTTCCTTCGTCAATGTGTTCAGTCACATTATCGAAGAACTCAACTAGGCTTGTAAGGCACGACCTGCCCTTGACAAATCCATGCTGACTATTCCTGATCATGTCAAACCTCTCCAAATGTTCGTAAATCTTGTCCCTCAGAAGCCTCTCCATCAGCTTACCAACCACTGAGGTCAGACTCACCGGTCGGTAATTTCCCGGGCTATCTCTGTTCCCTTTCTTGAAAATAGGGACTACATCCGCAATCCTCCAATCTTCCGGAACCTCTCCCGTCTCCATTGACGACGCAAAGATCATCGCCAGGGGCTCTGCAATCTCTTCCCTCGCCTCCCACAGTATCCTGGGGTACATCCCATCTGGTCCAGGCGACTTATCTACCTTGATAGAATTCAAAAGTTCCAACACATCCTCCTCCTTAATATTCACGTACTCGATCTTTTCCATCTGCTGCAAGTCCATAACAAAATCTCCCGGATCAGCTTCCTCTGTGAATACTGAGGTGAAGTACTCGTTAAGCACCTCTGCCATTTCTCCTGGTTCCACACAAACCTTTCCCCCCTCACCTTTTATAGGTCCTATCCTTTCCCTTCTCACCCTTTTACCTTTCACATATTTATAGAAGGCCTGTGCTTTGGCCGTTTTACACTCTGTACGCCTCGGTAAGATTACCACTCACAGGTCACCCATCAATTCCATAGAATTCCATAGAACCCTACAGTGCAGAAACAGGCCCTTCGGCCCATCGAGTCTGCACCGAACACAATCCCACCCAGACCCTATCCCCATATCCCTACACATTAACCTGCTAATCCCTCTAACCTACACATCCCAGGACACTAAGGGGCAATTTTAGCATGGCCAATGAACCTAACCCGCACATCTTTGGACTGTGGGAGGAAACCGGAGCACCCGGAGAAAACCCACGCAGACACGAGGAGAATGTGCAAACTCCACACAGGCAGTGACCCGAGCCGGGAATCGAACCCAGGACCCTGGAGCTGTGAAGCAGCAGTGCTAACCACTGTGCTACCGTGCCGCCCAAGGTGGAAATTTTTTTTTTACCCCTTTATTCCAATCTAATCAAGTCAGATTAAACCCAATTCAGAGTCCCAACGAGTTGGGACATTCCCAATCCAAGCTGACAAGACAGGTCTCCTGTCTTGGGCTTGATCTACATGATCCAAGCTGACTGGAGTAGGTGTAGCTCCTCCTCCAGGGCTTGATCCAATTTGCATCTTAGCCAAAAGGCCGAGATGCCGCTTTAAAAAATTGCTTCAAATGAAGCTGAATTGCAACCCAATGACTTCAACCAAGTGCAGCATGTTGACCCTACACTTGATCAACACTAACAGACTACACTTGATCTTAGCCAAAAGGCCGAGAGGTGGAAAAGCCCAAGTACTTTCTGGGAATGGGACGCCCCGGGGGAGGAGGTGGGGTGGTTGTGGGGCAGGTCACCCTGGTGCTCTGGCTTTGCACCACACCTTTCTTTTTGAAAGACGGATCATGGATCTGGTGGGAAAATGGGCAGATGTGAGGCAGCTTTGCCTCCTAGTTAATGGTGCAGGGGATTGTGACTCGTGGGATATCAGGAGGCAGTCTGTTAAACATGTTAAATTTCTACAACACTGCTGCTACAATTCTCCAATCGCATTTGAGGTTTCAGTTCACAGATCAGTAAAAGGAAAGGGGTGGGGGTGGTCGGCCGGTGGGTGGGGGGCGGGGGGGCAGTGTAAAACTAATCCTCAGTCCTGGTACAGCAGAAAGCTGTCAGGCCAGTTGATCAATGCTTTCAATCACTCTGCAAATGCAATCAGCTCGGCTTGGAAAAGCTCAATATCATACCCAGGAACTGCTGAAAGATTCAAAACTAAATCAAACAGGCCTGACTGGCCATGTCAGGGGAGTACATCAGTGCAACACTATGCCTGTCTCTGTAGTCAGTGCACAGTAAATTGGAACAGAACCGTACATCACAGGATTGATTCCCCATCCTCCTTCCCCTCTTCCACTCCTGAAGATACTGGTCTATACTGGGTGAAAGAGAACCCAGGAACATAGGAAAGGGGTTAGTAATCCAGGGGTTAGTAATCCAGGGGCCCTGGCTAATTGTCTTTGATTTATTAATGTCACATCTACTGGTATACAGCAAAAAGTATTGTTTCTTATGCACTATATGGACAAAGCATACCATTCATAGAGAAGGAAAGGAGAAAGGGCAGAATGTAGTGTTACAGTCATAGCTAGGGTTTAGTGCACTGACCCTCTGACAGTGCGGCACTCCCTCAGCACTGACCCTCTGACAGTGCGGCACTCCCTCAGTACTGACCCTCTGACAGTGCAGCACTCCCTCAGCACTGACCCTCTGACAGTGCGGCACTCCCTCAGCACTGACCCTCTGACAGTGCGGCACACCCTCAGCACTGACCCTCTGATAGTGCGGCACTCCCTCAGTACTGACCCTCTGACAGTGCAGCACTCCCTCAGTACTGACCCTGTGACAGTGCAGCACTCCCTCAGTACTGACCCTCTGACAGTGCAGCACTCCCTCAGTACTGACCCTCTGACAGTGCAGCACTCCCTCAGTACTGACCCTCTGACAGTGCGGCACTCCCTCAGTACTGACCCTCTGACAGTGCGGCACTCCCTCAGTACTGACCCTTGACAGTGCGGCACTCCCTCAGTACTGACCCTCTGACAGTGCAGCACTCCCTCAGTACTGACCCTGTGACAGTGCAGCGCTCCCTCAGTACTGTTCCTCAGACAGTGCAGCACTCCCTCAGTACTGACCCTGAGACAGTGCGGCACTCCCTCAGTACTGACCCTGTGACAGTGCAGCACTCCCTCAGTACTGTTCCTCAGACAGTGCAGCAGTCCTTCAGTACTGTCCCTCTGACAGTGCGGCAATCCCTCAGTACTGACCCTCTGAGAGTGCGGCACTCCCTCAGTACTGACCCTGTGACAGTGCGGCACTCCCTCAGTACTGACCCTCTGACAGTGCGGCACTCCCTCAGTACTGTCCCTCTGACAGTGCAGCACTCCCTCAGTACTGTTCCTCTGACAGTGAGGCACTCCCTCAGTACTGTCCCTCTGACAGTGCAGCACTCCCTCAGTACTGTTCCTCTGACAGTGCGGCACTCCCTCAGTACTGACCCTCTGACAGTGAGGCACTCCCTCAGTACTGTCCCTCTGACAATGCGGCACTCCCTCAGTACTGACCCTCTGACAGTGAGGCACTCCCTCAGCACTGACCCTCTGATAGTGCGGATCTCCCTCAGTACTGACCCTCTGACAGTGTGGCACTCCCTCAGTACTGACCCTCTGACAGTGAGGCACTCCCTCAGCATTGACCCTCTGACAGCGCGGCACTCCCTCAGCACTGACCCTCTGACAGTGAGGCACTCCCTCAGTACTGTCCCTCTGACAATGCGGCACTCCCTCAGTACTGACCCTCTGACAGTGAGGCACTCCCTCAGCACTGACCCTCTGATAGTGCGGATCTCCCTCAGTACTGACCCTCTGACAGTGTGGCACTCCCTCAGTACTGACCCTCTGACAGTGAGGCAGTCCCTCAGTACTGACCCTCTGACAGTGCAGCACTCCCTCAGTACTGACCCTCTGACAGTGAGGTACTCCCTCAGTATCGTCCCTCTGACAGTGCGACACTCATTCAGTACTGTTCCTCTGACAGTGCGGCACTCCCTCAGTACTGACCCTCTGACAGTGAGGCAGTCCCTCAGTACTGACCCTCTGACAGTGCAGCACTCCCTCAGTACTGACCCTCTGACAGTGAGGCACTCCCTCAGCACTGACCCTCTGACAGTGCGGCACTCCCTCAGCACTGACCCTCTGACAGTGCGCCACTCCCTCAGTACTGACCCTCTGACAGTGAGGCACTCCCTCAGTACTGTCCCTCTGATAGTGCGGCACTCCCTCAGTACTGACCCTCTGACAGTGAGGCACTCCCTCAGTACTGACCCTCTGACAGTGCAGCACTCCCTCAGCACTGACCCTCTGACAGTGTGGCACTCCCTCAGCACTGACCCTCTGACAGTGCGGCACTCCCTCAGCACTGACCCTCTGACTGTGCGGCACTCCCTCAGTACCGTCCCTCTGACAGTGCAACACTCATTCAGTACTGTTCCTCTGAAAGTGCAGAACTCCCTCAGTATTGACCCTCTGACAGTGAGGCACTCCCTCAACACTGACCCTCTGACGGTGTGGCACTGAGGGAGTGCTGCACTGTCAGAGAGAGGTACTGGCTTTTAGCTGAGGCATTAAATCATGGTCCCTCTCGTACTTTTGTACACTGAGGCTTGCCATACTCATGTGACCGCTGATGTATATGTAAATGAAAGTTTTTGGGCTGCAGCCATTTTTCCCACCAGATGGAACTTACTGTCAGAAGGATGCAGCTGGAATGGAGTGAACTTTGAAAGGGGTAAGAGAAGGAGAAGATGTGAAAGCAGCAGCAGAGAATAATGGAAACATATGTCAGCACTTGCTGCAGGACACTTGCTTGGTGAGTCATTGTGGCTTTGAATATTTCCAGCAAGTGTTCCTCAGGAGATGATTGGAAATTTGAGAAGGAATTGACAATTCCTCCAGTCTCAATGACAAAATTATGAGACTGCTACACAATTAAACAAGAACTTGAACAGACAAGAGTAGCGACTCTGTTAAGAGTGAAATGGAAGGAGTGCCACAGTCTGGACTGCAACTGAGATCTCACAGAGTAGCAGGAAAACAAGTTATGTGAAATTTTAAAGATCCTGATTATCTACTTTTAATCTCTACTAATGTTATTCATGGTGGCTATGTTTACTCTTGGTCATCAGTAAAGTGATGGAAAGGATCTTCAACAGTGCGATCAAGCAGCACCTGCTCAGCAATAATCTGCTCAGTGAAGCCCAGTTTGGGTGTCACCAGAGTCACTCAGCTCCTAACTTCATTACAGCCTAGGTTCAAACATGGACAAAACAGCTGGAAATCCAGAGGTGACATGAGAGTGACAGACCTTGACATCAAGGCAACATTTTGACAGAGTAAGGTATCAAGGAGCCCTGGCAAAACTGGAATCAATGGGAATCAGAGGAAAGTCCTTGAGCTGAGATGATTGACCTCCGACCACTGTTTGAAGTTGTGGTGGTTGGAGCTCTCAGCTCTAGGACATGATTTCAGGAGTCCCTCAGGGTAGTGTATTAGGCCCAACCAATTTCAGCTGCTTCATCAATGACCTTCCTTCTATCATAAGGTCTGAAGTGGGGATGTTGGTTGATGACTGCACAATATTCTGTATTATTCACAACTCTTCAGATACTGAAGCAGTTTGTGTCCAAATCCAGACTTGAGCTAACAAGTATAAAGTCACATTTGCATCACACAAGTGTCAGGCAATGATCATCTCCAACAAGAGAAAATCTAACAATTGTTCCTCGAAACCAATGGCCTTCACTGAACCCCTCCATTATCAACATCCTGGGCATTACCATCGACCAGAAACTGAATTGGATTAGCCATTTAAATACTGTGGCTACAAGAGCAAGTCAAAGGTGAGGAATCCTATGGGAGTAACTCACCTTCTGACTCTCCAAAGCCTGTCCACCATCTGCAAGACAGAAGTCAGGAGTGTGCCGGAATACCCCCCACAGGCCTGGATGAGTGCAGCTCCAACAACACTCAAGAAGCTTGACATCATGCAGAACAAAGCAGCCCCACTTGATTGCTACCACAAACAATCACTCCTTCCATCACCAACACTTAGTAGTAGCCGTGTGTACCATCTATAAGATGCACTGCAGGAACTCACCAAGGTTCCTTCGGCAGCAACCTTCCAAACCCAACACTATTACCATCTAGAAGGATAAGGTCACCAAATACCTGGGAATACCACCACCTGCAAGTTCCTCTCCAAGCCACTCACCATTCTGATTTGGAAATATATTGCCTTTCCTTCCCAGTTCCTCCCTAACAGCACTGTGGATGTATCTACACCTTTGGGACTCAAGCGATTCAAGAAGGCAGCTGCCTGTCATCTTCTGAAGGGAAATCAGGTATGGACAATAAAAGCTAGCCAGCCAGCAATGCCCACATCCCATAAATTAATTTTAAAAAACTCAATGTCAGCCTGCTTGGCAATTTGGGAGTCATGTGAAGAGATTGTTAGTGAAAGTGAAAGGTCTATCATGGCAAGCTCAGATATCTCCATTCAACCAGAGAGGCAGCTCCTTCACAGCCCACAACTGATGAAGCAAGTTTAATTTCACCAACTGAACGAGGAACTGAATGACCATCAGTTCCAGAGGATCAACCGTTCCCAAACAACACCTGTCACAGCAACACCTTTCCCAGAGAGGTCACATCGACTGACACTAGGATAAAAAAATCATCAACACACACACACGTACAGTGATAACACCTGAATATTGTAAGACTCTGGGTGGAGTCTAACTGAGAGTCCCTTATCAGCTTGTTTTCCAGAAGGCCTCCAAATTGTCAGTCAGCCACTTCGCTGGGCAGCAATAGGTCATCTCAGGAACAAGGACCATGGGCCTGAGAGCTGCAACTCTTCATCGCTCAGCAGTGTTACCAGAGAGGCAGTGGACACAGCCAGTAATCATCAACCAGAAGGTCAACGTGGCTGAGGGACCCGCGCCACAAGTGAGTGATGGCGGAAGGGAGATGGTGGGATGAAGGCTGTGGGGAAGGAGAGCAGGAGGTCAGAACTAAGGGGCAGGGGGATTTCAGAGGGCCCTATTATGTCCAACATCAGGTGTACGGATAAGGCACCAAGTGCCGAAGAACAAGAGATCCTCTCCCTGCAAAGCCTGCCAGCTTCCCTGACAGCGTTTAGTTCCAGCAAGGTGAGACCCTAGGTGTCACTGGTTAAATGCCTGCAGCAGAGTATTAAGCAGCTCAAAGTCTCAATTGGTAATGATACGGGAAGTTGTCCATAGCCTCCCTGCCACAGACTTGATCAGGGCAGAGGAAGGAAGGGTATATACCTGCCATACCTCCCTTCCATTGGTTGTAAAAGAACCTTGGAATTTTCTGAGAAAAGGCACTATATAAATGCAAGCTTGTTGTTAACATTCCTTATTTCAGTCAGTTATTGCTCACTCACTCATGGGAATAACCAATAATCAAGAATAATCAAGTAAGTGAAATGTCTCCTGAAGGACTTTTCCTTCAGGCCCCATTAAGCCTATGCAGTGGCGTAATGGTATTGTTGTTGGATTAGTATCCAAAGATCCATGGTAATGTTCTAGGGACCTGTTTCAAATCTCCACCATGACAGATGGTGAAACTTGAATTGAATAAAAATATGGAATTAAGAGTCCACTGATGACCATGAAACCATTGTTGATTTTCATAAAAACCATCTGGTTCATAAAAACCAATCTGCCGTCCTTACCCAGTCTGGTCCACATGTGACTCCAGATCAATAGCAATGTGGTTGACTCTCATAGCCTTCGAAAACCTCTCCCTACAACTGAGCTGGACGTTACAGTCAGTATCCTTGTCTACAGCTTCTCATCAACCTCTTCCCAGCCATTCTCGTAAATCCATGTCATTCAAATAAGGCCTGCGAGTTAAACTGCTCGGGTGTTTTGTCTTCACTGCAACCACCCCTAGCCTTCCCCACTCTGCAACACCAACTCCCCCACCCCAATCTCCCACTCCCCATCTACAACACCCCCACTCCCTGAACGGGCGCCAGAGTATGGTGACTAAGGAATTTTCACAGTAACTTCATGGCAGTGTTAATATAAGCTAACTTGTCACACTGCAGGCAGTACTGTTTACCTGTGCCACGTTAACCCTTACAATGTCAGATAGCCTTATTCCACAGCAGGTGAGTTGAATTCTGTATGCTGCCACAATTACAGCATTACAAGTCACACACACGCAGGCAACTGGTAATCATTTGTTTGATGTCATGCAGTTAATTCAAAAATTTATCATTCCAAAAGCTGCAGCTTCTTTCGTTTACAACCCTAATAAACCGTAAGAACTATTGGCAATCAATTTGAGTGCAATCCCTGGTGGTGCAGAGTGTGTATGGTTCTCCTCATTGCTGAGATACAAGTAACTGCAGAACTGAGTCTATGTTTTTTTCCAAGGTCGAATAAAGGGTATCCTCAATGTGAAGCCAGAATTGTCTCTATAAGGACTGTGTGGTGGTCACCCCTCCCAATACAGCCATGGACAGATCCATCAATGACAGGTGGATTGATGAGGACTCTTCCCTCTTCTTGGTTCCCTTACCACCTGCAGACCCAACCTAGCAGCTGTATCTTTCAGGGCTCTGCAGTTAGTTTCTGAGTCTGATTCTTAGACTGGCTGATGGTTTTGAAGGCTCTGACGGATCCTAGAGTTCTAAAGGTTCAGCCCTTGAAACTAGTTTTGATCACATGCCAATGGGTTCACAATTCTGAGGCACACCCAGACTGGTTTGGAATGGGGGAGGACACCATGATATAATGGAAAGTTGATGGTGGCCATTGAGTTTGGATTTACTCTTCTGTCCAGTATGAAACATGGAGACAGGCTGTCTGGAAACTCCACAGTCTTTACTTGTTGGCCATCCTTAAACAATGAGATGTGTTAATTCCACAAACACCTGTGAGGTACCCTCATCTATGTCTAAATTTAATTAAGGATTTTTCAGAGACTTGATACTGTCTATAGTCCAAATACATAAAGTCACATGATCTGCAGAAGCCACCTTCACAGTTTGTTTGTGTCTAGTTTTTTGAAGTATTAAAATTCAGAATATATCATTGCTTTTACTGGGTAGTGACTATTGACATTTGTGTAGTGCTAGCATCATTTGTTACTCAGTTGTTTAAAGTTAAATGTTATTCAGGTTTTGAGGCATATAAACCGGGGCTGAGAAATTCAGAGCGGTGTTGAACATTGTGTAATCTTCAGTGAAAGTCCTCACTTCTGAACTTATAATAGAGGGGCGCTCATTGATGAAGCAGGTGAATGTGGTTGGGCTTAGGACACTATCCTGAGGAACTCCTGCAGAGATATCCTGGGGCTGAGATGATTGACCTCAACCATCACAATCTACAGAGGAAGCTTTCCTTGGTAGATCACCCACTCGGTACTTCCAGCTAAAGGTTTTTGCAAACAATTGAGAACCCAATTTGTTCCAGTTTCAAAACTCACCTGAGAACCAACCTCTGAGATACTTGATTACAAGAAACATCACAACCTGCTTTACTTTACAAGACCCTCACTTTAAATGATCAAAATCATTCAAGAAACCACAGGCCTGCCACGTGGGTGACTGGAAATCGTAAACCAGGGACTGACTTGCAAAAGTACACCATTTTTATTGGTAGCCAATCATTCAGTGTACATGTAGATCGGTGCAGGCTTGGAGGGCTGAAGGGGGACCATGTATATGCCATTGTGTTAATTCAGGGTAACTGCGTGAGAATAAATAATCAACTTCACTTAAAACTCATGAAGGCTTGCTGCTGAATTATTTAATTGAAACACACACACCAAATACACATTTCTTTCCATACAAAACACACTGGTTATAGGCAATAAGAAAGCAGATACATTCCATCCATGGCACGGGAAATGGTCATCTCCAACAAAAGAGGGTCTAACCATCTTCCCTTGACATTGCCATTGCTGGATTCCTCTACTACCAACCTGCTGGGGGTTATCATTGATCAGAAACTTAACTGTAACTGCAATATAAATAATGCCAGAGCTAGTCAGAGACTGGGAATTCTTCAGCGAATAACTCACCTCTCGACTCTCAAAAGCCTGTCCACCATCCACAAGACACAAGTTAGGGGTGTAATGGAAAACTCTCCACTTGTCTGGGTGACTGCAGCTCCAACAACGCTCAAGAAACTCAACATCAACCAAGAGAAAGAACCCATTCTGATTGGCACACCATCCAGTACTTCAAACATTCACTCCTTCCATCACCAATGCATGATGGCAACCATGTGTACCATGTACAAGATATATCGCAGTGACTCACTAGGACTCTTTCAATAGCACCTTCCAAACCTGCAACTTTTATTACTTAGAAGGACAAGGGCAGCAAATACTTTGGAACTCCACCGTCTGCAAGTGCCACTCCTCATCCTGATGTGGAAATATATCACCGTTCCTTCACTGCTGTTGGGTGGAACCCCCTCTCCAACAGCACTGTGTGTGTACTTACCCCATATGGACTACAGCTCCTCACCATCCTTTCAAGGGCCAATTAGGGATGGGCAATAAATGCTGGCCTAGCCAGCAACACCTCCTAAGGGGATAAAATAAAATTCATTCAGATCATGACACATATCTTAACTGCCTTGGTTCCACATCTACCAGTCTCATTTTCAATCAACTCACTGCCCAACCTCAAGAACTCTGTTTCCCTCTGCGTAAAGTAGTACTTCCAGGCGACACTCCTGTACAGCCTGGTTTAACGTTAAGGTATTTCCTCTTTGTTCTGGAATCCTCCTCGCCAATGGAAATAGTTTATCTCATAACCTATCATCTGATCATCTTAAACACCTCATTTAGATCATCTCTTTACAACAGGAATACAAGGCAACCTGTCCTCCAAGTATAACTCAAACCCTATTATTTCACAGTTTATCCCTGTATCAGTGTTCCTGCACTTAGCGACATACTGAAATTGTGAAAACTGTTACCTTATTCTATGTTAATTGTATGTTAATTGCATGTTGGTGGTGGGCATTAACTAATTGGGAATCACTTGTGCCCCAATAAGTAGGAATAAACTTAAACTCTAATTGTTAAGTTAGGATGTACATAAGAACATAAGAAATAGGAGCAGGAGTAGGCCATCTAGCCCTTCGAGCCTGCCCCGCCATTCAATAAGATCATGGCTGATCTGTCGTGGCTCAGTTCCACCTTCCCGCCCTCTCCCCATAACCCTTAATCCCCTCTCTTATCAAAAACCCATCAACCCGCTTCTTAAAAATATTTAGCGAGGCAGCCTCCACCACTTCAACGGGCAGAGAATTCCAGAGATTCACCACCCATTGAGTGAAGAAGTTCCTCCTCAACTCTGTTATAAACCGCCCCCCCCCTTTATCTTGAGGCTGTGCCCCCTAGTCCTACTGTCTTTTCTGAGCGGGAAGAGTCTCTCCACCTCTATCCTATCCATCCCATTCATCATCTTATACGTCTCAATGAGATCTCCCCTCATTCTTCTAAACTCCAACGAAGGAGGTGAAGGAAAGTGTTAAATTAAAAGCGGAGGAGTTTAGAGTAGCTAAGAGCAGTGGGCGAGAAGAGGATTGGGAAAGGTTTAAATGTCAACAAAGATTGACAAAGAAATGATAAAGGAGGGTAGGAGAAGCTATGAGGCTGGGCTAGAACTTAATATAAAAAAGGATAGCAAGAGTTTTTATAAATATATAAAAAGGAAGAGGCTGGCTAGGGTAAACGTTGGTCCTTTAGAGGATGAGAAAGGGGAGCTAGTGGTAGGGGATAGGGATATGGCTAAGGTCTTGAATAACTTCTTTGTTTCTGTCTTCACGGAGGAGGACGTGAATAATTTGCCGGGTGTTAGCGATGGAAAGGTGGTAGGAATGGAGGGTCTTAATGACATTACTGTTACTAGAGGAGGTGGTGCTCGACAGACTGGAGGGGCTGATTGTGGACAAGCCCCAGGACCGGATGGAATGCATCCGAGGTTCTGAAAGAAATGGCGGAGGTGATAGTGGATGCCTTGGTGGTTATTTTCCAGACGTCGCTGGATTCCGGGGAAGTGCCGGAAGATTGGAAAATGGCTAATGTTACGCCGTTGTTTAAGAAGGGTGCCAGGCAAAAGGCGGGGAATTATAGGCGGTTAGTTTAACGTCTGTGGTAGGTAAAATGTTAGAAACCGTCATTAAGGAGGAAATAGCAAGGCATCTTGAGAGGAATTGCTTGATAGGGCGGACGCAACACGGTTTCATTAAAGGGAAGTCGTGTCTGACAAATTTACTGGAGTTCTATGAGGATGTGTCTAGGGCAGTGGATGGAGGAGAGCCGGTGGATGTGGTCTTTCTGGATTTTCAGAAGGCGTTTGACAAGGTACCTCACAAGAGGTTATTGCAGAAGGTCAGGGGACATGGAGTTGGGGGTAGGGTGTTAGCGTGGACAGAGGATTGGTTGTCAAATAGGAGGCAGAGAGTGGGGGTCAATGGATGCTATTCGGATTGGCGGTTGGTGACTAGTGGGGTGCCCCAGGGGTCAGTGCTGGGGCCTCAGCTATTTACCATTTATATAGATGATCTGGAGGAGGGAACCGAGTGCAGGGTGTCGAAATTTGCTGATGACACCAAGATTGGGGGAAAGGCAAATTGTGCGGAGGGTGTGGAGAGTCTGCAGAAGGATCTAGATAGGCTGGGCGAATGGGCCAGGAAATGGCAAATGGAATTTAATGTTGGCAAGTGTGAGGTGGTCCACTTTGGTAGGAGGAATGGTAGGAAGGACTATTACTTACGGGGCGAAAAACTGCAGCAGGCGACGGTGCAGAGGGACCTCGGGGTCCTTGTGCATGAGTCGCAAAAACCCAGCTTGCAGGTGCAGCAGGTGGTCAGGAAGGCGAATGGGATGCTGGCCTTCATAGCGAGGGGGATTGAATATAAAAGTAGGGAGGTCTTGCTGCAGCTGTATAGGGCATTGGTGAGGCCGCAGCTGGAGTACTGTGTGCAGTTTTGGGCGCCGCACCTGCGCAAGGATATTTTGGCCCTGGAGGGAGTGCAGAGGAGGTTTACTCGGCTGATACCAGAGTTGAGGGGATTGAGCTATGAGGAGAGGCTGAATAAACTAGGCTTGTACTCGTTAGAGTTTAGAAGAATGAGGGGAGATCTCATTGAGACGTATAAGATGATGAATGGGATGGATAGGATAGAGGTGGAGAGACTGTTCCCGCTCAAAAAAGACAGTAGGACTAGGGGGCACAGCCTCAAGATAAAGGGGGGGTGGTTTAGAACAGAGTTGAGGAGGAACTTCTTCACTCAAAGGGTGGTGAATCTCTGGAATTCTTTGCCCGTTGAAGTGGTGGAGGCTGCCTCGCTAAATATTTTTAAGAAACGGGTTGATGAGTTTTTGATAAGAGAAGGGATTAGGTGTTATGGGGAGTGGGCGGGAAGGTGGAGCTGAGTCACGACAGATCAGCCATGATCTTATTGAATGGCGGGGCAGGCTCGAAGGGCTAGATGGCCTACTCCTGCTCCTATTTCTTATGTTCTTATGTATTCAGCCTCTCCTCCGGTAGAGCTGATCCCCTCAACTCCGGTATCAGCCTAGTAAACCTCCTCTGCACTCCCTCCAGGGCCAAAATATCTTTGCGCAGGTGCGGCGCCCAAAACTGCACACAATACTCCAACTGCGGCCTCACCAATGCCCTATACAGCTGCAGCAAGACCTCCCTACTTTTATATTCAATCCCCCTCGCTATGAAGGCCAGCATCCCATTCGCCTTCATGTAAATTGTATCTCTAAAAACAAATGCTTAGAAATGTGTAAGGATTGGTTCTAATTCTCTCCTTCATCACCTGACTTTCTGTAGTGGCAGTAAGAAGTCTCACAACACCAGGTTAAAGTTAAACCCTTTCGGAACACTGTTCCTTCGTCAGATGAATAGAGAGTTCTCTCACTTTCCACTCACCTGACCAAGGAGCAGCATTCTGAAAGCTTGTGGGTTTACTACCAAATAATCCTGTTGGACTTTAACCTGGTGTTGTGAGACTTCGTGCGGTGTTTACCCCATTCCAATGCCGGCATCTCCACATCATTTCTGTAGTGGAACAGAGGGGGTGAGAACGGCTGATCATCGAACATTTTGAGCATTCTTCACCAATCACTTCATAATTCCTTTCAAAATGTCCACTGCTGTCACAACTCACCATCATGGTGTTCATCTTTACATACATCTCTGAACTCGTCATTAACAAATCAGAAATTCCGCTCGTGTCTGAAGCCCAGTCCCTATCTACTTCTGTTTTGTCTTAGTTTCCCAAACGAAAGGACAATGGGGCAATTCTCCCATCCCACTGCGCTAAAAACATTAGCGCCGCGGGCCAGAAGATTCTAACAGCGCCCTATCCACGGGATCCACGCTGGGCATTCCTGCTTGATCGCGTTTCCCAGTGCCGGATTTCCAGTGGCATCAGCTCTGTGCCGGATATCAGCAGGTCGGTGCCTAAGTTATTTAAATATGACTTTAAATATATTTTACATACGATTAGCAGGCCTGGTACTGAAGTCTCCAGGCCCGCGCTCTCCCCACACACCCCCCCCCCCTCACTATAGGGGTTTACTATAGCTTCCCACTTGCAGGGAGCTGGTGACCTGACTCCACTGGAGTGAGTGAAGTGGGGCAATCAGAGCCTCTCCCAGAGGGTCGGGTATGGAGAGGGTGGTGTCCATGGCATTGGCACCTTGGTATTGTCTGCCTCCAAAGGGCAAAGTGCCAATATCCAGCAGACACCTTGGCACTACTCACCAGACACAGGGCAGTGCCAAGGAGGCAGGACGTCAGGGGGACAGATCAAACAGGGAGCCCACTGCCATGCTGCATTTTGGGATTGAGCAGAGAGAGAGGGAGGCCAGGGATCAGGGCTGGGCACTGGGGTAGGGATGTGAGGGGACAGCCTGCTGGGAGGTGAGGACTGCAGAGGGGTAGATCAAGAGTACGGGGAGGGGAGTGTCAAGACTGCAGATGGGGGGAGAGGGGTCAGGACTGGCCCAGGCATGTTCAGGGGGGGCCAGAGATTGGGGGCTGTGGGGAGGGGGGGGGTGGGTGGAGGATAGAGAGCCAACATTTCAGTTGGCCAACAATTGGGAGGCTGGCAGTGTGTGGCAATTGCACATGTGCCACATCTCAGTGCTGACAGATCAGCGCGTGTGCAGTGTCGCACTCAGTGCTATGCTGCCAGCCTCCCGTGCGGGGTTAAGCCCCGGCCACTGATTTCTGAAGTGAATCAAGCTGAGGCACTCGGCAGTGCACAGGGTGCTGGAGATTCTTCTCTAAACTCCCACTGAAGAAACCAACATGATGTACCCTAGTTTTTACGCAAATTCGACACTTAGAATTTTTCTGGGGTGAATCCTGGCCAACATTTCCCATTCTCACCCATCAGAGACATTCGGAAACCAGCTTCTTAGAAAAACCCATTAGGGGGATTAAAATGTGAAGCCACAGCAGAAATGACAGGTTTCACCTTCTTTGGGTCATCTAAGAATGGGAATTTAAGTATGTTTTTATTCAGGTCAAACTTTTCAAATGTTTTATTTGCCTTTAGGTGTTTCACGGACGTACTTAACTTTGACATGTCAAAACTAGCATCTCATCAAGTCTTGGATGCACAACCAGTCCCAAGTCGCACAAATTATCTCTCTCAGTTTTTAACATCATCATTCTTTGCTGATCTCATATGTGATTCACTGGGATGGGAGTAACACTCTTACAATATGATTGCTGATTGAAAGATGCCCCAAAGCTTCGCTCAATATCTAAACCAATATACTTAAAAGCTCCACAAGCCAGACTCCCTATATTAAATCCAACTCTCATCTTTTTAATAACACAATTCTCCATCCCGCTATGCCACTCCAACAAAATCACCAGAGCAAGTTCTCCCTCTCGATTGCCTGTGAGTGGATGCTGTGACACAAGTGGATAAATTTCTTGCTGTAACTCCAACTGAAACCTTACGGGATTTTGTACTGAAATTCCAACAAAGTTTCAGGCCAAAAGAAAGCCCCTTCCCCAGTAAATCCAACCCCTAGGATTCTGCCGATGTCAAGTGAGATGGGAGATGCCAGCATCTGCCCAGGATTGGGACCAGTGACTTCCTTAGTTGTGTTGGCAAGCGAGGGGAAAAAAAGGTAAAGTTTATTTATTAGTCACAAGCACGCTTATATTAACACTGCAATGAAGTTACTGTGAAATTCCCCTAATCTCCACACTCCAGCACCTGTTCGGGTACACGAAGGAGGATTTAGCATGGCCAATGCACCTAAACAGCAAGACTTTCGGACTGTGTAAGGGAACCACAGCACAGACAGTGACCCAAGCCAGGAATCGAACCTGGGTCCCAGGTGCTCTGAAGCAGCAGTGCTAACCACTGTGCCATCATGCCATGAGGCACTCATGGAAACTTTACAGTGCAGAAAGAGGCCATTCAGCCCCTTGAGAATGCATCGACTCTCTGAAAAGCAGCTTACCCAGACCCTATCCCCATCACCCCTCATCCACCTAAACTACACATTTTTGCACGTCAATCTTAGCATGGGCAAGCTACCCAACCCGCACATTGGACTGGGGACAGTGGGTGATCGGCAGTGGAGGGGTGCCAGTGATGTGGGATCACAGGGTTAGCCAGCGATTGGGAAACTGGCAGTGAGGGGCCACTGTGTATGCACTGATCTCGCCGCTGACAGATTGGCGCATGCGCAGTGGCCCGCTCAGCACTGTGCTGTCAGCCTCTCTAGAGGGAATAGGCCCTGCCTCTGGATTTTTCACGAGATTCACACTGAGTCACTCTGCAGTGCACAGGGTGTAGCAGATTCATTTTGAAACAGCAGGATTTCCTTTGTTTTTTATGCAAATTCGACATTTAGAATTTTTGGGGGAGAATGGCCCCCATTGTAATTTTGTTCAGCAAGTTATTCCTTCTCATAGTTCAGGTTTTTTTAACTGATGTTTAATGTTGTGCTAAACTTTATCATTGTGAAACCTGTTCACTGGCCTTTCGAATGGGAGAAGTTTGGAAAAGTGACTATTTCACATGTTAAGGTTGGAGTGGCCTGGTCTCACTGATGGTAAATGTGACTTTGACATGTTTAACTCTAATATTACCTGTACTCACTCAGAGTTTGCTGCAAAATCCTTCCTTTAAAAGCAAATATTCACCAACCAGTGAAAGTACAAATCCTGTGTGCAGCCAATCTCCGAATACCATCTCTAGCATTAGCAATGAGGCACATCACCTGGAGATGCAGCTTCTCAGCATCTTGACACCAAGGCCTGACTGCTAAACGCAACTGGACATCAAAGCTCGATAAGTTTCATCATGCATGGAGCTGATGCCTCAAGGTGTTTCAATAACTCATTTCTACTTTGTGGATACCGGAGGTGGTGGGTAGGAGCCTCCTATTTCTGTGTTTTTTTAAACAGCGACGATGCAGTTAAACCTGAACACTCTTGTCGAGTTATTGATGGACTGGACGCTAAAGGCCAGAGACTGGAATACAATGAGAGCGTCATTTCTAACGCCAGAGACCTGAGCTGCCACTCAGAATGCACAGGCTGATTCAGTCTGAGTTTACTGTTGTCTACTATTCATAGGTAGAGGAAGAATTGTAAGATTTTTCAACATCATTGGGATCTGTGCCACTATCCTAGAATCCCTACAGTGCAGAATGAGGCCATTTGGCCCACTGAGTCTGCATTCTGACAGTGTATTTTACCCAGGTCCTCTACCCCTCCCAATCCCTGTAATCCCAAACATTTACTATGGCCAAACCATTAAACCACACAGTCTTTGGACACTCAGGGGAAATTTAGCATGGCCAATCTGTCTAACCTGCACAGATTTAGACTGTGGGAGGAAACGGGAGCACCCAGAGGAAACTCACACAGATATGGGGTGAATGCAGACTCCGCACAGACAGTCACCCAAGGCAGAATTCAATTGGATCCCTGGAGCTGTGAGGCAGTAGTGCTAACCACTGTGCCACCATGCCACCCGCTATCAATTTTCCTGCTTTTTCTCCCAAGTTACTTCCTCTTTGAATCTTAGACATGACCCATCCCTCCCTGCCTTCTCCTCCTCCCCCAAAAGTCCCTTGATCTCCAATCAAACACACAACATTCCTAGACAATGGGAGAAGAAGGGTGATTTTTCCCTGTAACTGTGCTGAGGAAGCCACTGAACCAGTTGAAGGAGCATGGGTTTCATTCAGAAAAATATACGGACAAAACCCGGGCATCCATTTCATTGTAATATATTCATATCGCATTTCTCTTTCACAACAAGGAGGACCTGTCAGCTCAGGTATCTGGTCACACTTCCTCCAACTTCCCCACTCCTGTCCCATCTAATTGGGTGGCCAGTCTCCCAATTTTTCACAGCCTCTGGAAGATGGCACCAGAAAGTCAAGTGAAAATCTCAGATTGAGGTTGATAAATTTGATATTGAATAAAGGAGAGTAAATGGAGTCAAGAGACAGAACTTTCTATGTTATGTTTACAGGATAGTACAACCAGATAAGACACAGGGATATAGAAACACAAGTAGGCCATTCAGTCTTGGTCATAGAATCATAGAGTTTTGCAGCACAGAAAGAGGCCATTCAGCCCAGTTTGTTTGTCCCATCCATCAAGTAACTATCCATTCTAATCCCATTTTCCAGCACTTGGTCCATAGTCTTATATGCTACTGCATTTCAAGTGCTTATCTTTTTTATTCCTTTGTGAGATGTGGGCATTGCAGGCTGGCCAGCATTTATTGCCCATCCCTAGTTGTCTTTGAAAAGCATTTGAGAGTCAAACACATTGCTGTGGCTCTGGAGTCACATGTAACCAGACCGGATTCGGACAGCAGGTTTCCTTCACGAGCATTTGGAGAGGTTTGACATGATCAGGAATAGTCAGCATGGATTTGTCAAAGGCAGGTCGTGCCTTACGAGCCTAGTTGAGTTCTTCGATAATGTGACTGAACACATTGACGAAGGAAGTGCCGTGGACGTAGTGTACATGGACTTCAGCAAGGCTTTTGATAAGGTCCCCCATGCAAGACTTCTTGAGAAGGTGAGAGGCCATGGGATCCAAGGGCCTTTGGCCTTGTGGATCCAGAACTGGCTTGCCTGCAGAAGGCAGAGAGTGGTTGTGGATGGGGCTTTTTCGGAATGGAGGTCAGTCACCAGTGGGGTGCCCCAGGGATCTGTTCTGGGACCCTTGCTGTTTGTCATTTTCATAAATGACCTGGATGAGGAAGTGGAGGGATGGGTTAGCAAGTTCGCTGATGACACGAAGGTCGGCGGTGTTGTGGATGGTCTGGAAGGATGTCAAAAGTTGCAGCAGGACATAGATAGGATGCAGGAATGGGCGGAGAAGTGGCAGATGGACTTCAACGCGGATAAATGTGTAGTCGTCCATTTCGGCAGAACCAACGGGATGAACGAGTACACTATTAAGGGCAGGAGTCTTAGTAGCGTTGAAGAGCAGAAGGATCTCGGGGTCCGGGTTCACAGGACTCTTAAATCGGCCTCACAGGTGGAGGAGGTGGTCAAGAAGGCGTATGGTGTACTGGCCTTCATTAATCGAGGGATTGAGTTTAGGAGTCGGGAGGTAATGCTGCAACTTTACAGGACCCTCGTCAGGCCTCATTTGGAGTACTGTGCGCAGTTCTGGTCGCTTCACTATAGGAAAGACGTAGAAGCTATTGAAAGGGTGCAGAGGAGATTTACAAGGATGTTGCCTGGACTGGGAGGCATGCCTTATGAAGATAGGTTGAGGGAGCTGGGACTCTTTTCCCTGGAGAGGCGAAGGTTGAGAGGCGACCTGATAGAAGTTTATAAAATGTTGAGAGGAATAGATAGGGTGGACTCTCAGAGGCTATTTCCCCGGGTTGAAATGGTCGCTACGAGAGGACACAGATTTAAGGTGCGGGGAGGGAAGTACAGAGGTGATGTTAGGGGTAAGTTTTTCACTCAGAGGGTGGTGAGTGAATGGAATCGGCTGCCGTCATCGGTGGTGGAGGCGAACTCGCTGGGGTCTTTTAAAAGACTTCTGGATGAGTATATGGGGTTTAATGGGATTGGGGGTTATAGATAGGTCTATAGATTGGTGGGGTTGATGTGATCGGCGCAACTCGAGGGCCGAAGGGCCTGTTTGTGCTGTAATGTTCTATGTTCTATGTTCTCTGAAGGGCATTAGTGAACCAGATGACAATCGATAATGGTTTCACGGTCACCATAGATTCTTAATTCCAGATATTTTTCATTGAATTCAAATTCCACCCTCTGTGGTGGTGGGATTTGAACTCAGATCCCCAGAGCACCAGCTGAGTTTCTGGATGAATCGTCTAGAGATAATACCACTAGGCCATGGCCTTCCCAGAAATGCTTCTTAAATGTTGTGAGGAATCCCACCTCTACCACCCTTTCAGGCAGTGAGCTCCAGATTCCCACCACCCTCTGGGTAAAACGGTATTTCCTCAAGTCCCCTCTAGTGTGCAGTCAATCAAACTTGTGCCGAAAACCTCTGACCGTGTCTGGGGCTGGATTCTCCAGTGCCACTGCAGTGAATGGAGTGCCAAATTCTCCACTCTCGCTGGCAACAGGGCAGATACAGACAAGATTGGAGAATCTTGTCCATGATCTCTCCCCTGACAAAGCCATGTGACTATCCTTGATTAGATTTTGCCTTTTCAAGGACAGAATAATTATCCCTCAGATTTTTTTTCCAATAGTTCCACTACCACTGAAGTTAGACACACTGACCTGTAATTACCTGGGTTTTCCTCCCTTCCCTTCTTGAATAATGGTGCCATGACACCATATCCTTTGACACCTCACCTGTGGCCAGACAGGATTTGAAAATTAGTGTCAGAGCCCCTGTAATCCTCTCCCTTGCCTCACACAGCAGCTCAGGATACATCTAATCTGGGCCTGGAGATTTAAACCTGCTAAAACCACTAACATCTCCTCCTTTGCGATGCTAACCTGCTGAATTATATCACAGTCCCTCTACCTGCTTTCTATACCTACATCATCCGTTAAGACACAAATTCAAAATATCTCAACAATTCCTTTTGTCTCCACACACAGATTACCACTTTGGTCCCCAAAGGGCCCTATTCTTTTCCTGGTTACCCTCTTTCCCTTAAAGTATTGATAAAACACCATGGGATTTCCCTTTATTTTGCACACTAATGTTTATTCATGTCCCCCTCTTGAAGTATCCTCCTGCACTTTCTATACTCCTCTACGACTTCTACTCTTTTCAGCCCCCTACATCAGTCATAATCCTTTCTTTTTCTTATCCAATCCTGTATATCCCTTGACATCCAGGGGTCTCAGAACTTTTTGTCCCACCCTTTACCTTTACAGGAACATGTTGGCCCTGTACATATACTGTTTCCTTTTTGAATGACTCTCATTGCTTTGATGTGGATTTTCCTACAAGTAGCTGTCCCTGGCCCACTTGGACCAGATCATCTCCTATCCTTTCCCCAATTCTTAACCTTTATTTCTCGTCCATCTTTGTCCTTTTCCATAACTATCTTAAATCTTACTGAGTTATGGTCACTATCACCAAAATGCTCCCCCACTTTCATCACCTGCTTAGTTTCATTCCCTAAAATCCTTCTATATTTGGCTGCGTATCACCCCTTATTATACCTCTACTCTGTAACCCACCCCCCCTGCCAAATTAGTTGAAACCATACCTCCCCCCAACGGCACTAGCAAACCTCCATGCAAGAATGTTAGTCCCTTTCCAGTTAGGTCTAATCCATGTGACTTGTACATGCCCCATTTTCCACAATAAAGGATCCAATGATCCAGGAAACTAAAGCCTCCCTCCCGCGCCATCTATTCAGTCACAAATTCATCTGCTCTATTTTCCTATACTAGCTGTCCCATGGCACTGGAAGTGAACCAGTGATTACAACATTTGAGATCCTGCTTTTCAGTTGGCTTCCAGCGGCACAGTGGTTAGCACTGCTACCTCACAGCTACAGGGACCTGGATTCAATTCCCGGCTTGGATCACTGTCTGTGTTGAGTTCGCACATTCTCCACATGTCTGAATAGGTTTCCTCTGGGTGCTCTTGTTTCCTCCCACAGTCCAAAGATGCGCGGGTTAGGTGCACTCGCTGTGCTAAATTGCCCCTTAGTGTCCCAGGATACGTAGGTTAGAGGGGTTAGCGGAGTAAATACCTGGGGTTACGGGGATAGGGCCCGAGTGGGAGTGTCAGTGTAGACCCGTTCATGGTCTCCTTCTGCACTGTAGATTCTATGATTCCTAGCTCCCTAAATTCTTGCAGTAGGACCTCATCCCTCTTTCTGCCTATGTCACTGGTATCGATATAAACCCCAATCTCCAACTGTCCACCCGTGCCCTTCAGAATAGCCTGCAGCCAATCAGCTGTTGACCCTGGCACCAGCTCACCATCCTGGAGTCACATCTCCAGCAGCAGAAAGGCCTGTCTGCACCCCTCACTATTACTCTTCTTCACTTAATCCTCCCCACTTGTGCTGTGAACTGGGCTCTGGCTGCACTCTCCAGAGAAACCATCGTTACCTCACCGTTTTCCAACACGGTTAACGGTTCCTGAGTGAGATGCCTTAAATTTTAATCCTTAATTCTGAAACTACAGGCACTGCCCTGCCTCCGGGTTACCCATTCCCTCAAAACCCAGCTCTCAAGCTGGTCAAAGCTGTGGTGTTTCCTGCAAACGTGAGGACATTGGAGAAATTCCCACTGAGCTCCCCAGTCTTTCTGACAGTTAAAAAATTCTTATCTTAAACTTATTCCAAGTAGAAAATTATTCAAGCTATTTTTTTAAAAGTCTGAACATTTCCTTTTCCTTATGTGGCTTTAAATTGGAGGAAAACAACTTACCCAGGACTGTTTTACCAATCAGCTCTCTCCTTTGTAGCCTCTAACCCTGCAGCAGGGCAAGACCACTTTCTGAAGGTTAAAAAGTTGGAAAGCACCTCTTCTCCTCTGTACCAAATTCCCACGTTTTTAGAACATAGAACATAGAACACTACAGCACAAACAGGCCCTTCGGCCCTCGAGTTGCGCCGATCACATCAACCCCACCAATCTATAGACCTATCTATAACCCCCAATCCCATTAAACCCCATATACTCATCCAGAAGTCTTTTAAAAGACCCCAGCGAGTTCGCCTCCACCACCGATGACGGCAGCCGATTCCATTCACTCACCACCCTCTGAGTGAAAAACTTACCCCTAACATCACCTCTGTACTTCCCTCCCCGCACCTTATATCTGTGTCCTCTCGTAGCGACCATTTCAACCCTGGGAAATAGCCTCTGAGAGTCCACCCTATCTATTCCTCTCAACATTTTATAAACTTCTATCAGGTTTTTTTATTTATTAATGTCACAAGTCAGCTTTCATTAGCACTGCAATGAAGTCACTGTGAAAATCCTGTTTGGGTAGACTGAGGGAGAATTTAACATGGCCAATGCACCTAACCAGCACGGCAGGAAGCACCTGGAGGAAATGCATGCGGACACGACAAGAATGTACAGACTCTGCCTAGATAGTCACCCAGGCCAGGAATCAAACTCGGGTCCCTGATGCTGTGAAGCAGCAGTACTAACCACTGTGCCACCATGCTGCCAAATTCCTAAATATACTCACACTGGCTGTGTCTCACTCAGGATCTGCTCTCTCCAGTACTCACGTGTGAATCTTACTGATCCTTCAAGCTTGATATTCAGCTATATCATGGCTGATTTACCTTCAACTGCCCTTAAACATTTTGACAAGCAAAAATCTATTAACCACACTTCTACTTTCTCAGGATGATAAGGAAATTTGGCATGTCTGCTATGGCTCTCACCAGCTTTTACAGATGCACCATAGAAAGCAATCTTTCTGGTTGTATCACAGCTTGGTATGGCTCCTGCTCTGTCCAAGACGGTAAAAAACTACAAAGGTTCATGAACGAACGCCAATCTATCACACAAACCAGCTTCCCATCTACTGACTCTGTCTACACTTCCCACTGCCTCGGAAAAGCAGCCAACATAATCAAATACCACCCCCGACAAACTCTCTTTCACCCTCTTCCATCGGGAAAAAGATACAAAAGTTTAAGATCCATACCAACTAACTCAAGAACAGCTTCTTCCCTGCTGCCGTCAGACTTTTGAATAGACTTAACTTGCATTAAGTTGATCTTTCTCTGCACCCTAGCTATGATTTCAACACTACATTCTGCACCATCTCTTTTCCTTCTCTATGAACGGCATGCTTTGTCTGTATAGTGTGTAAGAAACAATACTTTTCACTGTATACCAATACATAAAACATAGGACAGTAAGCACAGTACAGGCCCTTCAGCCCTCGATGTGCTGAGCTATAAGCCCAAGATCAAGCTATCCCACTCCCTATCATTCTGGTGTGCTCCATGTGCATGTCCAATAACTGCTTGAAAGTTCCCTAAGGATCTTAAGGAGGAAATTAGGACAGCCAGAAGGGGTCATGAGAAGGCCTTGGCAGGCAGGATTAAGGAAAACCCCAAGGCATTCTACAAGTATGTGAAGAGCAAGAGGATAAGACGTGAAAGAATAGGACCTATCTAGTGTGATGATGGGAAAGTTTGTATGGAACCGGAAGAAATAGCAGAGGTACTCAGTGAATACTTTACTTCAGTATTCACTATGGAAAAGGATCTTGGTGGTTGTAGTGCAGACTCGCAGTGAACTGAAAAGCTTGAGCATGAAAAGCTGTCATCGGTGGTGGAGGCGAACTCGCTGGGGTCTTTTAAAAGACTTCTGGATGAGTATATGGGGTTTATTGGGATTGGTGGTTATAGATAGGTCTATAGATTGGTGGGGTTGATGTGATCGGCGCAACTCGAGGGCCGAAGGGCCTGTCTGTGCTGTAATGTTCTATGTTCTATATGTTCTATGTAGATATTAAGAAAGAGAATGGGTTGAAGCTTTTGAAAAGCATCAAGTTAGATAAGTCGTCAGGACCGGATCGGATGTACCCCAGGCTACTGTGGGGGGACAAGGGAAGAGATTGCTGAGCCTCTGGCGATGATCTTTGCATCATCAATGGAGACAGGAGAGGTTCCGGAGGATTGCGGATGTTGTTCCTTTATTCAAGAAAGGGTGTAGAGATAGCCCTGGAAATTATAGACCAGTGAGTCGAACCTCAGTGGTTGGTAAGCTGATGGAGGAGATCCTGAGAGGCAGGATTTATGAATATTTGGAGAGGTGTAGTATGATTAAAAATGGTCAGCACGGCTTTGTCAAAGGCAGATCGTGCCTTACATGCCTGGTTGAGCTCTTTGAAGATGTGACTAAACACATGAATGAAGGAAGAGTGGTAGATGTAGTTTATATGGACTTCAGCAAGGCATTCGATAAGGTCCCCCATGCAAGGCTTATTGAGAAAGTGAGGGGGCATGGGATCCAAGGGGACATTGCTTTGTGGATCCAGAACTGGCTTGTCCACAGAAGGCAGAGAGTGGTTGTAGATGGGTCTTTTTCTGCATGGAGGTCGGTCACCAGCGGAGTGCCCCAAGGATCTGTTCTGGCATCCTTACTCTGATTTTTATAAATGACCTGGATGAGGAAGTGGAGGGATGGGTTGGTAAGTTTGCCGATGACACAAAAGGTTGGTGGTGTTGTGGATAGTGTGAAGGGATGTCAGAATTTACAGCAAGACATTGATAGGATGCAAGACTGGGCGGAGAAGTGACAGATGGACTTCAACCCAGATAAGAGTGAAGTGGTTCATTTAGGCAGGTCAAATAGGATGGCAGATTATAATATTAATGGTAGGACTCTTGGCAGAGTGGAAGATCAGAAGGATCTTGGGGTCCAAGTTCATAGGACACTCAAAGCGGCTGCGCAGGTTGAAGCTGTGGTTAAGAAGGTGTATGGTGTACTGGCCTTCATCAATCAAGGAACTGAGTTTAGGAGTCGGGAGATAATGTTGCAGCTGTATAGGACCCTGGTCAGACCTCACTTGGAGTATTGTGTTCAGTTCTGGTCGCTTCATTACAGGAAGGATGTGGAAGCTATTGAAAGGGTGCAGAGGAGATTTACAAGGATGTTGCCTGGATTGGGGAGCATGCCTTATGAGGATAGGTTGAGGGAGCTCGGCCTTTTCTCCTTGGAGAGACGAAGGATAAGGGGTGACCTGATAGAGGTTTATAAGATGTTGAGGGGTATTGTTCGAGTGGATAGTGAGAGGCTTTTTCCCAGGGCTGAAATGGCTGCCACAAGAGGACACAGGTTTAAGGTGCTGGGGAGTAGGTACAGAGGAGATATCAGGGGTAAGTTTTTCACTCAGAAAGTGGTGGGTGAGTGGAATTGGCTGCCGGCAGTGGTGCTGGAGGCAGATTCGATCGGGTCTTTTAAGAGATTTTTAGATAAGTACATGGACTGGATAACGAAGGAGGTGAAGGAAAGTGTTAAATTAAAAGCGGAGGAGTAGAGTAGCATTAGAAAGTTTTAGATTGGCTGCATTAGAAAGTTTTAGATTGGCTGCATTAGAAAGTTTTAGATTGGCTAGGAGGGAGTTGAAGAGGGAGTTAAGAAGGGCCAAAAGAGGGCATGAGATGATTTTGGCTGATAGGATTAAGGAGAACCCTAAGGCGTTTTACAGGTATGTCAAGAACAGAAGGTTGGTTAGGACAAGATTAGGGCCAGTTACAGACAGTAGAGGGAAGTTGTGTGTGGAACCGGAGGAGATTGGAGAGGCGTTGAACCAATATTTCTCTTCGGTGTTCACGCAAGGGGACAGGAATGTAGCTGAGGAGGACACTGGGGTGCAGGGGTGTGAAATAGATAGTATTGCAGTTGATACGGGGGATGTGCTGGATATTTTAGAGGGTTTGAAAATAGATAAGTCCCCTGGCCCAGATGGGATTTACCCGAGGATTCTTTGGGAGGCAAGAGGGGTGATTGCGGAGCCTCTGGCTCTGATCTTCAGGTCGTCGTTAGTCTCTGGTATAGTACCAGAAGATTGGAGGACAGCAAATGTTGTCCCATTGTTTAAGAAGGGGAGAAGGGACTTCCCTGGGAATTATAGACCGGTGAGTCTTACTTCTGTGGTGGGTAAGGTTTTGGAAAGGATTATTAGAGACAGGATTTATAGTTATTTGGAAAGTAATGAGTTGATAAGAGATAGTCAGCATGGTTTTGTAGCGGGTAGGTCATGCCTTACTAACCTTATCGAGTTCTTTGAGAAAGTGACCAAAGAGGTGGATAGGGGTAAGGCAGTTGATGTGGTGTATATGGATTTTAGCAAGGCGTTTGATAAGGTTCACCATGGTAGGCTTCTGCAGAAAATGCAGATGTATGGGATTGGGGGTGATCTAGGTAATTGGATCAGGAATTGGCTAGCAGATAGGAGACAGAGAGTGGTGGTTGATGGGAAATATTCGTCATGGAGTTCGGTTACAAGTGGTGTGCCTCAGGGATCTGTTTTGGGGCCACTGCTGTTTGTAATTTTTATTAATGATCTGGATGAGGGTATAGTTGGGTGGATTAGTAAGTTTGCTGATGACACCAAAGTCGGAGGTGTGGTAGATTGTGAGGAAGGGTGTCATAGTTTGCAGGATGACTTGGAAAGATTGCAGAGCTGGGCTGAGAGGTGGCGAATGGAGTTTAATGTGGAGAAGTGTGAGGTAATTCATTTCGGTAGGAATAACAGATGTGTTGAGTGTAGGGCTAACGGGAGGACTTTGAATAGTGTGGAGGAGCAGAGGGATCTAGGTGTATGTGTACATAGATCCCTGAAAGTTGGGAATCAAGTAGATAAAGTTGTTAAGAAGGCATACGGAGTTTTGGCGTTTATTGGTAGGGGGATTGAATTTAGGAGTCGTAGCGTCATGATGCAACTGTACACATCTCTGGTGCGGCCGCACTTGGAGTTTTGTGTGCAGTTCTGGTCCCCACATTACAAGAAGGATGTAGAGGCTTTGGAGAGGGTGCAGAGGAGGTTTACCAGGATGTTGCCTGGTATGGAGGGGAGATCCTATGAGGAGAGATTGAGAGATTTGGGGTTGTTTTCGCTGGAAAGAAGGCGGCTAAGAGGGGATCTCATTGAAACATATAAGATGATTAGAGGTTTAGACAGGGTAGATAGTGATAGCCTTTTTCCTAGGATGGAGAAAGCTAACACAAGGGGGCATGATTTTAAATTAAGGGGGGGTAGTTATAGGACAGATGTCAGGGGTAGGTTCTTTACCCAGAGGGTGGTGAGGGACTGGAATGCCCTGCCAGCTGCAGTTGTAAATGCACCTAGTTTGGGGGCGTTTAAAAGATCTGTGGATAGGTTTATGGATGAAAAGGGATTGGTTTAGGCTAGTGGGTCATTGTTTTGTAACTGGTCGGCGCAACATCGTGGGCCGAAGGGCCTGTTCTGCGCTGTAATGTTCTATGTTCTATGTTCTAAGAGCAGTGGGCGAGAAGAGGATTGGGAAAGGTTTAAATGTCAACAAAGATTGACAAAGAAATTGATAAAGGAGGGTAGGAGAAGCTATGAGGCTGGGCTAGCACTTAATATAAAAAAGGATAGCAAGAATTTTTATAAATATATAAAAAGGAAGAGGCTGGCTAGGGTAAACGTTGGTCCTTTAGAGGATGAGAAAGGGGAGCTAGTGGTAGGGGATAGGGATATGGCTAAGGTCTTGAATAACTTCTTTGTTTCTGTCTTCACGGAGGAGGACGTGAATAATTTGCCGGGTGTTAGCGATGGAAAGGTGGTAGGAATGGAGGGTCTTAATGACATTACTGTTACTAGAGAGGTGGTGCTCGACAGACTGGAGGGGCTGATTGTGGACAAGTCCCCAGGACCGGATGGAATGCATCCGAGGGTTCTGAAAGAAATGGCGGAGGTGATAGTGGATGCCTTGGTGGTTATTTTCCAGACGTCGCTGGATTCCGGGGAAGTGCCGGAAGATTGGAAAACGGCTAATGTTACGCCGTTGTTTAAGAAGGGTGCCAGGCAAAAGGCGGGGAATTATAGGCCGGTTAGTTTAACGTCTGTGGTAGGTAAAATGTTAGAAACCGTCATTAAGGAGGAAATAGCGAGGCATCTTGAGGGGAATTGCTTGATAGGGCGGACGCAACACGGTTTCATTAAAGGGAAGTCGTGTCTGACAAATTTACTGGAGTTCTATGAGGATGTGTCTAGGGCAGTGGATGGAGGAGAGCCGGTGGATGTGGTCTTTCTGGATTTTCAGAAGGCGTTTGACAAGGTACCTCACAAGAGGTTATTGCAGAAGGTCAGGGGACATGGAGTTGGGGGTAGGGTGTTAGCGTGGATAGAGGATTGGTTGTCAAATAGGAGGCAGAGAGTGGGGGTCAATGGATGCTATTCGGATTGGCGGTTGGTGACTAGTGGGGTGCCCCAGGGGTCTGTGCTGGGGCCTCAGCTATTTACCATTTATATAGATGATCTGGAGGAGGGAACCGAGTGCAGGGTGTCGAAATTTGCTGATGACACCAAGATTGGGGGAAGGCAAATTGTGCGGAGGGTGTGGAGAGTCTGCAGAAGGATCTAGATAGGCTGGGCGAATGGGCCAGGAAATGGCAAATGGAATTTAATGTTGGCAAGTGTGAGGTGGTCCACTTTGGTAGGAGGAATGGTAGGAAGGACTATTACTTACGGGGCGAAAAACTGCAGCAGGCGACGGTGCAGAGGGACCTCGGGGTCCTTGTGCACGAGTCGCAAAAACCCAGCTTGCAGGTGCAGCAAGTGGTCAGGAAGGCGAATGGGATGCTGGCCTTCATAGCGAAGGGGATTGAATATAAAAGTAGGGAGGTCTTGCTGCAGCTGTATAGGGCATTGGTGAGGCCGCAGCTGGAGTACTGTGTGCAGTTTTGGGCGCCGCACCTGCGCAAGGATGTTTTGGCCTTGGAGGGAGTGCAGAGGAGGTTTACTCGGCTGATACCGGAGTTGAGGGGATTGAGCTATGAGGAGAGGCTGAATAAACTAGGCTTGTACTCGTTAGAGTTTAGAAGAATGAGGGGAGATCTCATTGAGACGTATAAGATGATGAATGGGATGGATAGGATAGAGGTGGAGAGACTGTTCCCGCTCAAAAAAGACAGTAGGACTAGGGGGCACAGCCTCAAGATAAAGGGGGGGCGGTTTAGAACAGAGTTGAGGAGGAACTTCTTCACTCAAAGGGTGGTGAATCTCTGGAATTCTCTGCCCGTTGAAGTGGTGGAGGCTGCCTTGCTAAATATTTTTAAGAAACGGGTTGATGGGTTTTTGATAAGAGAAGGAGGTGTGGTAGATTGTGAGGAAGGGTGTCATAGTTTGCAGGATGACTTAGATAGGTTGCAGAGCTGGGCTGAGAGGTGGCGGATGGAGTTTAATGTGGAGAAGTGTGAGGTAATTCATTTCGGTAGGAATAACAGATGTGTTGAGTATAGGGCTAACGGGAGGACTTTGAATAGTGTGGAGGAGCAGAGGGATCTAGGTGTATGTGTACATAGATCCCTGAAAGTTGGGAATCAAGTGGATAAGGTTGTTAAGAAGGCATACGGAGTTTTGGCATTTATTGGTAGGGGGATTGAATTTAGGAGTCGCAGCGTCATGATGCAACTGTACACATCTCTGGTGCGGCCGCACTTGGAGTTTTGTGTGCAGTTCTGGTCCCCACATTACAGGAAGGATGTGGAGGCTTTGGAGAGGGTGCAGAGGAGGTTTACCAGGATGTTGCCTGGTATGGAGGGGAGATCCTATGAGGAGAGATTGAGAGATTTGGGGTTGTTTTCGCTGGAAAGAAGGCGGCTAAGAGGGGATCTCATTGAAACATATAAGATGATTAGAGGTTTAGACAGGGTAGATAGTGATAGCCTTTTTCCTAGGATGGAGAAAGCTAGCACGAGGGGGCACGATTTTAAATTAAGGGGGGGTAGTTATAGGACAGATGTCAGGGGTAGGTTCTTTACCCAGAGGGTGGTGAGGGACTGGAATGCCCTGCCAGCTGCAGTTGTAAATGCACCTAGTTTGGGGGCGTTTAAAAGATCTGTGGATAGGTTTATGGATGAAAAGGGATTGGTTTAGGCTAGTGGGTCATTGTTTTTGTAACTGGTCGGCGCAACATCGTGGGCCGAAGGGCCTGTTCTGCGCTGTAATGTTCTATGTTCTATGTTCTAAGGGATTAAGGGTTATGGGGAGAGGGCGGGAAGGTGGAGCTGAGTCACGACAGATCAGCCATGATCTTATTGAATGGCGGGGCAGGCTCGAAGGGCCAGATGGCCTACTCCTGCTCCTGTTTCTTATGTTCTTATGTTAACTAAGGAAGATAGAGGGTTATAGATAAGCCTAGTAATCTCTAAGATAGGGACATGTTCGGCACAACTTTGTGGGCTGAAGGGCCTGTATTATGCTATAGTTTTTCTGTTTCTATGTTTCCTAAACTGCCTGACTCCACTATAAAAAGTCTGACAACTATCACAGCAGGCAGTGCATTCCACACCCCAACCACTCTCTGAGTAAAGAGCCTACCTCGGACATCCCTCCGGTAGCACAGTGGTTAGCACTGCTGCTTCACAGCTCCAGGGTCCTGGGTTCGATTCCCGGCTCGGGTCACTGCCTGTGTGGAGTTTGCACATTCTCCTCGTGTCTGTGTGGGTTTTCTCCGGGTGCTCCGGTTTCCTCCCACAGTCCAAAGATGTGCGGGTTAGGTTCATTGGCTATGCTAAAATTGCCCCTTAGTGTCCTGGGATGTGTAGATTAGAGGATTAGCAGGTAAATGTGTAGGGATATGGGGATAGGGTCTGGGTGGATGTGTTCGGTGCAGACTCGATGGGCCGAAGGGCCTGTTTCTGCACTGTAGGGTCTATGTTCCTATATCACCCACCATGAACCTTATAGTTATACCCCCGAGTAACAGCTACATCCACCCGAGGAAATAGTCTCTGAACATCCACTCTATCCATCCCCTCATCGTCTTATAAACCTCTATTAAGTCACCTCTCATCCTCCTCCGCTCTAAAGAGGAAAGCCCCAGCTCCCTCAACCTTTCCTCATAAGACCTACCCTCCAAACCAGGCAGCATCCTGGTAAATCTCCTCTGCACTCTCTCCAATGCTTCCACATCCTTCTTATAATGAGGTGACCAGAATGCACACAATATTTCAAAAGTGGTCTCATCATGTGACAATAATGAGTCAAATCAAATCAAATTTTGAAATCTTAGTTGAGCCCCAGCCTTTTGTAGTTTTTTGGGGGACACAGTATGGGTTTTCACAGCCCTGGTGTGTGAAGGAGTGCTTCCTGATGTCAGACCAGAAGGATTCAGCTCTAATTTAAGGTTACGCCTTCTTGTTTTAGGCTTGTTTAAAGTCAACACATCAGAGCCCCAACATAAGGGGAACAGTAATATGTGATTCATTCCTGGCACCAAGTTACCAATGCGTTGATGGTATGTGCCAATCCAGAACAGGGAGCAATGCAATATTATATCGAGAGGGAATAACATTAATTAGAGAATATAAGAGGAGCAGGAGTAGACCGCTCGAGCCTGCTCTGCCATTCAATACAACCATCGCTGATCTGTTTTTCCTAACAGAAGAAAGTGGAACGTGATTATACCCCGGGGTGCGTGGAGTCCTTGATTATGCTGGCTGGAGTGGGAGTGGGTCACTGGGTTAGGGGAGCTGTAGGTGAGGACGAGCAGCAGTGATGGTTCTCAGTGGCCGCCCGCTTCGCAGTGCCGGGTTCATCAATCAGGCTCTGGATGCTACTGAAGGAAGGACCCACCCTGGACTAACCACACCACCCCAACACCCCTATCCCCAATTCCTTCCCTGGAAATTAAAAGCCTGAACAGGTCTATTTCCCTGGCCTTAACTCTACTTCCCTGTCTGTGCCCCATAACGTTTGACGCCCTCGTCAAACAAAAATCTGTCAAACTCAGCTTTGGTTATGGTGGTGGGAGAGATTTCTGAAGACTACAACCTTCTGAAAGGAGACATTTGAAATTGCCCCTCATCCCTGCCTTAAATCTTGATCCTTAACTCTGAAACTGTAGGCAAAATCTTCTGTCCTGTTTATTGCTGTGTTTGGAGGTGGGAAGGGCATTTCATAGAACATAGAACATTACAGCGCAGAACAGGCCCTTCGGCCCACGATGTTGCGCCGACCAGTTACAAAACAATGACCCACCAGCCTAAACCAATCCCTTTTCATCCATAAACCTATCCACAGATCTCTTAAATGCCCCCAAACTAGGTGCATTTACAACTGCAGCTGGCAGGGCATTCCAGTCCCTCACCACCCTCTGGGTAAAGAACCTACCCCTGACATCTGTCCTATAACTACCCCCCTTAATTTAAAATCGTGCCCCCTCGTGCTAGCTTTCTCCATCCTAGGAAAAAGGCTATCACTATCTACCCTGTCTAAACCTCTAATCATCTTATACGTTTCAATGAGATCCCCTCTTAGCCGCGTTCTTTCCAGCGAAAACAACCCCAAATCCCTCAGTCTCTCCTCATAGGATCTCCCCTCCATACCAGGCAACATCCTGGTAAACCTCCTCTGCACCCTCTCCAAAGCCTCTACATCCTTCCTGTAATGTGGGGACCAGAACTGCACACAAAACTCCAAGTGTGGCCGCACCAGAGATGTGTACAGTTGCATCATGACGCTGCGACTCCTAAATTCAATCCCCCTACCAATAAACGCCAAAACTCCGTATGCCTTCTTAACAACCTTATCCACTTGATTCCCAACTTTCAGGGATCTATGTACACATACACCTAGATCCCTCTGCTCCTCCACACTATTCAAAGTCCTCCCGTTAGCCCTATACTCAACACATCTGTTATTCCTACCGAAATGAATTACCTCACACTTCTCCACATTAAACTCCATCCGCCACCTCTCAGCCCAGCTCATCAGGGGGAGGTGGCAGGTGCACGGTTGGCCAGCCTTCCAGCACATTCACCAATTGAGGCCCTTAAAGTGGACAATTAATGACCATTTAGGAGCCTCAACTCATTGCCAATAGTACGAACCCATGAAGTCCCATGGGGAACAAGGGAAATAGACCTGTTCAGGTTGCTTTTTAATTTCCAGGGAAGGAATTGGGGATAGGGGTGTTGGGGTGGTGTAGGTGGGTGGTGGTGGGTCCTTCCTTCAGAAGCATCCAGAGCCTGATTGATGAGTCCGGCACTGCGAAGCGGGCGGCCACTGAGAGCCATCACTGCTGCTCGTCCCTCACCTACAGCTCCCCTAACCCTGTGACCCGCTCCCACTCCCAGCCAGCATAATCAAGGACCCCACGCAACCCGGATATAATCGCTTCCACTTTCTTCTGTTGGGAAAAATATACAAAAGTCAACTAACTCAAGAACAGCTTCTTCCCTGCTACTATCAGACTTTTGAATGGATCTATCTTGTGTTAAGTTGATCTTTCTCTATACCCTAGCTATGATTGTAACACTACATTCTGCACTCTCTCTTTTCCTTCGCTATGAAAGATATGCTTTGTCTTTATGGTGTGCAAGAAACAATACTTTTCACTGTATCCCAGTACAGCTGACAATAATAAATCAATCCTCCTGTTCCTGTGTCCAACATCCAAGTACAGCTCTGCAGTGTGGTTTCAATCATAATTAACAGACAAATAGTACTTGTTGGGGGAGGAAGTGGTGTAGTGGTATTGTCACGAAAATAGAGTTCGAGGCAAGATCTGGGGACCAGGGTTCAAATCCCACCAGGGCAGCTGGTGAAATCTGAATCCAATAAAAATCTGGAATTAATGTGACCCTAAAACCATTGTCGATTGTCGGAAAAACCCATCTCATTCACTACTGTCCTTTAGGGAAGGATATCTGTCAGCCTTAGCTGGTCTGGCCCTACATATGACTCCAGAGCAACAGCAATGGGGTTGGTACTGAAATGAAGGGCAATTAGGGAGAGCAATAAAATGCTGGCCCACCAGCAATGTCCACATCCTGGATGAGGAAGTGGAGGGATGGGTTAGCAAGTTCGCTGATGACACGAAGGTCGGCGGTGTTGTGGATGGTCTGGAAGGATGTCAAAAGTTGCAGCAGGACATAGATAGGATGCAGGAATGGGCGGAGAAGTGGCAGATGGACTTCAACGCGGATAAATGTGTAGTCGTCCATTTCGGCAGAACCAACGGGATGAACGAGTACACTATTAAGGGCAGGGGTCTTAGTAGCGTTGAAGAGCAGAAGGATCTCGGGGTCCGGGTTCACAGGACTCTTAAATCGGCCTCGCAGGTGGAGGCGGTGGTCAAGAAGGCGTATGGTGTACTGGCCTTCATTAATCGAGGGATTGAGTTTAGGAGTCGGGAGGTAATGCTGCAACTTTACAGGACCCTCGTCAGGCCTCATTTGGAGTACTGTGCGCAGTTCTGGTCGCCTCACTATAGGAAAGACGTAGAAGCTATTGAAAGGGTGCAGAGGAGATTTACAAGGATGTTGCCTGGACTGGGAGGCATGCCTTATGAAGATAGGTTGAGGGAGCTGGGACTCTTTTCCCTGGAGAGATGAAGGTTGAGAGGCGACCTGATAGAAGTTTATAAAATGTTGAGAGGAATAGATAGGGTGGACTCTCAGAGGCTATTTCCCCGGGTTGAAATGGTCGCTACGAGAGGACACAGATTTAAGGTGCGGGGAGGGAAGTACAGAGGTGATGTTAGGGGTAAGTTTTTCACTCTGAGGGTGGTGAGTGAATGGAATCGGCTGCCGTCGTCGGTGGTGGAGGCGAACTCGCTGGGGTCTTTTAAAAGACTTCTGGATGAGTATATGGGGTTTAATGGGATTGGGGGTTATAGATAGGTCTATAGATTGGTGGGGTTGATGTGATCGGCGCAACTCGAGGGCCGAAGGGCCTGTTTGTGCTGTAATGTTCTATGTTCTATGTTCTATGTTCTAAATACATTTTAAAAAACTTTTTGCTTGATATTTCAAAGAGCTGGGGTTTTTTTTTTTGCTTAGAGTTAAAACCCCTCTGAATTCCATGCAGGGCACACTGTCTCTCATTAACAGGGTCCACCCTGGTCCTGTTTGCTGGAATTGCTCAGTCATACTCACTACAAAGGAGGGAGCTATTCAAAATGAAAAGGCACTTCAACAAATTTAGTTGAATGAAGAGGAAATTGAAGCAAGTTCTTTCAGAAAAATCAGAGATAAAAAGACAAGGGGATGTTAAAAAAAAATCTTTGGTTGTGTTAGCAAATCGTTTTTTTATTATTCATCCGTGGGACACAGCGGCTGGGTGGGTCGCCGCTGGCTGGCCAGCATTTATTGCCCATCCCTAAGTTGCCCTTCTTCACAGGGCATTGAGCCGCATTGCTGTGGCTCTGGAGTCACATGTAGTCCAGACCAGGTAAGGGCGGGCAGATTTCCTCCCCGAAAGGACATTAGTGAACCAGATGGGTTTCTTAATTCCAGATTTTTTTTATTGAATTCATATTCCACCATCTGCCATGGTGGGATTCGAACCCAGGTCCCCAGATCATTAGCCAAGTTTCAGGATTAATAGTCTAGCAATAATACCACTCCTCTTGCTTATTGTGAGTCACAAGATGCATGGGGAAAGAATATTTTACCTTCAGAACTGTATTTAAGCTAACCTGTCTTTTTAAAGCTACAATACCTAGTTGCTGTGGGTAAGCACATCTTGAGATCATTGAGACTGATTGCTTTTTCTAACAATCACATGTGATATACAAACGTCTGTGTTTGACAAATCGTGACACCTCAGACAGACATTTCAAAGCACTTTTATACAGCACAAGGTTTCCTGGAATCCAAAAGAGAATCCATAAATACAGGACAAATCATAGAAGATTGCTACAGAAGGTTAGGGTGCACAGAGTTGGGGGTAAGGTGTTAGCGAGGATAGAAGATTGGCTGTCTAATAGGAAGCAGAGAGTTGGTATCAATGGGTTGGTATTCTGATTGACGGTTGGTGACTAGTTGAGTGCCGCAGGGATCGGTGCTGGGGCCTCAACTATTTACCATTTATATAGATGATCTGGACGAGGGGGCTAAGTGTAGGGTGACGAAATTTGCTGATGACACGAAGTGGTAAAGCAAATTGTGCAGAGGGTGTGGAAAGTCTGCAGAGGGATCTGGATAGGGTAAGCGAGTGGGCAAAGACCTGGCAGATGGAGTATAATGTTAGCAAGTGTCAGGTTATCCACTTTGGCAGAAATAATAGTAGGAGGGATTATTATTTAAAGGGCGAAAAGCTGCAGCATGCAACGGTGCAGAGGGACCTGGGCGTCCTTGTGCACGAGTCGCAAAAACCCAGTCTGCAGGTGCAGCAGGTGATCAAGGTGGCAAATGGGATGTTGGCCTTTATAGCGAGGGGGATAGAATATAAAAGTAGGGAGGTCTTGCTGCAGCTGTATAGGGCATTGGTGAGGCCGCAGCTGGAGTACTGTGTGCAGTTTTGGTGGCCGCACTTACACAAGGATATTTTGGCCTTGGAGGGAGTGCAGAGGAGGTTCACTAGGCTGATACCGGAGTTGAGGGGGTTGGACTATGAAGAGAGACTAAATAGACTGGGTCAGTACTCGGAGTTTAGAAGGATGAGGGGGGATCTTATAGAGACGTATAAGATAATGAAAGGAATGGATAAGGTAGAGGTAGAGAGATTCTTCCCACTTAGAAAGCACAGCTGGACTAGAGGGCACAGCCTCAAGATAAGGGGGAGCAATTTAGACTGGAGTTGAGGAGAAACTTCTTCACTCAAAGGGTGGTGAATCTCTGGAATTCTCTGCCCGTTGAAGTGGTGGAGGCTGCCTCGCTAAATACATTTAAGTCACGGGTAGATAGGTTTTTGACAGACAAGGGAATTAAGGGTTATGGGGAGAAAGCGGGAAAGTGGAACTGAGCCACTTCAGATCAGCAATGACCTTATTGAATGGCAGAGCAGACTCGAAGGGCTAGATGGCCTACTCCTGCTCCTATTTCTTATGTTCTTATGTAGGACAGTCTGAATAAATCCAGCAGGGAAGCTTTTACCCAGAGAGTGATTAGAATGTGGATCTGGCTACCATATAGCTATGGTGTCCAACTAGCTAAAGTATCCACAGCACAGTGGCACAGAGGTTAGTGCTGCTGCCTCAGAGAGACCCGGGTTTGATTCCCGGCTTGGGTCATTGTCTGTGCAGAGTTTGCATATTCTTCCTGTGTCTGCATGAGTTTCCTCCGGGTGCTTCGGTTTCCAAAAGACATGCTGGTTAGGTGCATTGGCCATGCTAAATTCCTCTTCAGTACATTCGAATAGCACCAGTGTGTGGTGACTAGGGGATTTTCACAGTAACTTCATTGCAGAGCTAATGTGGGCCTACTAGTGACTAATGAATAAAAACTTAATATGTAGTAGTTGAAGAGGATAGCACAGATGTAACTGGATAAGCACGAAGAAATAAGAAATAGAAGAATATAGTAACATGATTAGATGTAGTGAAGTTGTAGGAGACTTGTAGGAACCCTAAACATCAGCATTTCCCCATGAGACTGAATGACCTGCTTCTGTGCTGTAAAATTTGAAGTAATTCCAGTGAAGTTGGTTAACAAAAAACAAAGAAAAATACAGCACAGGAACAGGCCCTCCAGCTCTCCAAGCCTGTGCCAATCATGATGCGCTAACTAAGAAAAAGCTTTCTATTCTTACTCGGTCCGTATCCTTCTATTTGCTCCCTATTCATGTAAGCATCTAGATGCCTCTTAAATGTTGCTAATGTGCCCACTTGCACATTTCCTGTGGCAGTGTGTACCAGGCGCCCAGCCCTCTCCGCGTGAAAAACTTCCCCCACACATCTCCCTTAAACTTTCCCCCTCTCACCTTGAACCAGTGCTGCCTTATAATTGACACCTCCACCCTTGGAAAAAGCCTTCGACTATCCACCCTGTCCATGCCTCTGATAATTTTGTAGACCTCTATCTCCCCCTCAGCCTCTGTCTTTCCAGTGAAAACAATCCTAGTTTATTCAACTTCTCCTCATAGCCAACACCCTCAAGACCAGGAAAGTAGGATGGATAAAGTATTTTGATGGGCGGAATTCTCCGATGTTTTAACCCTGCCACCAGTGAGGACGCTGAATTTGGCGCTCAACCAAATCTTCAGTCACTGCAGCAGGACTGGAGAATGCCAACCACGGACGAGCTTGGAGAATTCTGGTCAATACGTTTGGGACAATATATTAAAAGACGATTATCTCTGGGCATCCTCTGCTAAATACTATAAGAAAGTGATTCATTGCAAGAAGATTGTAAGAAAGAACAGGCCGAGCTGTTGAAAGCTGTTGAACAAACTGTCCACCGACAACTCAACTATTCATGACAAGGTGAGCTCCAGGCAGGAATATTCAATTTGACAAACTGGGACATCATTAACCAGGCCCGAGCCAGGGACAGAATGAGAAGGGAGAATCTCATAGAGCCAAAGAGTCATTGACAGTATAGAATGAAGCCATTTGGCCCATGAAAGCTATTCCAGCTCCCTCAGGAACAAACCACTCAGTCCCCAGAATCTTGCACATTTATTTCCTCCAAGTGCCCAGCCAATTTCATTTCGGAATCATTTCTTGTCTCTACCCTCACAGACAGTGAGTTCCAGCCCATTCTCTCTCACTGATTTAAAAAGTTATTCCTCAAACTGCCCCAATAATTCTTGTCCAAAAAACCTAAACTTATGTTGCCCTAGATCTTGCATAATCAACTAATTGGAAGAACTTTTCCTTGTCTAATTTATGTAATAATGTGGAGATGCCGGCATTGGGTCAGGGTGGGCATAGTTAGAAGCCTCACAACACCATCTTGAAGTCCAACAGGTTTATTTGGGACCGTGATGAAGGAGCAGAGCTCCGAAAGCTCATGATTCCAAATAAACCTGTTGGACTTTAACCTTGTGAGACTTCTTAGTGTAACTTATCTAAGCTTGTTAACGTGTATTACCAAATCTTCCCCAACCTCCTTTGCTCCAAGGAGAACAATCTCAGCCTTTTCAACCTAACTTTTAAAAGTAACGTTATTGATTAGTCACGAGTAGGCTTACATTACTGCAATGAAATTACTGTGAAAATCCCCTAGTCATCATACTCCAGCGCCTATTTGGGTACACTGAGCAAGAATTTAGCATGGCCAATCCACCTAATATGCACATCCTTCAACCTTGTAACTAATCTCTGGAACCATTCTGCTAAATTTCTTCCGCGCCCTCTCAAGGATGTTCTGCGGTGACCCCCAGAAGTGGACACAGTACTATAGTTATGACCTAATCAGAGCTTCACAAAGTTTCAGCACAATCTCCCTCCTTTTGTACTCAATGCTTTTATTTATGAAGCCCAAGATCCGAAATGGTTGGCACGATAGCAGAGTGGTTAGCACTGCTGCCTCACGGTGCCAGGTCAATTCCAGCCTCAGGCCACTGTCTGTGTGTTTGCACATTTTCCCGATGTCTGCAAGGGTTTCCTCCGGGTGCTCCAGTTTCCTCCCACAGTCCAAAAGATGTGCAGGTTAGGTGGATTGGCAATGCTAAATTGACCCTGATGTCAGGCAGATTAACAGGGTTACGGGAATAGGGCCTGGGTGGGATTGCAGTTGATGCAAACCCAATAGGCCAGAAGGCCTCCTTCTGCACTGTAGGAATTCTAGAAATGCTTTCAAGAATGTCAAGTCCCTCCTTCCAACACTACAATGTCTTCCCTGATCAGGGAAGATTGACACACACTTCCATTTTTCCATTTGGGTGGCACGGTAGCACAGTGGTTAGCACAGCTGCTTCACAGCTCCAGGGACCTGGGTTCGATTCCTGGCTCGGGTCACTGTCTGTATGGAGTTTGCGCATTCCCTCCATGTCTGCGTGGGTTTCCACTGGGTGCTCCAGTTTCCTCCCACAGTCCAAAGATGTGCGAGTTGGGTTGATCAGCCATGCTAAAATTGCTCCTTAGTGTCCTAAGATTAGAGGGATTAGTGGGTAAATATATATGAATATGGGGGTAGGGCCTGGGTGGGATTGTGGCCAGTACTGACTTGGTGGGCCAAATGGCCTCTTTCAGCACTGTAAGGTTTCTATGATTTTTATGATTCATTCTCCTTCTCTATTTTCCAAACACCTTCTATCCTTGTACATTAAGTGGTCAGTCTTCACAGTGAACTTGTGAGAGTGAGTCAGATCCCAGCAGCAAAAGTGGAATCGACTAGAGTTCGAGACAAGTAGCCCATAAGATCAATGAGGCTATGGGATCCAGCTGTGGGATCTGGTTGCAGAATCCAGTTGCAGGATCTGGCTGCTGCTATTCCTATAGTGCACCAAGAACTATGCTGCAAAAATATTCCAGCAACTGCAGCCTTTCGTGCACCCTGAGGGTCTAAAGGTGCTATATAAATGCAAATCTTCCTTTCTACTTATTTTGGAAAAGCCATGTTGGCTCACCTACAGAATGTCAAAACACATGCAGGATCAAGTGAGTTGTCATCTGTCTCTTCACCTTAAATTACTCTACAAATTCCACTTTAAAAATCAGATAGTCCAGTCTGAAAGCTGACTGCACTGAGCTCCATACTGATTGAACCGTACTCTTGCTAATGCATGATTTCACACTAGATGCTCTCTTATAGTATGCTCTTTGTATGGCTCCCCAGCACAGGATTACAGAGAGGATAACAAATGCAATTTGAGTGGATACTAAAAGAATCTAACGGGGCAGATCCAGCTGATGTTTTGACAGCCGAATTTGAGTGGTTTTAAAAATCGTCTGAAACCAAGAGATTGAATTAGTGTGGTTAATTCTCCAAAAGGTATCCATTATCATTCATAATACATTGAGGGCAATGAATTCCTTTCTAAAATGTATTTTATTGCCATTGTAACTTTGATGTATTAGTGTTCTTTGAAGATGAAAGTGGTGCTGTGTGACGAAGGAAAAAAATGACTCACTATTCCGATGGTCTAAGGCTCGGATTCATTCATAATGAGGTGGTCTAGTCAGGCACCAATTGGGCTGTGTACTCTCTCAAAGCATTGCAAAATCCACTGATTGACAAAGGAAGTATCCATATCCTTGCTTTACAAGTCAGGCTTGCTGAAATATTTCTCCAACCTTTAAACCAGTAAAGATTTTACAGCCTGCGCCCAGCTTACTCCAAATTCAATTTGTTTTAGTGTCTCGATCTTTCCTTGCTCAGGTGCCATTTTCCTAATGCTGTTTTTGTGGGGTATTCTGGAATGTTTCTTAAGCTAAAGAGGCCACATCAATGCTACTGGGCACTATTTAATGAGGGTGACAGGGATCCCAAACATCACCTGGGACGTTTAGCTAAAGTCCCACACTGTCTTCTTTTAGGACAGCCTACTGGGCTCTCCACTGGGTAGAAGCAGGCATTCTGCAGGATCAAGGACCCTGGGGCCAAAAATTCCACCCACCAGGATTTGATTTGATTTATTATTATTATTTCTTCACTCAAAGGGTGGTGAATCTGTGGAATTCTCTGCCCGTTGAAGTGGTGGAGGCTGCCTCGCTAAATATTTTTAAGAAACGGGTTGATGGGTTTTTGATAAGAGAAGGGATTAAGGCTTATGGGGAGAGGGCGGGAAGGTGGAACTGAGTCACGACAGATCAGCCATGATCTTATTGAATGGCGGGGCAGGCTCGAAGGGCCAGATGGCCTACTCCTGCTCCTATTTCTTATGTTCTTATGTTCTTATTATTGTCACATGTATTAGTATACAGTGAAAAGTATTGTTTCTTGTGTGCTATACAGACAAAGCAAACTGTACGTAGAGTACAAAGGGGAGAATGAAAGAGTCATAGAGGTTTACAGCATGGAAACAGGCCCTTCGGCCCAACTTGTCCATGCCGCCCCTTTTTTTTAAACCTCTAAGCTAATCTCAATTGCCCACATTTGGCCTATGTCCCTCTACACTCATCGTACCCATGTAACTATCTAAATACTTTTTAAAAGATAAAATTGTACCCGCCTCTACTACTACCTCTGGCAGCTTGTTCCAGACACTCATCACCCTCTGTGTGAAAAAATTGCCTCTTGGACACTTTCGTATATCTGCCCTCTCACCTTAAACCTATGCTCTCTAGTTTCAGACTCCCCTACCTCTGGGAAGAGATATTGACTATCTATCTTGTCTATGCCCCTCATTATTTTATAGACCTCTATAAGATCACTCCTCAGCCTCCTACGCTCCAGAGAAAAAAGTCCCATCTATCCAGCCTCTCCTTATAACTCAAACCATCAAGTCCTGGTAGCATCCTAGTAAATCTTTTCTGCACTCTTTCTGGTTTAATAATATCCTTTCTATAATAGGGTGACCAGAACTGAACACAGTATTCCAAGTGTGGTCTTACCAATGTCTTGTACAACTTCAACAAGACATCCCAACTCCTGTATTCAATGTTTTGACCGATGAAACCAAGCATGCTGAATGCCTTCTTCACCACTCTGTCCACCTGTGATTCCACTTTCAAGGAGCTATGAACCTGTACCCCTCGACCTCTTTGTTCTGTAATTCTCCCTAACGCCCTACCATTAACTGAGTAAGTCCTGCCCTGGTTCAGTCTACCAAAATGTATTACCTCACATTTGTCTGAATTAAACTCCATCTGCCATTCATCAGCCCACTGGCCCAATTGATCAAGTTCCTGCTGTAATTGGAGGTTAGTACAGAATATAGTCTTACAGTCATTGAGTTTAAGCGAGTTAGAAGAGTTCAGTTTTAAGAGCATAGAACAAGAGTAAAAGGAATTGGAGGGTATGCTGGAGACAGCTTGCAAAACATTGCCATGGTGCAGCACCATCTTCAAGATTCGGAGCATGGCCATCTCTTGACCATGCACAATCCTCCCAGAATCTGCAGCCTTTTCAAACACAGGTTGGTCCATCTGCTCATCGTTATTTTGTCTTGTTTTCAGTCTTAGAATTGGTGACTGCCCTATGAGACCCTTGAGTTGTCTTTGAGACTGTCAGGATCCAATAGTTTTAAATTTCCCCATGTGGTTAGAGAGAGGAGGGTGAAAAAAAGCAAGGAAGTGACTTATACAGCTGTATCTTTGCACAACTGGAGACATTCCAAAATAATTTATAACCAATGGAGTGCTGTGTGAAGTGCCAGGGACCTGGGTGCAATTCCCAGCTTGGGCCACTGTCTGTGTTGAGTCTGCACATTCTCCCTGTGTCTGTGTGGTTTGCCTCAGGGTGCTCCGGTTTCCTTCCACAGTCTGAAAGATGTGCTGGTTAGGTGCATTGACCCAAACAGGCAACTAGGGGAATTTCACAGTAACTTCATTGCAATGTTAATGTTAGCCTTTACTTGTAACTAATACTTTAATGTCACAGCAGACATTCTGTGTGTAGAACATAGAACATAGAACATTACAGCGCAGAACAGGCCCTTCGGCCCACGATGTTGCGCCGACCAGTTACAAAACAATGACCCACTAGCCTAAACCAATCCCTTTTCATCCATAAACCTATCCACAGATCTTTTAAACGCCCCCAAACTAGGTGCATTTACAACTGCAGCTGGCAGGGCATTCCAGTCCCTCACCACCCTCTGGGTAAAGAACCTACCCCTGACATCTGTCCTATAACTACCCCCCCTTAATTTAAAATCGTGCCCCCTCGTGTTAGCTTTCTCCATCCTAGGAAAAAGGCTATCACTATCTACCCTGTCTAAACCTCTAATCATCTTATATGTTTCAATGAGATCCCCTCTTAGCCGCCTTCTTTCCAGCGAAAACAACCCCAAATCTCTCAATCTCTCCTCATAGGATCTCCCCTCCATACCAGGCAACATCCTGGTAAACCTCCTCTGCACCCTCTCCAAAGCCTCTACATCCTTCTTGTAATGTGGGGACCAGAACTGCACACAAAACTCCAAGTGCGGCCGCACCAGAGATGTGTACAGTTGCATCATGACGCTACGACTCCTAAATTCAATCCCCCTACCAATAAACGCCAAAACTCCGTATGCCTTCTTAACAACTTTATCTACTTGATTCCCAACTTTCAGGGATCTATGTACACATACACCTAGATCCCTCTGCTCCTCCACACTATTCAAAGTCCTCCCGTTAGCCCTATACTCAACACATCTGTTATTCCTACCGAAATGAATTACCTCACACTTCTCCACATTAAACTCCATTCGCCACCTCTCAGCCCAGCTCTGCAACCTTTCTAAGTCATCCTGCAAACTATGACACCCTTCCTCACAATCTACCACACCTCCGACTTTGGTGTCATCAGCAAACTTACTAATCCACCCAACTATACCCTCATCCAGATCATTAATAAAAATTACAAACAGCAGTGGCCCCAAAACAGATCCCTGAGGCACACCACTTGTAACCGAACTCCATGACGAATATTTCCCATCAACCACCACTCTCTGTCTCCTATCTGCTAGCCAATTCCTGATCCAATTACCTAGATCACCCCCAATCCCATACATCTGCATTTTCTGCAGAAGCCTACCATGGTGAACCTTATCAAACGCCTTGCTAAAATCCATATACACCACATCAACTGCCTTACCCCTATCCACCTCTTTGGTCACTTTCTCAAAGAACTCGATAAGGTTAGTAAGGCATGACCTACCCGCTACAAAACCATGCTGACTATCTCTAATCAACTCATTACTTTCCAAATAACTATAAATCCTGTCTCTAATAATCCTTTCCAAAACCTTACCCACCACAGAAGTAAGACTCACCGGTCTATAATTCCCAGGGAAGTCCCTTCTCCCCTTCTTAAACAATGGGACAACATTTGCTGTCCTCCAATCTTCTGGTACTATACCAGAGACTAACGACGACCTGAAGATCAGAGCCAGAGGCTCCGCAATCACCCCTCTTGCCTCCCAAAGAATCCTAGGGTAAATCCCATCTGGACCAGGGGACTTATCTATTTTCAAACCCTCTAAAATATCCAGCACATCCCCCGTATCAACTGCAATACTATCTATTTCACACCCCTGCACCCCAGTGTCCTCCTCAGCTACATTCCTGTCCCCTTGCGTGAACACCGAAGAGAAATATTGGTTCAACGCCTCTCCAATCTCCTCCGGTTCCACACACAACTTCCCTCTACTGTCTGTAACTGGCCCTAATCTTGTCCTAACCAACCTTCTGTTCTTGACATACCTGTAAAACGCCTTAGGGTTCTCCTTAATCCTATCAGCCAAAATCATCTCATGCCCTCTTTTGGCCCTTCTTAACTCCCTCTTCAACTCCCTCCTAGCCAATCTAAAACTTTCTAATGCACTACCTGAGCCCTCAAGCCTCATCCGAACATAAGCCTCCTTTTTCTTCCTAACCAACGAATCAACTTTTTTGGTGCACCACGGTTCCCTAGGCCTACCAAATCCTCCTTGCCTGACAGGGATATACTTATCACAGACCCGCAATAGCTGCTCCTTGAAAAATCTCCACATCTCGGATGTTCCCAGTCCACAGAAAGACACAGAAAGATCCCAAAAACAATGAGATACTCTGAGTGATGTAGGATGAGGGATAAACACTGACCAGGAGTAACTAGCCTCTTCTTTGAAACAATGATCTTTTACACCTGAGTGAAGGAGCCATGGTTTCAGTTTAATGCCCCTTCCAAAAACACCACCTTTGACAGTACAGCACTCCTTCAGTACTGTGCTGGACAGGTCAGGCAGGACAATGCGCTCACCCCACTGGACCAAGGCTTAAACCCACAAACCTTTGACCCACAAACAAGAGTTCTGTGCCTACCGAGCCAGGCTTCAGGTCAGGCTTCACACCTGACCAATACCCGATGCCCAGGTGTCGGGAGGGGCGATATTGCAGCCCAGTCCAGTCCTGGCATCTCCAGCTGGGGATCAACCCAGACCAAACAGGGGCAGGAAAGGACGACAACTGTGCCTCCACCCCACCCCATCCCAAAACCCTGACTGGTCTCAAGGACACTGAGGTCAACTGTGGAGTACCAATGGGCCCCACAGCAGGATTGAAGCTTCTATTCTGCCGGGATACTGGCTGAATAGACGTCTTTGACATATGTGAGAGATTTGAACCTGTAATAAAGAGACAATTCCAGACGCCATTCATTATTAAATGCTTTTCAGCCTCAGTGACGGGAAGCTGTAAATAATTAATGTTCCACACACAGTTTCTGCTGCATCGAAGATTGCCCCTGTAAATTCAAGGCAGGTTCCTCAACTTAATGAATCCTTCACTCTTCATAATACCACCCCAAGGGCTAGTGGAATATTCCAGAACTGTTTATTATGATCAATGCGTTGTGATTAAAGTTCCAGGCATTGCAACGCAAGCATTAAATTCTGACAGCTCCTACGCTGGGTCAGTGAGAAGCTGTGACAGATTCCAGCAAACTGCACATTAGATTTCAGGACCGGCTGTGGAGAATTGTCAGAATCTGCCTTTCATTCATTATAGTCCCCTGATGGGCAACGCCTTCAAAATGCAGCTCAAAACTACCTTGAATTTGCTGTCGTGGAATTTTATGCATCACCAATTCAAAGACTGAACATTAAAACGATAGTTAGTTTCTGTGTATCAGTGCTGGAATTAAATATTTTTATTGGGGTACGAGACAAAGGAACACGCCACTCTGCCCGTTATCTCATGGCACCATCTTTTTGCTTCAATTTCTAACCTCACTGCACACCTCTCTTCACATGATTTTGTCTCTTTCCTCTGCTTGAAACATTAATTATTTTTCTTCAAAGCTGCAGTGGCTTCCGATAACTAACTCTCTCTCGGATGGCACGGTGGATAGCACTGCTGCCTCACAGCACTAGGGACCTGGATTCAATTCACGGCTTGGATCACTGTCTGTGCAGTGTCTGCATGACCTCCCCGATGTCTGTGTGGGTTTCCTCTGGGTGCTCTGACTGTAATGAGGTTAGGAGTTGTGTGGTCCTGGTGGAACCCAAACTGAGCATCAATGACAAGGTTACTGCTGAGTGAGTGCCTCCTGATAGTTGATGAACCCTTGCATAACTTTGTGTTGATCAAACTTAGATTCATTACCCTCTATCTCTTTGTCCAAGACACTAATTTGACTGTGAATAGCTGAGACCCCAGCACTGACTCTTGTGACACTCCACTGATCGCAGCCCACCAACTTCAAAATTCCCCATTTATGCTCACTCTTCTTTCTGTCCGTTAACAAACCCTCTATCCATGCTAATATATCACCCCTGACTCCACAAGCTTCTATCTTGCCTATTAAACTTTTGTACGGCTCACTATTGAATTTCTTTTGGAAATCTAGGTAGTTTACATCTACTGGTTCCCCTTTATCTACCCTCCTAGCTATATCCTCAAAAAGTTTAAATAAATTCATCAAACACAATTTTCTTTTCATAAAACTGGGTTGACTTTGTGATCATACAATGATTTGCTAAGTGCATTGTTAAGATGGCCTTAATAGCACCTTGTTAGTGACTAACATTTAGCTTGTGGTTCCTGTTTTCTCTTTCGTTTCTTTCTTGAATAGTGCTCCAATAGTGCTTCAGAATCTAGGGAATTAAAATCATAATATTTGGGGGATTCAGAGGACAGCCCTCAGAGAAAATGAAACACTATTTGATGCAGAGAACAAGCTCAATGTTGAGAACTGAGCCACGACAGATCAGCCATAATCTTATTGAATGGCGGGGCAGGCTCGAAGGGCTAGATAGAACCCTACAGTAGAACCCTACAGTGCAGAAACAGGCCCTTCGGCCCATCGAGTCTGCACCGAACACAATCCCACCCAGACCTTATCCCCATATCCCTGCTAATCCTTCTAACCTACACATCCCAGGATACTAAGGGGCAATTTTAGCATAGCCAATGAACCTAACCCGCACATCTTTGGACTGTGGGAGGAAACCGGAGCACCCGGAGAAAACCCACGCAGACACGAGGAGAATGTGCAAACTCCACACAGGCAGTGACCCGAGCCGGGAATCGAACCCAGGACCCTGGAGCTGTGAAGCAGCAGTGCTAACCACTGTGCTACCGTGCCGCCCCAGATGGCCTACTCCTGCTCCTATATCTTATGTTCTTATGTTCTTATGTAATGGCATCATCCTCTGCACTTCCAGTGTAGTTTGTCCCTCGCCCAAGGCAACAACCAATACTTATGGAATTACACAACAGGCACCCTGGGATTTCGAAGATGAGAATGCTAGCCAAGAGCTATGTATGGTGGCCCAGCCTTCACACAAACATTGCCAACTTGGTCAGAAGACGTGAGTCATAGAATCCAACAGTGCAGAAAGAGGCCATTCTGCCCATTGTGCTTGCACTGACAACAATCCCACCCAGGCCCTATCTTTGTAATCCTACATATTTACCCTGCTAGTCCCCCTGGCACTAATGGGCAATTTAACATGGCCAATCATCCTAACCTGCACATCTTTGAACTTGGGAGGAAATCCATGCAAACACAGAGGCAGAAAGAGGGGAAACCAAAATACCCAGAGGAAACCCACGTAAACACGGGGAAAATATGCAGACTCCACACAGGTAGCAACCCAAGGCCAGAACTGAACCCAAATCCCTGGCACTGTCATACAGCAGTGTTAACCATTATATATATCATGCAAAAAAAATCAAGAACTCCTCCCTCAGCCTCCCTACATCCATGGGACTGGCCTGGTTGAACCTGGGTGTGAGTGCTTGTGGATTTTGCTGGGCCGTTTTTGGGCTCCATATTCCTGATTACGGTTGACCCGCATTCCAGGTGGTTGGAGATACATTGGATGGGCTCCACCATTTCCCATGCAACCCTATGACAAAGTTCCTGCATGAACAGGATGCCTGAAGTCCTGGCTTCTGACAATGACACTGCCTTTACTAGCACCAAGTTTCAGACCTTCATGCTTTTCAATGGAATCAAACAGATTAGGACAGAACCTCATTACCTGCCATCGAGTGGGTTAACTGAACAAGTGATGCAGACTTTTAATCTTGACATGACCAAGCAACCTACAGTGTCCATAGAGGTCAAACCTCAATAACTTTTATTCAACTACAGGATTACTCCTCACACAACGAAAGGAATCACCCCAGCGGAATTGTAAATAGGACAAGATTAAGATTACGTTCCCAATCCTGGTGGCAAGGGGTGAGTCTCAACAAGAGAACCAGAGGAAGAATTATCACACCGCAAGGACAAGCAGAACACTCAAAACCAGCCACCTGATTCAGAAACTTCAGAGACAGCCTCAATTGGGTCCCTGGTATCATAATGGAGAAAACAGGACCCTTGTCAAATAAAGTCCAAGTACAGAGTAACATTGTCAGGAAACACATGGACCAGCTCAGGAGTAAGGAGCCCATGCTGATGCAGGCCTCGTTACCAGCCACTGCCAGTGTCAAGCCACGACTGAAAGTCGACCCAATACCTGCACCTCTGGGTGAAGACGACACGATTCCAAGATGAAAGCGGAAGAGAGTGACATCCCTCTGAAGCGGGATCTTAGGAAAAAGCAGAGTCAATGGCTTTTCAGCATACCACTCAGAGGCAGCAGCCTCCAATCCACTTCACATCCCCTTATCCAGCCCAGTTTCCAATCGACACCAGACTGATCAGTAAACAGCAGAAAGGTGGTGGGGGGGGAAATGGACTGGAGGGAGGAGGGATGTTATGATGGCCATGGGGAATCATCAGTAGATCTCCCAGTGGGCCTCGTAAAACGAACTCCCCTATTAGGCGAATAGAGGCTTGCCCAATAGGAAAGCAGCAGTGAGAGGTTTAAAACCAGTTGGCTCCACTCAGGCCTCGGGACTGATCTGCACTAACACAGAACTTAATTATATTATGATCACTATTTCTCAGTGTTTTTTTTCACCACATTACTATATACCGTGCCTCATTCAACAATACTAGATCTAAAGTAGTTTTATCCCTCGTTGGTTCCACAGTGTATTGCTTGAGGGAACTGTTACAAAACTTCAAAACTCAACTTCTACACCACCAGTGCAAATTTGGCTGGTCCAGTCTATATGAAAATTAAAATCCCCAGCAATTATTATATTGCCTTTTGTTACACGCTTGATAATTTCCTTGTTAAAGCTCTGTCAAATGGTATGACTACTGTTGGGAGCCTATAAACAAACATTTCCTGTCTCTTGGTATTCCTAATCTCCATCCACATTGATTCAACTTCATGATCTTCTGAGCCAAAAGCCTTCATCATTAATGATCTTATGTCATGCCTCACCATCGGAGCTACAGCCCTCAACCTAAAACGCTATTCCCCCCACCCCCACCTCACTTCCCCACCCTCCACAACATACTTTGCCATTCTGTATTGTGCTCCTTGGAAATTTTATTTCTTAACCTTGGTCATCAAAGTGAGTGACATAGTGGCACAGTAGTTAGCATTGCTGCCTCACAGCAGCAGGGACCCAGGTTCAACTCCTGGCTTGGGTCATTGTCTGTGCAAAGTCTGCACATTCTCCTCGTGTTTGTGTGCGTTTCCTCCAGGTGCTCTGGTTTCCCCTACAGTCCAAAAGACATGCTGGTTAGGTGCACTGGCCATGCTAAATTCTCCCTTGGTGTACCTGAACAGGCGTCAGAGAGCGGCAACTGGGGGATTTTCACAGTAACTTCATTGCAGTGTTAATGTAAGCCTTATTCGTGACATAATAAACTCATGTAACCATGGCTGGGAAGGGAGTTCAGAATTGGGAGGGAGTTTGGGAACGGGGAGAGATTTCAAGGATAGGGAATTAGGGAATGGGGAGGGAGTTCGGTGAATGGTGAGGGAGTTCGGGGATGGGGGACAAGATTGAGGACAGTGAGGGATTTCAGGGATGGGGAGAGATTTCAGGGATGGGGAGGGAGTTTGGGAATGGGGAGGGATTTCAGAGATAAGGAAGGGATTTGGGAATGGGGAGGGAGGCAGTGACTAGGCCACCTGCCTTATTTTACATGACCTCCATACCACCACCTTCAAATACGCGAGTGAGAGCCTGCTGCATCCGATCATCAGCTTTGATAATTTGAAACTCATTAACTGAATCACCCGTTAATCTGTTCCACCTGAGGGAATACAAACTGGCGTCATAATCTAACCCTTTTAGCTCCGATATCCTGTACACACAGCTGTGCTTGCAAAGAAACTTTCCATCATCAAACCTGAAAATACTGGCATGGTTAACACACACAATTCAACGTCATCGCAGCAATGAGTCAATAAATTCACAGATTCCTTTGAGGGAGGAAGGTATTAGATTGCAGTTTAGGGGTCGGATGACGGCCGCAGGAACTCTCAGCAGACAGTGATCTGATTAGCTGTGATGCATTGTCATTTTTGAAATGAAATTTCAAAAATAGAGAAAGAAAATTCTGGAATCAACTAGCATGTCTTGGTTCTGAGGTTTTTCTTGAGTAAAGCTGAAAGTGAAATGTTAGTGCTAGGACTGTTTTCTTAAGCTAATGGGATGTGGGTGTCCCTGGCCAGGGCCAGCATTTATTAGACATCCCTCATTGCCCTTGGAGAAGGTATAGGTGAACTGCCTTCTTGAAACGCTGCAGTCCATGTGGTGTACGTACAGCCACAATGCTGTTAGGGAAGGACTTCCAGAAATTTGACATAACAATAGTGAAGGAACGGCCAATATATTTCCAAGTTGGGATGGTGAGTGGCTTGGGAGGGATCTTGCAGGTGGTGATGTTCCCAAGTGCCTCCCGCCCTTCACCTTCTAGATGGTAGAGGTCATGGTTTGGAAGATGTTATCAAAGGAGCCTTGGCAAGTTGAACTCTTACTTCAGAGACAGAAATGTCATTGTTCCAAATCTACTCCATTAACACTTTAAAAATACGCTGAAGAAATGCTGTGTTTCTCAGATAAGGCAAGAAACCAAAGCCTCATCTACCTATTCAGCTGGACATGGAAGAAGAAGAACAACAACAACACAGCACGAGAAACAGGCCCTTCGGCCCAACGAGCCCGCGCCGCCATCCCATTGTCTCAGTGACCTATTCATGATTTTAGTCTACGCCTAATGTGCGAGGATCAGGGAGGTCCAATATAGGGACAATTTGTTACCCCATCAATCAGCCTAAAAGCACATCTTTGGAATGTGGGAGGAAACCGGAGCACCCGGAGGAAGACCATGGAAGACCCCCATGGTCTCATCTGAAGAAGAGCCGAGGAGTTCTCCTGATATCTAATTACTCTATTAACCCAGTGCCACCAAACTTGTCATTTACCTCATCAGCTGCTGCTGGGATCTTGCAGTGTAAGTCAGCACACAACACAGCATTCAATCCATTTCAGACCCTATTTCAATCCCATTCCAAACTCCTGCATTAAAACCTCTCCTTCTTAGAATCTCTACAGTGCAGGAGGAGGCCATTTGGTCCATCAAGTCTGCACCAACTCTTTGACAGTGCTGTACCCAGGCTCTATGCCTGACGTATCCTTGTAACCCCACACATTTATGCCTAATCCATACAATCTGCACATCTTTGGACACTAAAGGGCAATTTAGCATGGCCAATCCACCTAACCTGCATATCTTTGGACTGTGGGAGGAAACAGGAGCACCTGAGGAAACCCACAGGGAGAATGTGCAGACTCCACAGAGACAATCACCCGAGGCTGGGACTCGAACTGGGGTCCCTGGAGCTGTGAGGCAGCAGTGCTAACTCTGGAAGTATCAAATCCCATTGAGGGAGACAGTGTCTTAATGGTAATGTAGATAAGTAATTCAGAGGCCCAGGCCTTTGTGGGTGTCTTTGGGACCCTTTCAAATCTCACCATAAGAACATAAGAACTAAGAACAGAAGTAGGCCTCTTTACCCAGAGGGTGGTGAGGGACTGGAATGCCCTGCCAGCTGCAGTTGTAAATGCGCCTAGTTTGGGGGCATTTAAGAGATCTGTGGATAGGTTTATGGACGAAAAGGGATTGGTTTAGGCTAGTGGGTCATTGTTTTGTAACTGGTCGGCGCAACATCGTGGGCCGAAGGGCCTGTTCTGCGCTGTAATGTTCTATGTTCTAGGCCATCTGGCCCCTTTGAGCCCACTCTGCTATTCAATGACATCATGGCTGATCTTTTTGTGGACTCAGCTCCACTTATCCACCATAACCTTTAATTTCTTTACTGTTCACAAATGTATCTATCCTTGCCTTAAAAACATTCAATGAGGGAGCCTCAACTGCTTCACTGGGCAGGGAATTCCACAGATTCACAACCCTTTGTGTGAAGAAGTTCCTCCTCAACTCAGTCCTAAATCTGCTTTCCCTTATTTTGAGTCTATGCCCCCTAGTTCTAGTTTCACTGCCAGTGGAAACAACTTCCCTACTTCTATCTTATTTATTCCCTTCATAATCTACGTTTCTATAAGATCTCCCCTCATTCTTCTGAATTCCAATGAGTATAGCCCGAGTCTACTCAGTCTCTCCTCATAAGCCAACCCTCTCAACTCTGGAATCAACCTAGTGAATCTCCTCTGCACCCCCTCCAGTGCCAGTGTATCCTTTCTCAAGTAAAGAGACCAAAACTGTACACAGTAACTCCAGGTGTGGCCTCACCAGCACCTTATTCAGCTGCAACATAACCTCACTGTTTTTAAACTCCATCCCTCTAGCAATGAAGGACGAAATTCCATTTGTCTTCTTAATTACCTGCTGCACCTGCAAACCAACTCCTTGAGATTCCTGCACAAGGACATCCAGGTCCCTCTGCACAGCAGCATGCTGCAATTTTTTACCATTTAAATAATAGTCAATTTTGCTGTTATTCCGACCAAAATGGATGACCCCACATTTACCAACATTGTACTCCATCTGCCAGACCCTCACCCACTCATTTAGATTATCTATATCCCTTTGCAGACTTTCAGCATCCTCTGCACACTTTGCTCTGCCATCCATCACCAGAGCAACTGGTAGAATTAAATTCAATTAGTAACAGATTAATAAAACCGGCGACCGTGAAATTATTCTCGATTGTTATTAAAAACCCATCTAGTTCACGAATGTCCTTTAGGGAAGGAAATCCTTACCTGGTCTGGCCTACATATGACTACAGTAATATGATTTATCCTTAATTGCCCTCTAAATGGCCCAGCAAGCCATTCTGTTGAAGGGCAATTAGGGATGGGCAGTGCATGCTGGTCCAGCCAGTTACACCCACATCCCATAAGAACATAAGAAATAGGAGCAGGAGTAGGCCATCTAGCCCTTCGAACCTGCCCGCCATTCAATAAGATCATGGCTGATCTGAAGTGGCTCAGTCCCATTTTCCCGCTTTCTCCCCATAACCCTTAATCCCCTTGCCTACCAAAAACCTATCTACCCCTGACTTAAATATATTTAGCGAGGTAGCCTCCACCACTTCAACTGGCAGAGAATTCAAGAGATTCACCACCCTTTGAGTGAAGAAGTTCCTCCTCAACTCCGTTCTAAACTGCGCCCCCCTTATCTTGAGGCTGTGCCCTCTAGTCCTGCTATCCTTTCTAAGCGGGAAGAATCTCTCTACCTCCACCCTATCCATCCCCTTCATTAACTTATACGTCTCTATAAGATCCCCCCTCATCCTTCTAAACTCCAACGAGTACAAACCCAGTCTATTCAGCCTCTCTTCATAGTCCAACCCCCTCATCTTCGGTATCAGCCTAGTGAACCTCCTCTGCACTCCCTCCAAGGCCAAAATATCCTTGCGCAAGTACAGTGACCAAAACTGCACACAGTACTCCAGCTGCGGCCTCACCAGTGCCCTGTACAGTTGCAGCAAGACCTCCCTACTTTTATATTCTATCCCCCTCGCAATAAAGGCCAGCATCCCATTCGCCTTCTTGATCACCTGCTGCACCTGGGTTTTTGCGACTCATGCACAAGGACCCCCAGGTCCCTCTGCACCGTCGCCTGCTGCAGTTTTTCGCCCTATAAATAGTAATCCCTCCTACTATTATTCCTGCCAAAGTGGATAACCTTACACTTGCTAACATTGTACTCCATCTACCAGGTCCTCGCCCACTCGCTTAGCCTATCTAGATCCCTCTGCAGACTTTCCACACCCTCCGCACAATTTGCTTTTCCACTTATCTTTGTGTCATCAGCAAATTTTGACACCTACACTCAGCCCCCTTCTCCAGGTCATCTATATAAATGGTAAATAGTTGAGGCCCCAGCACCGATCCCTGCGGCACTCCACTAGTCACCAACCGCCAACCAGAATAGCACCCATTGATACCAACACTCTGCCTCCTACTAGACAACCAATCCTCTATCCACGCTAACACTTTACTGCCAACTCCATGCCCCCTAACCTTCTGAAGCAACTTCTTGTGCTTCTGAAAATCAAGAAACACCACATCCACCGGTTCCCCTCTGTCTACTGCACTAGTCACACAAAAATAAATTCCCTCACATACTGACACTCCCATCCTCAAACACTCCCCACCACCAGACCAAATCCACTATAACATCTAGCATGCTGATTATCCCTGACATTCGATGCCTGCCCAATTTCTTACTCTCATCCTTTACTTTGAAGTAATTCTCTGGGTTTCCATTAGCTGTACGGTTTATCATTCTGCTTACTCAAAGCGAGGTCTCCATCTCAGTGACGTTCCCCTTCCAGCTTCTCTCGAATTCTGTCACCATGGCAGTGAATAGCACTCCTAACTGCAACTCAGGAGGCACCCCAAGGCTTCAGCACAGTATGTAGGCTGGCAGTCTCAGTGAAACATTGACAGAGAGAGTGTTGTGCAGTCAAAGTTGCCATTACTCAGGTAAGACATTAAACCAAGGCCCTGAGTTCCCTCTCAGGTGGATACCAAAAGTTCCATGTCTTTATTTCAAAGAAAGACAGAGGGATCCTCCCCAGTGTCATTGGAAAATCTGTACCAGATTATGCTGTTTGCCAGAGCTGCTGTACACAAATTAGCTGCTGCATTTCCACACTGCAACAGTCGCCACACCTTCAAAGTACTTAGTTTGACAATAAAGTGCTTTGAGATTGTGAAAAGGCACTATACAAATGCAAGTTTATCCTGTTTTCTTCAGGTACTATTGTTAAGAACAGGGGAGATCATCTCCTGATGTCTGCAGGTCAATATTCACTTGCTGATGATAAAAAGGTAGGTCGGAAAGCAAGCTGTGAGGAGGATACAAAATTCAGCAAAAGATATAGATAGTTTAAGCAGACGGGCAAAAAGCTGGCAGTTAGTGGCGTATGTGAAGTTGTCCACTTTGGCAGGAAGAGTCGATGTTATTTAAATGGAGAGAAAGGCTGCTGCAGTACAGAGGGATCTGATATCCCCGGGATTGAATCACAAAAAGCTGACATGCAGGTCATTATGACGTAAGAGGAATGCTGGCCTTTATTGCAAGGTGGGGAGAAGTGGGGGGAGTGGAGTGTAAAAGAAGGGACATCTTCTACAAGTACACAGGATGTGGCTGAGACTGCGCCAAGAGTACAGTTTTGGTCTGCTCATTTAAGACCATAAGATATAGGAACAGAATTAGACCATTCGGCCCATTGGGTCTGTTCCACTATTCCATCGTGGCTGATAAGTTTCTCAAACCCGTTCTCCCGTCTTTTCCCCGTAACCTTTGATCCCCACGAGATACACTTGCATTGGGAGAAGGTTCACTGGGCTGATTCGTGGGATTAAAGGAGATTTTCATGATGAAAGGTTGGGCAGGCTGGGGCTATAGTCACTGACACTGAAAAGAATGACAAGTGATCTTATTGAAGCATCTAAGATTCTGAGGGAGCTTGACAGGGTGGATGTTGAGAGGACTGTTTCCCCCTAATGGGGAATCTAGAACTAGGGAGCACAGTCTCAAAATGAGGAGCGTCCACTTATCACGGAGTGAGTGAGGGAGAATATTTTCTCTGAGGGTTGTTAATCTTTGGAAGTCGCTTCCACAGCGAGCAGTGGAGGTTGCGTTATTCACGTGTGAACTTACAAGGGAGTCAGGATTATGGGAGCCAGGCAGGAAAGTGGAGCTAAAATAAGCCATGATCTTATTGAATGATGAACCAACATCATTAGGAACGGATTATCTGGTCATTAATCTCCTTGCTGTCTGTAGGATTAGCTGCCACATGCTGCCACAGTAGTGACAGCACTTCAGAAGTGCCTCACTGGCTGTGGAGTATCCTGAGATGGTGAAGGATGCTTTTGAACGTTATGATGGATGATAGAGAGAAACCCTGCAGAAATTCACCCGCAAAGTGTCAGCTAAATAATTGGAATTCTAACAGAAAAGCTTGGCTTCCTGTTGATGCGAGGTAATTTGCAGGAAATGTCATCAATCCAAATATAGAATTGCCCTTTAACAGAACGTGTTCATTCCTAACTCTTTGATGGCTTCTTAGTTTCTTGCCTTCAATTTGCACCAATTCCATCGGGAAGATCAGCACAGTAAGGCTCGAGTCATTCTGTAGATTTTGTGCAGTCCTGCTTTAATGGGTTTCATCTGACAAGCGAGCTGCTGCACTCGCTGCTTGTTGTCAAATTAAACAAAGTGCTGGAGATTCAAACAGGTCCCAAGACAACATAATTTTTCAGGAAACAACACTGTGGCTTCTCATTTCAAAGATCCTCCACACGCACACACACACACACACACACACACACAAAATCTCTGCAGCTTTTTCTTGGTTCCGTGTCCAGTGTCTTCAACTCAGCAGTGCATGTTCCCAAATCTCAACTAGCACTGCCAGCCAGTGCTCCCCCTCCTTTCTGTTTGCTGTGTGAAGCCGGCTTGTGGCACTGCATGGGTTCCCTTTAATACTAACAAAGTACAGTGCCTGCCATGATTGGACGCAGCTGCTAACTGCGGAAGAGTAGAAGGATGAGAGGTGAAGGGATAGGACCTATAAAAGGTGAAGGGGGAAAAGTCTGTGCGGAACCGGAAGAAATGGCAGAGGGGCTTATTGAGTACTTTGCCTTGGTATTCACGGTGGAAAGTGATCTGGGAGGTTGTACTGCGGGTTTGCGACAAGATTTGAGTATGTGGATGTTAAGAAAAAGGATGTGTTGGAACTTTTAAATTCTATCAAGATAGACAAGTCGCCAGGACCGGTTGGGATGTACCCCAGGTTACTGTAGGAGGTGAGGGAAGTGATTGCAGAGCCCCTGGTGATGATCTTTGCATCGTCGATGGAGACGGGAGAGGTTCCAGAGGATTGGAGGATTGCGAATGTGGTTCCTATTTTCAAGGGGACAGGGATAGCCCGGGAAATTACCGACCGGTGAGTCTGACCTCAGTGGTTGGTAAGTTGATGGAGAGGATTCTGAAGGACAGAATTTATGAGCATTTAGAGAAGTTTAGTATGATCAGAAATAGTCAGCACAGCTTTGTCAAGGGCAGGTCGTGCCTTACAAGCCTAGTTGAGTTCTTTGAAAATGTGACTGAACACACTGATGAAGGAAGAATGGTGGGTGTAGTTTAAAAGGACTTCAGCAAGGCGTTTGATAAGGTCCCCCATGCAAGACTTCTTGAGAAGGTGAGGGGGCACGGGATCCAAGGAGCTTTGGCCTTGTGGATCCAGAACTGGCTTGCCTGCAGAAGGCAGAGAGTGGTTGTGGATGGGTCTTTTTCGGAATGGAGGTCAGTCACCAGTGGGGTGCCCCAGGGATCTGTTCTGGGACCCTTGCTGTTTGTCATTTTCATAAATGACCTGGATGAGGAAGTGGAGGGATGGGTTAGTAAGTTTGCCAACGACACGAAGGTTGGTGGTGTTGTGGATAGTTTGGAGAGATGTCAGAAGTTGCAGCTAAACATAGATAGGATGCAAGACTGGGTGGAGAAGTGGCAGATGGACTTCAACGTGGATAAATGTGTAGTGGTCCATTTTGGCAGGACCGTTGGGATGAAGGAGTACAATATCAAGGGTAGGACTCTTAGCTGTGTTGAGCAGAAGGATCTTGGGGTCTGGGTCCATAGGACTCTTAAATTGGCCTCGCAGGTCAATGTGGTCAAGAAGGCATATGGTGTACTGGCCTTCACTAATCGAGGGATTGAGTTTAGGAGTCGGGAGGTAATGCTGCAACTTTATAAGACCCTTGTCAGACCCCACTTGGAGTACTGTGCGCAGTTCTGGTCACGTCATTACAGGAAGGATGTGGAAGCTATTGATAGGGTGCAGAGGAGATTTACAAGGATGTTACCTGGATTGGGAGGCATACCTTATGAAGATAGGTTGAGGGAGCTAAGTCTCTTCTCCCTGGAGAGATGAAGGTTGAGAGGTGACCTAATAGAGGTTTATAAAATGTTGAGAGGAATAGATAGGGTGGATTCTCAGAGGCTATTTCCTAGGGCTGAAATGGTCGCTACGAGAGGACACAGATTTAAGGTGCGGGGAGGGAAGTACAGAGGAGATGTTAGGGGTAAGTTTTTCACTCAGAGGGTGATGAGTGAGTGGAATCGGCTGCCAGTGGTGGTAGAGGCGAACTCACTGGGGTCTTTCAAAGGACTTCTGGATGACTACATGAGATTGGGTGTTACAGATAGTTCTATGGCCTGGTAGGTATGGATATGATCGGCGCAACTTGTGGGCTGAAGGGCCTGTTTGTGCTGTAGTGTTCTATGTTCTAACTGCTTTGGACTAGCCACCTTTCCTGAAAGTACTGACCAATGCTGAAACATTGGGTGGGATCTTCCATCTGCACTTTCTGTGCAGGACATAGCTGGAGGGGGCTCAACATCCGTCAGAAACTCAGACTCACGAATCTCACCAGCATGATCACAATCTCCAATTAAATAGAACTACAGGGCCAGGTTTAAAGGAGATATACGAGGCAGATTTTTTTTTTACACAGTGAGTAGTGGGTGCCTGGAACTCGTTGCTGGGGAAGGCAGTGAAAGCAGGTACGTTAGTGACTTTTAAGGGGCATCTTGACGAATGCATGAATAGGATGGGAATAGAGGGATATGGTCCCTGGAAGGGTAGGGTGTTTTAGTTCAGGCAGGCAGCATGGTCAGTGCAGACTTGGAGGGTCGAAGGGCCTGGTCCTATGCTCTAATTTTCTTTGTTCTTTATACAGCTCCTTATCAAATTATTCCCCTAAATGGCACTAAATTTTCATTCTTTGCTGATCTGACATATTTAAACAGGTCTACCCAACCGTGAACCTGTCAAGGGGATCTCTCTGAGGGTGCAGAGAGAAGTTTAGCCCCTGGGAGAAGAGGGAGATATCCAGGCAATGCCCTGTCATTCTGCAGTCTGGATTTTCACTGTTGAGGTGGGAAACAGGAACCAGGGCCCCAGTGTTCGCAAAGCCAGAAGGGTTCCATGGATTTGCTAAAATTGGCAAAGTCATAAAGTCTGACCCCTGAGCACAGCGTCCACCATCTTCTCCAGTGGGTGAAGTGGCAAAGGGGAAAATGTAAAACATGCCACTGTAAAACAGCCAGCCTGCATTTGTAAAAAAAAAAATCAGTACTTGCAATTTCAATAGATGTTTGTTGACAAAAGCCTGAGTACTACAATTATAACAATACTGACTTTCTACAACCTATCATCACACTGGGAGTCTGTAAGTACATAGATGGATTGACAGCTCCAAGTGATTCCAAAGAGATTAGCTGCATTTGCTGTGGAGCTATAAATACATGTTTGCTTTAAAGGGATTATGTACTTGAAGGAATTTAAATGTATTGGACAGACTTATCAATTAGAGCGTTTTTTAATATATTGAAGTCTGTAATAGATACACAGAACTTTATTTTATTTAATCTCACCATGGATCCTGTAGTCTGCTCATGGTGGATACCGAGTGAGCTGTCATGGAGGGTATAAAGGCAAATGGTAGTGGGCTGGCGGAATGGGTTGGCATAAGTTGGATCTAAATTGCCACAAGGGACAAAAGGGGACATGGGGATATGAAGGGCCTTCCAGTGTTTTGGTCAATTACAACATTTCATACCTGAACCCTATCAACCTTTGGTGCTTATTCCCGATATGAAGCATCACAGCTGAGCTTGAACCTCTCGAGGACGTCTAGCCGAGTCCACTGGAAGGGGACTAACAGCACAAGTTTGGTTTTATCATTCCTACCTGAACCCAATCCCTGTCGTGACAGGCATCATGATCACTGTGGTGACCTTGCCTCAAGAACAGTTTCATCACCCTGCAGCAATAGCCAAACATTTGTGATTTACTAAAAAGCTTAAATGGAGATCAGCTCCATTTAAATGGAAATACATTCCTCTTTAAGCCACAGTGTTGGTTTTTGTTGTTTAAAACATCCATCTCTACCCAGACAATGCATGCAGGCAACCAGCCAAGATTATTTCAGTAACACTGCCTTTCTCCATGACCTTCGTCTCTGACAAAGACAAGAGCAGCAACTCCGCTGTAATTCCATCATCACAAAGCTCACCTCCCAAGGTGCACAATACCCAACTTGGACATATTGATTTAATAGGTCAAATTTTTGCACTATTGCATATAGAGTAATAGTGCAAAGCAAACTACTGTGAATCAACCCATTTTATACTCTGCCTAACTGTCCTCATTGTCTTCAATCGATTTTGGCCAATCTTCATCCAGTGAGTTGCACTGGGAGCCCACCGCCCACAGCTGCCCTGTAACCGAGACTGGGGTCTGTAAACTATGACAGGGGCCAGCCATCGCAAATATCCAAAACAACCCAGTGTCTGAGCAAACTCGCAAATATTGCAAATCAAATCATCAGTCAGTGGTATTTGCACATTACCTACCCCTAAAACTCCCAATACCTCAATTTGCATCATCCTATTCCCATTATTCCAAATCATATTCCAGGCGATTCTCCTAAAAAAAATTCTAAGTGTCGAACTCACAGCAAAACTGGACTAAATCAATCTCCATCAAAATGAATCTCCCACACTGTGTGCACTGCAGTGTGCTAGTCTGAATCAGTTCAATAATCAATGGGCCACCTGGGAAGCCGGCCACATAGCGTTGAGTGCGCCACTGCACATGCACCAGTCAGTGCCAAGATCGGCGCATATGCAGTAGCCCTTGTCTGCGATCACTGGTCAGCCTCACAATCCCTACATTGCCAGCCACGCAACCCCACACCCATCACATCCCCCCCCCCCCCCACCACAGCCTGAACGCTGGCCCCTCAAAATATGCCTGCCTGAACCCTCTCAATAGCCCCAATCTCCTGGGCAACACCCCATTTCACAGCCCTGACCCACCCTCGCGCAGCCCCGGCGCCCCCACCCCGATGGCCAGTCCCTCTGTCACTCAGCCCAAACAGCGGAATGGCAGAGGGACCCTCCACTCCCAGCAATCTCCCCCCCTGCCTTCAGAGGCCCCACTGCCATCAGGCCCCACACGCATTTGGCTCTGCCCTTTGGCACTGCCTGATGCCTGGTGGGCAGTGTCAAGGTGCCCCCAGCCATTGCCACTTTACAGCTCGGGCAGTACTAGGGGGATGAGGCTGGCACTGCCAAGGTAGCAATGCCCAGGGGCCACCCGGCCCAGCACCTGATCCTCTGGGGGCCTTGACTGCCTGCCCCCTTTATCCAGGGGAGGTCAGGCAGTCAGCTCCCCACAAGTGAGGATCTACACTAAACCCCGCTGAGTGAAACACTCCAATCCCAGGCCCACTAATGAGAATTAAATGTATTAAACATAGAACATAGAACATTACAGCACAGAACAGGCCCTTCGGCCCACAATGTTGCGCCGACCAGTTACAAAAACAATGACCTACTAGCATAAACCAATCCCTTTTTGTCCATAAACCTATCCACAGATCTCTTAAATGCCCCCAAACTAGGCGCATTTACAACTGCAGCAGGCAGGGCATTCCAGTCCCTCACCACCCTCTGGGTAAAGAACCTACCCCTGACATCCGTCCTATAACTACCACCCCTTAATTTAAAGCCATGCCCCCTCGTGCTAGATTTCTCCATCAGAGGAAAAAGGCTATCACTGTCCACCCTATCTAAACCTCTAATCATCTTATATGTTTCAATAAGATCCCCTCTTAGCCTCCTTCTTTCCAGCAAAAACAACCCCAAATCCCTCAGTCTCTCCTCATAGGATCTCCCCTCCATACCAGGCAACATCCTGGTAAACCTCCTCTGCACCCTCTCCAAAGCCTCCACATCCTTCCTGTAATGTGGGGACCAGAACTGCACACAATACTCTAAGTGCGGCCGCACCAGAGTTGTGTACAGTTGCAACATGACGCTGCGACTCCTAAATTCAATCCCCCTACCAATAAACGCCAAGACACCGTATGCCTTCTTAACAACCTTATCTACTTGACTCCCAACTTTCAGGGAATTATGTACACATACACCTAGATCCCTCTGTTCATCCACACTATTCAAAGTCCTCCCGTTAGCCCTATACTCGACACATCTGTTATTCCTACCAAAGTGAATTACTTCACACTTCTCCGCATTAAACTCCATCTGCCATCTCTCGGCCCAGCTCTGCAACCTGTCTAAGTCTTCCTGCAAACTATGACACTCTACATCACTATCTACCACACCTCCGACTTTGGTGTCATCAGCAAATTTACTAATCCACCTAACTATACCCTCATCCAGATCATTAATAAAAATTACAAACAGCAGTGGCCCCAAAACAGATCCCTGAGGCACACCACTCGTAACCGAACTCCATGATGAATATTTACCATCAACCACCACCCTCTGCCTCCTATCCGCTAGCCAATTCCTGATCCAATTCCCTCGATCACCCCCAATCCCATACATAGAACATAGAACATTACAGCGCAGAACAGGCCCTTCGGCCCACGATGTTGCGCCGACCAGTTACAAAACAATGACCCACTAGCCTAAACCAATCCCTTTTCGTCCATAAACCTATCCACAGATCTCTTAAACGCCCCCAAATTAGGTGCATTTACAACTGCAGCTGGCAGGGCATTCCAGTCCCTCACCACCCTCTGGGTAAAGAACCTACCCCTGACATCAGTCCTATAACTAACCCCCCTTAATTTAAAGTCGTGCCCCCTCGTGCTAGCTTTCTCCATCCTAGGAAAAAGGCTATCACTATCTACCCTGTCTAAACCTCTAATCATCTTATATGTTTCAATGAGATCCCCTCTTAGCCGCCTTCTTTCCAGCGAAAACAACCCCAAATCTCTCAGTCTCTCCTCATAGGATCTCCCCTCCATACCAGGCAACATCCTGGTAAACCTCCTCTGCACCCTCTCCAAAGCCTCTACATCCTTCCTGTAATGTGCGGGAATGCAAATACATCTGCATTTTCTGCAGAAGCCTACCATGGTGAACCTTATCAAACGCCTTACTAAAATCCATATACACCATGTCCACTGCCTTACCCCCATCCACCTCTTTGGTCACTTTCTCAAAAAACTCAATAAGATTAGTAAGGCACGACCTACCCGCCACAAAACCATGCTGACTATCTCCAATCAATTCATTACTCTCCAAATAACTATAAATCCTATCCCAAATAATTTTTTCTAAAACCTTGCCCACAACAGAAGTGAGACTCACCGGTCTATAATTCCCAGGGAAATCTCTGTTCCCCTTCTTAAACAATGGGACAACATTCGCTATCCTCCAATCTTCCGGTACTATACCAGAGGCCAACGATGACCTGAAGATCAGAGCCAGAGGCTTCGCAATCACTTCTCTTGCCTCCCAGAGAATCCTGGGGTAAATCCCATTAAAGTTCTCATTTAAATAAATTTTGCAGCTCGGTGCCAATTTCCAGCACAGAGCTGATGATGCTGGAAATCTGGCTGCTGGAGACACAGAGAGGCCTTAGAGTCCAGGAGGGGAGCCTGCAAAATGGTCTCTGCTCGGGACTCTTGGCCAGCTGTGCTACAGAAGCAGTGCAGCGAGATGGAGAATCGCCCCCATTATCTTTAACCCTATTGACGGAAACCACCTCACCCTAAACTCCAACCCCCAGGGGCCACTGGACCCAGTTTACCTCTCCACACTAAACCCTTGTGGATGTTCCACTGCTGAGGGAAGTGGGAAGTGAGCAGGAATGTGGGGTTGAGGTGGATGATCTGCCATGATTGTAATAAATGCCAGAGGAGGGGCCGAGATATCTGCTCCTGCTCTGATTCTCTTATGTTTGAATGTTGACCACTCCCATGTGACCAGCTTGTTGACCTGATCAATGGTCAGGCAAGGCTCTACCCAATCTCATTCAAATGAAACCTTGTTGCTTATCGTCCATAACTTTGGGCGCAATTTTCCGGCCTGCTCGACTAGCGCAGTGGGCTGAGAAATTTAAGTTGGGTTGGGGGGTGGGTGGGGGGGGAGGGAGACAGGATTTGCACCTGGTCTCTAACCATTCATGATCCTCCGCATCCATTTTTTTCAATGTGTAATCACCCTTGTGCAAATGTAGATGCAGAAGCTGCTGTGTATCTCTTCACTGAGCCTAGGACTGGGCAGTGCCAAGGGGGTAAGACCTGAGGGGATGGGGCAAATGGGAGCCAGCCAGCCTGGGGTTGAAGGGAGGTAGGAGGGGACGGAATGGGTGGGGGGGGAACTCCGCATTGGGAGAGGGGACTACCGGTGGCACGAAGATGAGTAGAAAAGCGAATTGCGTGGAGGTCTGCAGAGAGATCTGGATAAGCTGAGTGAGTGGGCGAGGACCCGGCAGATGGAGTTAGCAAATGTCAGGTTATCCACTTTGGTAGAAATAATAGCAGGAGGGATTATTATTTAAAGGATGAAAAGCTGCAGCATGCTACGGTGCAGAGGGACCTGGGGATCCTTGAGCACGAGTCGCAAAAACTCAGCTTGCAGGTGCAGCAGGTGATCAAGAAGGCGAATGGAATGTTGGCCTTTATAGCGAGGGGGATTGAATATAAAAGTAGGGAGGTCTTGCTGCAACTGTACAGGGCACTGGTGAGGCCACAGCTGGCGTACTGTGTGCAGTTTTGGTCCCCTTATTTGCATAAGGATATATTGGCCTTGGAGGGAGTGCAGAGAAGGTTCACCAGGCTGATACCAAGATGAGAGGGTTAGCCTATGAGGAGAGATTAAATAGACTAGGCCTGTACTCATTGGAGTTCAGAAGGCTGAGGGGGGATCTTATAGAGACTTACAAGATAATGAAGGGGCTAGATAGGGTAGAGGTAGAGAGATTCTTTCCACTTAGAAAAGAAAACAGAGCTAGAGGGCACAGCCTTAAAATAAGGGGGGGGTGGGGGGGTGCAGTTTAGAACGGATTTGAGGAGGAACTTCTTCACTCAAAGGGTGGTGAATCTCTAGAATTCTCTGCCCATTGAAGTGGTGGAGGCTACCTCGCTAAATATATTTAAGTCAAGGGTAGATAGATTTCTGATAGACAGGGGAATTAAGGGTTATGAGGAGAAAGTGGGAAAGTGGAACTAATCCACTTCAGATCAGCCATGATCTTATTGAATGGCGGGGCAGGCTCGAAGGGCTAGAAGGCCTACTCCTGCTCCTATTTCTTATGTTCTTAAATTGCCCTTTAGTGTCCCAAGATGTGTAGGTTTGCGGGCTAAATATGTGGGGTTAGGGGATACTAGCTAAGATGCTCTGGCGGAGAGTTGGTTCGGACTCAATGGGCCAAATGGCCTCCTTCTGCACTGTAGGGATTCTATGAATCGAAGCTCATTGAGTTTGGCAGAGGAATGTGAAAAGGGATAGTAAAGTCAAAATTCTTTGTACATATGTATTAATATTAATATTCCATATTATCCACATGGAAATATGGAGCTATTAAAGATATGTGCAGTTGAAACAATAATGAAGAATAGGAAGTAGCAGACTTGTAGCAGACCCCAGCCTACCCGCAGCTTTTGTTTTGATGGTGGGACGCACTGCACTGTTAGCTGGTGGCAGGATCTTCTGGTCCCACCGGAATGAGAGTTCCCACTAAAACCACTCCATGCCACGGGAAACCTGCAAAAGGGGATGTCCCGCTGAGGGGATCCTGCCAATCAGCAGGACAAAGAATGTAAAAGTCAGCCAACAGGACTTTGTATTCTGTCTACTCCCTTCCTGCAGGTCCCACTGAAAAGAAGAGGTTAATACCAGCATAGAACCCTAGAACCAGCATAGAACCAGCATAGAACCCTACAGTGCAGAAACAGGCCCTTCGGCCCATCGAGTCTGCACTGAACACAATCCCACCCAGACCCTATCCCCATATCCCTACACATTTACCTGCTAATCCCTCTAACCTACACATCCCAGGACACTAAGGGGCAATTTTAGCATAGCCAATGAACCTAACCCGCACATCTTTGGGAGGAAACCGGAGCACCCAGAGAAAACCCACGCAGACACGAGGAGAATGTGCAAACTCCACACAGGCAGTGACCCGAGCCGGGAATCGAACCCAGGACCCTGGAGCTGTGAAGCAGCAGTGCTAACCACTGTGCTACCGTGCCGTCCCAATACTGGACAACAGTGTAACTGGAGCAGCCTTATTTTAGCTCTATCCCCATCAGAGAAAGGGACTAGATTGTTGCCATGAAGTTTAAATCCCGTGAACGTATTTTTGGTTGCTACTACTGACAGGTCTTAGATTTTTGATTTATGATATAGTTGTTAATGATATAGACCTTCCTAATCGACCACACTCACAAGATTGAAACAGCATCGATCACAGGTAAAGCAGGCTGCCAAGGTGGGCTACATACCACAGCTTGGGTTGAAGTTTTCGATGTTGCCACCAACTTTTCCTAACATTTGAAACAATGGGGAGGATTTTCCAATCCTGTTTTCAGGGGTTAAGAATGGGCAGGGGGGGTGGAATTGAGCACAAGTCCCAAAATGATTTTTATGCTGGTGAGATTTCCCCCATTGATTGCCCCTGTCAATGATGTAACAGGGCTCGCAAATTTCAAAGTCGGGATTTCCCGACTGTAACAGTTTAAATATCAGCAGCAGGACTTTACCCCCAAGTTAAATTGTTCACTCACATTGGTGTGAGGCAATGACAGATCCCCCACAACATACCGGAGGTGCATAGATGAGTACAGTTCCTGGGGCAGGGGGAGAGGGTCATGCCCGGGCATCAAGAAGTGGGGGAGGGGGGGGGGGAGTGTACAATTTTTAATTCATCAGCATCGGGGCACCCTTTAAAACCCAAGTTGCTGCCAGTATGATATTCCCTTTTGTTGTATTTGACAGTGTTTAAAAATACAGCAGGAAAACTTGGCAGTGCAGTGCAAGCCAGCGAACTAGCTACCTTCCACTTTTCCTGCCCAATATGATACTTGGCCAAAAACTGACAAAATTCCACCCAATGTGATGATATTTGTTGTTGGTATGACAGCCATATGGGCGGCATGGTAGCACAGTGGTTAGCACTGCTGCTTCACAGCTCCAGGGTCTTGGGTTCGATTCCCGGCTCGGGTCACTGCCTGTGTGGAGTTTGCACATTCTCCTCGTGTCTGCGTGGGTTTTCTCCCACAGTCCAAAGATGTGCGGGTTAGGTTCATTGGCTATGCTAAAATTGCCCCTTAGTATCCTGAGGGATTAGCAGGTAAAATGTGTAGGGATATGGGGATAGGGTCTGGGTGGGATTGTGTTCGGTGCAGACTCGATGGGCCGAAGGGCCTGTTTCTGCACTGTAGGGTTCTATGTTATGTGCAGTGCAATATGAGCCAACAGCATCACTTGGATCCAGGCACTGGTGTCAGAGTTCTCCAAACAGGATATCCTTCTGCTTCCAATCCCACCAAGGGAGTGAAAAGCACAGACAAATTAAACAAGATCAATTTTCAGAAATGAAACATAGATTGAAGGACATTGATTGCAAAGATTGTTATGGGAATAAGGCTCTTTCTTCAAGTATTTGAAAATTATAACCTCACAATCAATACAGAAAAGATTAAATTTGCCACAGTTGCCCATCTGCTCCTGACTGGAACTGAGACTTGTTGCTGCATCACCTGCTGTAAGTAATTCCACTTCCACACCTCAGAACTGTGGGACTTCCTGGGTCCATCAGCCATTCTTTCCTTATACAATCTATGTCAAGCCAAGTTTGGACTCATTACTTCACACCTTCTTGATGGACCCGTGCACATTTCACACTATCCATTGACAAAGGGTTTGCTGTTAGACACTTAAACCCTTATTTTGAGGCTGCGCCCTCTAGTTCTGCTGTCCTTTCTAAGCGGGAAGCATCTCTCTACCTCTACCCTATCTAGCCCCTTCATTATCTTGTAAGTCTCTATAAGATTCCCCCCCTCAGCCTTCTAAACTCTAGCGAGTACAGGACCAGTCTATTCAATCTCTCTTCTTAAGCTAACCCCCTCATCTCCGGTATCAGCCTGGTGAACCTTTTCTGTACTCTCTCCAAGGCCATTATATTCTTTCGCAAATGCAGTGACCAAAACTGCACACAGTATTCCAGCTGCAGCCTCACCAATGCCCTGTACAGTTGCAGCAAGACCTCCCTGCGTTTATATTCTATCCCCCTCGCTATAAAGGCCAACATTCCATTCGCCTTCTTGATCACCTGCTGCACCTGCAGACTGGGTTTTTGCGATTTGTGCACAAGGACCCCCAGGTCCCTCTGCACCATAGCATGCTGCAGCTTTTCACCCTTTAAATAATAATCCCTCCTACTATTATTTCTACCAAAGTGGATAACCTCACTTATGCTAATGATATACTACATCTGCCAGGTCCTCGCGCACTCACTCAGCCTATCCAGATCTCTGCAAACTTTCCGCGCCTTCCACGCAATTCGCTTTTCCACTCATCTTCGTGTCATCAGCAAATTTTGTTACCCTACACTCAGCCCCCTCCTCCAGATCATATGGATTGGAAATTTAGCATTGCCAATCCATCTAAACTGCATAAGTTTGGACTGTGGGAGGAAACTGGAGCCCCTGAAAAAAACCCAGATAGACAGTCAGCCAAGGGTGGAATCGAACCCAGGTCCTTGGCACTCTGAGGCAGCAGTGCTAACCGCTGTACAGCCATGCCACTCATAACCTAGCTTGCATTTATATAGCACCTTCAACATAGTAAAATGTCCAGGTGCCACAGGAGTATTATCAAACCCGGTTTAACAATGGGCCACACCAGGAAGTATTAGGTGATCAAATGCTTGGTTTATAAGTTATGTTTGGAAGAGTGTCATGAAAAAGGAGACTGAGGTTAGAGGCAAAAGATTTGAGAGAGGAAATTCCAGAGCTTGACACCAAGGCATCAGTAATGGAGTGATGGAATTCAGGGATACACAAGAGGCCAGAAATGGCAGAGCGTACAGTTCTCAGAATAATGTCGGACATCATCTCAGAGTATGGGTTCACACATTGAAGACAGAAATGAAGAGGAATTTTCTCTCTGGGGGAACGAACCTGTGGAATTCTTTATCGCAGAGGGCTATAGAGGCCTCAGTTAGGTATGTTCAAGACTGAGATAGAGAGATTGTAATCAGTAAGGTAATCAAAGGTTATTGGGATAAGGCAGGAAAGTAGTTGAGGATTATCGTATCAGATCAGCCATGATCTCATTGAATGGTGGAATTGACTCAATGGACTGAATAGCCTACTTCCATTCCCAAGTCTTATGGCTGCATGGCAGAATTCCTGCAGCTCAGGGTAAAGAGTAACATGTACGAGCAAAAATTTGCCTTAACGATCATTGTTAAATAATTTAAGAGTGTCGTATTGTGTAAATAAACACCACTGGCTTACGGTAGCTATGCAGCAAACAATCAATTTAATAATGATTTTGACAGAACATGTTTAATGTGTGACCCTTGTTCCAACCAACTGTGAAGGAGAAAGCCCCTTCTCTACAGTTTTAGAAGGGAAGTAGAGGAAGCTGTGAGATGCTGTGTAATACACATTTTGCACCAATCGATGATATTATCCTTGGACAGTGCTGAACCCTGACTTAATAAATACTGGGATCAATGTGAAATCAGCCAGGGCTCTTTGTAGTGAAGCTGTAATCTATCAAACACAGGAGGGGTCCGAGCGAGAGGCTGTCCATTGCTCTAGTCAGAGTACATGGGAGGAAGTTCACAGGGCAATCCCTTTCTGTTATAGATTTAGATACATAAAAGGTAGAATGTGATGAAGAATTATGTTTATTTTTCCTTGTCATCCATTCTTAATAGTAATTTAAATAATGTAGGCCACTGACACTAATACAGTTGCAGCCTCGCTTGGTGTCAGTTTGCCCATTGGGATAAAGGAGATGATTCATACAACAGGACTCAGGAGTGGAAACAATTCCCCACTCCATTCATCTGTATTCTGAACAAGGAAACATGAGTGCTCTTGGCAAATCTAGTCCAGTGAGGTTTTCTCTGTTGATTCAATGAGGATATGAAGGAATATAGAGTAAAAGCACCCTGTGATAAATTAAAATGCAGATAAACAATGATCTAACTGAAGGGTGAAGAATGCTCAAGGGGGGCTGAATGGCCTCATTCTGTTCCAAAGTTCCTGACGGTTAGGTTTCTACCTGCCTTCCTGGGAATCCAGGAGGACTGAGGGAGTCGGGTGGTGATGGATTTGTGAATTTGCCCAGGTTTGGCAATGATATAAAGTAGGGCAGGTAGTCAACTTGTTAACTGGGTGTAAAACTGGCACTGTCTATTTCCCATCTGTTACAGAAACTGCTCAGATTATATGTCCATCAATTCCTAGAACAGGAATCTCAATGGTGAATGTTGTAAAGTGCCTTGAAGAGATATCAGCTTGACACCACTAGAAAGGAAATATGTCATGTGACCCAGTCTTAGTTTCACTTTTGTTTTGAGCAGAGCGTACACACACACATACACACACACACACAAACACACTGCTCTGATGCCTTCAAGCTTTATACCTAAGTATAACTGTGCCTGGTCTTGAGAAATGAGTCCACAACATATGTATCCAATCTCTTTAGAGTGATTGGTGCTTCGCATACTACACAACAAATAAGCTCAAGGACTTTGTTATAACAACAGAAAAGTGAAGACAAAAATTACATCAAGATTCTTGTATTCTGCAAACTGAACTGAAATAGCCATATAAATTCTGTAACTAGAGAATAGGTCAGAGACTTCAGAATCCTGCAGCGGGTAACTCACTTTCTGACTCCCCAAAGCCTTTGCAAGGCACAAGTCAGAAGTATGATGGAATACTCTCCACTTTCCTGGATGAGTTCAGTTCCAACACCAAACAGGATACTTAATTGCTACCCCTTCCACAAAGATTCACTCCCTCCATCACTGATACAGTGCACCATCTACAAGGTGCACTGTAAGAATTCAGCAGCACCTTCCAAACACACGGCCATCTAAAACGGCAACAGCTGCAGGTACATGGGAACACCACCACCTGAAGGTTCCACTACAAGTCATTCACCAAGTTGACTTGGAAATATATCACCATTCACCATTTTGGGCGGCACGGTAGCACAGTGGTTAGCACTGCAGCTTCACAGCTCCAGGGTCCTGGGTTTGATTCCCGGCTCGGGTCACTGCCTGTGTGGACTTTGCACATTCTCCTCGTGTCTGCGTGGGTTTTCTCCGGGTGCTCCGGTTTCCTCCCACAGTCCAAAGATGTGCGGGTTAGGTTCATTGGCTATGCTAAAATTGCCCCTTAGTGTCCTGGGATGTGTAGGTTAGAGGGATTAGCAGATAAAATGTGTAGGGATATGGGGATAGGGTCTGGGTGGGATTGTGTTCGGTGCAGACTCGATGGGCTGAAGGGCCTGTTTCTGCACTGTAGGGTTCTATGGTTCTATTCCTCTGCACTTGCCAGGTCAAAATTCTGGAACTCCCTCCCTGTTCAGCAACACCACATGGACTGCAGTGGTTCAAGAAAGTGGCTCACCACCACCTTGTCATGGGCAATTAGGAATGAGCAATAATTGCTGGCATAGCCAGTGATGTTCCCCTCCCATGAATGAAGACCATAAGAAATAGAAACAGGAGTAGGCCAATGGGTCCTTCAAGCCATTCAATAGGATTGTGGCTGATCCAATACCTTTCCTCACATCCATTTCCTGCCCTTCCCCTGTAACCTTTCATTCCCTTACTGATCATCTATCTATCTCAGCCTTAAATATACACAAGAACTCTGTCCCCACAGCTCTCTGTGACAAGAAGTTCCAAAGAGTCCTTTGGAAGAAGAAATTCCTTCCCTCAGTCTTATAATTCCAATGAGTCCTGACTTGTTTAACCTTTCTTCACAAGACAATCGCTATCAGGTTGCTGTCTGTAAATTGGTCACTGTGTTTCCTACATCACAACAGTCACTGCACTTCCAAAAAATATTTCATCGTCTGTGAAGTACTTTAGGATGTCTGAAGGTTGTGAAAGGTATGAGATAAATACAAGCCTTTCTATCAAAGGGAAATATCAGTGCTAAACACAAATGGGGTGAAGCAATTGTGAATTAAGAGCGAATGGATTGGAATTGGATCACAATCAAATCCATATGCAGTGCATTTTGCAAGCACCCAATGAGGTCAGGGGCAAATCTTGGGCAAGAAACACCACATTAAAATTGCAGTTTCTGCCTGTAAAACAGGGGCATCACACACAGGCATGACCATATCGAATGTAGAACAAGCTTAATGGGCCACATGTCCTACACCTGCACTACTGATGTACTGATGGTCCAGGCCTGAATCTCTTCACAATTTGTTGACTTTCCAGTGTGTAGGAGGTTGGTTTAGCTCAGCTGGCTGGATGACTAGCTTGTGATGTGGAGTGACACTTACAGCTTGTGTTCAGTTCCCGTACCGGCTGAGGTTCTCCATGACGGTCCTGCCTTCTCAACTTTGTCCCTTGCCTGAGGTTAAATCACCACCAGTCATTTGACACTATAGTGACTCTCCCTTCCATGTGTGCTGTCCACCAATACAAAATGGTTTCTGCACTGACAATCCTCCTATCCACTCTCTAAGTATCTTTAAGATGTTAGGATTGAGCTGAGAGACAGGAGTAATAATTAATATTTCCAAAGAGTCCCCACATAGAAATGTTTGAAACTATTGGGTCACTGATAGTTAATGATCAACAGAAAAATCTACTGTGATTCACAGTAAAAATTTCCATGTGTAAAAATGTTGCTGGCATGACCTTGTGTGTGAATTGCAAGTGTAAAGGCATTGCAATAATTCTTCCATGATACAATTCACTATATTCATAATATAACAGGAAGCAAGGTTACTGCCAAGCAAAAGGTTAGAAAAAAATAAGGGACTGTCTGATGGATTAAAAAGAAAGACGTGCATTTATAGATAGCTCTTTTACTACTTCAGAATGTTCCAGAATATGTTAAAGTCCATGGATTTACTTTTCAAACTAGTCATTGCCGTAATGCAGTGAATGCAGTAGAAAATTTGTGGATAGCAAGCTGTCACAAACAGCACTGTGACAATGATTATATAATTTATTTTCATGATATTGGTTGAAGGATACATATTGTCATAGAATTCACATCCATATGAGAGGATGGGGGTGGGGATCGAGTCTCTGTTAAGTAATAGAACATTACAGCACAAACAGGCCCTTCGGCCCTCGAGAATGACATCTCTGACAGTGCAGCACTCCCTCAGGACTGCTCCTCCAACAATGCAGTACTTCCTCAGTGCAATACTCCACTGATACTGACCCTCTGACTATACAGTACTTTTCCTGCCAACGGTGCAGCACTCCCTTTATGCTGTCCCTCTGACTCTGCACCACTCCTTTAGTACAGCCCCTCCAACAGTGCAGCTATCCCTCACCATTGCACTCCTTTGGTGCAGCACTCCCTCAACACTGTCCCTCCAATAATACAACTGTCTCTCTCAGCATTACACCCTTACCAACCACCACCAACCCTCGTCCTCCAATCACCTCCCCCCTCAATACGTTGCACTCCCTCAACACTCAAATGCTGAACTTTTCTACAGCTCAGCTTAGGCCACAACTGGAGTATTGTTTCAACACACTTTCAGAGTGAGCATGCTTGAGAGGTGCAGAGATTTACCAGAATGGTTCCAGGGAGGAGGGATTTTAGCTACAAGGTTAGATTGAAGTTGTTTTCTGAATGAAGGAGGTTGGAGGGGAGATTTGATAGAGGCGTTCAAGATTATGATAGGAATAGTAGATAAAGGTTGACAAAGAAAAGCTATTCTTTGAGCTAATGGTACCAGGACTAGGGGACACAGATTTAAAGTTTGGTGCAAAAGACACAGGGGGAATATGAGGAAGATCTTTACTACAAAGACGATGATCATGGTGTGAAATTCATCTCCTCCAAGGTAGCAGAAATGGTGAATGATTTCAAAAGAAAATTGAATCAGCACTTGAGAGACATTCAGGATTATAGAGCGAGGGGGATATGGGCATGGACCAGTTTGACTGAATGGGCCCCTTTGGGGCTACTATAACTAATAGCTATTTGACAGTGCAGCACTCCATCCATGCCACACTGGATTTCCCACCTCGATAATGTGCTAAAATCCACAAACATCAGACCGGATCTACTGAGACAGCATGCTGGCACAGTGGTTAGCATTGCTGCCTCACAGCGCTCGGGACCCAGGTTTAATTCCAGCCTTGGGTCACTGTCTGTGCAGAGTTTGCACATTCTCCCCATGTCTGCGTGGGTTTCCTCCAAGTGCTCCAGTTTCCTCCCACACTCGAAAGATGTGCGGATTATGTTGATTGGCCATGCTAAATTAATCCTAGTGTCAGGAGGATTAGCAGGGTAAATGTGAGGGATTTAGGGAATAGTTCTGGGTGGGATTGGGATGAGGGGAGATCTCACTGAGACATATAAGATGATGAATGGGATGGATAGGATAGAGGTGGAGAGGCTCTTCCTGCTCAGAAAGGACAGTAGGACTAGAGGGCATAGCCTCAAGATAAGGAGGGGGGGGGCAGTTTAGAACGGAGTTGAGGAGGAACTTCTTCACTCAAAGGGTGGTGAATCTCTGGAACTCTCTGCCCGTTGAAGTGGTTGAGGCTGCCTCGCTAAATATTTTTAAGACGCAGGTAGATAGGTTTTTGATAGGCGAGGGGATTAAAAGTTATGGGGAGAGGGCAGGAAATTGGAACTGAGCCACGACAGATCAGCCATGATCTTATTGAATGGCGGGGCAGGCTCGAGGGGCCAGATGGCCTACTCCTGCTCCTATTTCTTATGTTCTTATGGGCCGAATGGCCCCCTTCTGCACTGTGGATTTTATGAATCAAAACTGAAGTGTCAATTTAAAGTTAAGCTTCCGGTAACTCCATGGGAATGTGTGCGTGTAAGTATGTAACAGCAGGACAAGCTCTACTGCTGTAGCTTTCATCACAGCAAGGCTTCTCTGAGCATTGGCATTCTGACGGCTCCATCTTCTGAGATAACACTGACACTGACTCGTGCGATAAGCCAATTTCATTCACAGTCTCAACACATTTACAAAATGACAGCTCATCAATATGGCTATCAGATGCTCTTTGTTAAATACCAAGCTGTTATTAACCTACATCATTTGTGGATTTAGGATAATTGGCAAAAGACCAGGCTGGAGATGAGCAGAACTCTTTAATCCGTAGCAAGATGTTACCATCAGAAACTTTCTGAAAGAACGACGGAAGCAGATTTGGCAGAAATATCCAAAAGAGAATTGACTCTTTTGTTCAAAGGGGAAATATTTCAAGACAATGGGGCTCAGGGTAGGGGAGAATGGAATGAATTGGAGAGCACCTTAATAAAGACAGCACAGCCACTAAGGGTTGAGTGTGTGATTCCCCATCTCCCACACCACTCCCTCAGCCATTTAATACTGTGGCTACAAGAGCAAGTCAGAGGCTGGGAATTCTGCGGAGAGTAACTCATCTCCAGACTCCCAGACCTTACCCACCATCTACAATGCACAAGTCAGGAGTGTGATGGAATACTCTCCACTTGTGCAGCTGCAATGAAAGTTTGAGCCAATCCAGGGCAATCCTTCTTGAACAAAATCCCATCCACTACCTTAAACATTTATTGTTCTACCACCAGGCACATCGTGTATCATATTTAAGAAGCACTGCAGTACCTTCCAAACCTGAAAGCTCCACTACACAGCAGGCCCGTGGGAACGCTGCTACCTGCAAGTTCCCCTCTAAACTACACATAACTCTGGCTTGGAAATATATCACCTTTCCTTCACTTCACTGGATCAACCTCCTGGCACATCTTTCCTAACGGCACTGTGTGTACACCACATGGACTGAGGTGGCTCACCACTATCTTCTCAGGAACAGTTAGAATGGGCAATAAGTCATGGCCTTGTCAGCAATGCCCACATCCCATGTATGATTAAAAGAAAAACAATAGTAAAAACTGACCATTAACGTAGTTGATAAGAGGTGGCTTGAAATTGGAAACACTATTTTTAGATTAACTTATTTTCTAACCCAGGGCTGATACACAAGAGTTCGACTGGCTCACAGGGGCTTTGAACCTATTCCCGGGGATTTTAGCAGATAAACACAATGCATTACATAAGAACATAAGAAATAGGAGCAGGAGTAGGCCATCTGGCCCTTCGAGCCTGCCCCGCCATTCAATAAGATCATGGCTGATCTGTCGTGGAGCTGAGCCCTCTCCCCATAACCCTTAATCCCCTCTCTTATCAAAAACCCATCAACCCGTTTCTTAAAAATATTTAGCGAGGCAGCCTCCACCACTTCAACGGGCAGAGAATTCCAGAGATTCACCACCCTTTGAGTGAAGAAGTTCCTCCTCAACTCTGTTCTAAACCGCCCCCCCTTTATCTTGAGGCTGTGCCCCCTGTGCATTGTTGGTTATGAGATCCTTCTGGCATTAATACATTTAACAATCCGTTAACTTCATCTCCAGTGATAATTCTAGCTTTTGATGGTTAATGCTAACCATGTTTCTGGACCCAAAACACTAACTTTGTTTCTCTCTCCACAGATGCTGCCAGATCTGTTGAGTTTTTCCAGCACTTTCTCTTTTTAGTTCAGATTTCCAGCATCCTCAGTGTTTTGCTTCGATCACAAGCACATTTTGCTATTGTGGGATCTTGCTTTGCACACATTGGCTGCTGTGTTTCCTGCATTACCACACTTCAAATGTACTTCATTGGCTATAAAGAGCTACAGGACTTTGAGGCCACAAAACGGAGAAGGATGAGAGGTGAGTTAATAGAAGTTTATAAGATGATGAGGTGTAAAGATAGTCTCTGCATGTCCACTCTATTTCCTCAGGTGGATGTAGCTGGTACTAGGGCGCGTAACGATAAAGTTCATGGTGGGAGATATAGGAGGGATGTCCGAGATTGATTCTTTACTCAGAGTGGTTGGGGTGTGGAATACATTGCCTGCTGTGATAGTGGAGTCGGATACTTTAGGAACTTGCAAGCAGTTATTAGATAGGCACACGGAGCACTCCAGAATGATAGGGATGGGATAGTTTGATCCGAGCAAAGCTTGGCACAACATCGAGGGCCGAAGGGCCGGTACTATGCTGTGCTGTTCTATATTTCTAAAACGTGCTATGGAAATGCAAGTCTTTGGGCACTGAAGGCCAGAGCCTTAAACATAGAACATAGAACATTACAGCGCAGAACAGGCCCTTCGGCCCACGATGTTGCGCCGACCAGTTACAAAACAATGACCCACTAACCTAAACCAATCCTTTTTTGTCCATAAACCTATCCACGGATCTCTTAAATGCCCCCAAACCAGGCGCATTTACAACTGCAATCTGTAATAATTGAGTTCTTCTTGGTCCTCGTAAAGTCCCTTTCCATATCAGGGCAGCATGATGGCATAGTAGTTAGCACCGCTGCCTCACAATGCCAGGAGTTTAGATTCAATTCCAGCCTTGGGTAACTGTCTGTGTGGAGTTTACACATTCATCCCATCTCTGTGTGGGCTTCCTCCAGGTGTTCAGTCTAAAAATGTGAAGATTAAGTTGACTGGCTAATTTATTAAGTTGCCCTTTAACGTCCCAAGATGTACAGATGAGGGGGATTAATGGATAGAGCCCACGTAAGATGCTCTATCAGAGAATCAGTGCAGATTTGATGGGCCGAATGGCCTCCTTCTGTAGGGATTCAGTACCTCACTCAGGGAGCTGGCAGGCTTAAGGGGAAGTCTTGCCTTACGAATCTGGTAGAATTTTTTGAGGAGGTGACAAAAATGGTTGATGAAGGACAAGCCATTGATGTCGTCTATATGGATTTCAGTAAGGTGTTTGACAAAGTCCCTCATGGTAGGTTGGTTGAAAAGGTTAAGGCTCATGGAATACAAGGCCAGGTATCTAAATGGATTGAGAACTGGCTTGGTAAGAGGAGATGGAGAGTAGTAGTGGAAGGGTCTTTTTCTAGCTGGAGGTCTGTCACTAGTGGTGTGCCTCAGGGCTCAGTACTGGGACCTCTTCTATTTGTAATATACATAAATGACTTGGAAGAGGGAGTACGTGGTGTGATCAGCAAGTTTGCAGATGACACGAAGATGGCCGGACTGGCAGACAGTGAGGAGCCGTGTCAGGTAATACAGCAGGATATAGATAGGCAGGTATATTGGGCAGATAAATGGCAGATGGAATTTAATCCTGATAAATGTGAGGTGATGCATTTTGGGAGAAATAATGTAGGGGGGAGTTACATGATAAAGGGTAGACCTATAAAGAGTATAGAAACACAGAGGGACCTGGGGGTGCAAGTGCACAAGTCTTTGAAGTTGACAGTACAGGTAGAGAAGGTTGTGAAGAAAGCTTATGATATGTTAGCCTTTATAGGAAGGGGTATAGAGTATAAGAGCTGGTGTCTAATGTTGCAGTTCTATAGAATGTCGGTTAGACCGCATTTGGAGTACTGCATCCAGTTCTGGTTGCCTTACTACTGGAAAGACGTGGAGACCCTGGAGAGAGTGCAGAGGAGGTTTACCAGGATGCTGCCTGGTATGGAAGGACTGGGTTACGAGGAAAGATTGGGCAAATTGGGACTGTTTTCCCTAGAAAGACAGAGACTGAGGGGAGATCTAATAGAGGTGTATAAGATTATGAAGGGTATAGATAGAGTAAATAGTGGTAAGCTTTTTCGTAGATTGAAAACACACATTACGAGGGGCCATGGGCTTAGGATGAGGGGGAATGAGGTATACTTTGGATGTTAGAGGGAGGTTTTTCACACAGAGGGTTGTGAGGGTATGGAATGCTCTGCCAAGCAAGGTGGTGGAGGCAGGCACGCACGCTGGAGTTGTTTAAGAGATACTTAGACAGGCACACGAGCAGGCTGGAGATGGAGAAATATAGGAGACTGTTTTAAATAAGGATCAGGAGCCTTGGGACGTCCCTGGGAATCAACTGATTCCTATGGACCTTCCAACATATTTTCTGGCTCACTTGTGTTACTTTTGAGCTTCTGGGGATTCCCTTGAATGTTTGCGTAATGATGTGCATGGTACTGATGTTTTTCTCTTTTAATCCACAGGTGATTCGGTCCGCCTTGTTGTCCAACAAGGGGCATAGACCATACACACAGTGGGTCGTGCGAGGGCTGCTCTTGAGAGTAGCTGAGTGCTTCATGTCATTAGTGTACGCTTAAACTGGACCAGATGCTGGGCAACTCGACAGCTCAGTGACCATCACTGTTTGCTGTACAGATACATGGATTTGGGCCGGTGTCTGTGGGAGTTTGCGCATTCTCCCCGTGCTTGCGTGGGTTTTCTCCGGGTGCTCTGGTTTCCTCCCACACCCCAAAAAACATGCTCTTAGGCTGATTGGTGTAATAAATTGTCCCTAAATTAGTCTCCCCTCAATCTGGTTTCCAATGTGGAGTGCCATAAGCGTAGACATGGGTCATGAGTGGAGAGGGCACTCACAATGTGGAAATGGCGGTGTGGGCTCATTGGGCCGAAAGGCCTGTTTCCCGTGCTGTGTTGTTCTTTGTTCTTTATGTAATGAGGCCCATTGCTGGAGTACAACTCAAGAGAATCTCACCCTGTATCAATGCTCACGGCCTTTCCTTGCTGCTCCAAGCAACCTCGCACCCCACGCCCCCGCCCACCCATCCCTCATTAGAGGTTATTGCAGAAGGTCAGGGGACTTGGAGTTGGGGGTAGGGTGTTAGCGTGGATAGAGGATTGGTTGTCAAATAGGAGGCAGAGAGTGGGGGTCAACGGGTGCTATTCGGATTGGCGGATGGTGACTGGTGGAGTGCCCCAGGGGTCGGTGCTGGGGCTTCAGCTTTTTACCATTTATATAGATGATCTGGAGGAGGGAACCGAGTGCAGGGTGTCGAAATTTGCTGATGACACCAAGATTGGGGGAACGGCAAATTGTGCGGAGGGTGTGGAGAGTCTGCAGAAGGATCTAGATAGGCTGGGCGAATGGGCCAGGAAATGGCAAATGGAATTTAATGTTGGCAAGTGTGAGGTGGTCCACTTTGGAAGGAAGAATGGTAGGAAGGACTATTACTTACGTGGCGAAAAACTGCAGCAGGCAACGGTGCAGAGGGACCTCGGGGTCCTTGTGCATGAGTCGCAAAAACCCAGCTTGCAGGTGCAGCAGGTGGTCAGGAAGGCGAATGGGATGCTGGCCTTCATAGCGAAGGGGATTGAATATAAAAGTAGGGAGGTCTTGCTGCAGCTGTATAGGGCATTGGTGAGGCCGCAGCTGGAGTACTGTGTGCAGTTTTGGGTGCCGCACCTGCACAAAGATATTTTGGCCTTGGAGGGAGTGCAGAGGAGGTTTACTAGGCTGATACCAGAGTTGAGGGGGTTGAGCTATGAGGAGAGGCTGAATGAACTAGGTTTGTACCTAGTTCATTGGAGTTTAGAAGAATGAGGGGAGATCTCATTGAGACGTATAAAATGATGAATGGGATGGATAGGATAGAGGTGGAGAGACTCTTCCCGCTCAAAAAAGACAGTAGGACTAGGGGGCACAGCCTCAAGATAAAGGGGGGGCGTTTTAGAACGGAGTTGAGGAAGAACTTCTTCACTCAAAGGGTGGTGAATCTCTGGAATTCTCTGCCCGTTGAAGTGGTGGAGGCTGCCTCGCTAAATATTTTCAAGAAGCGGGTTGATGGGTTTTTGATAAGAGAGGGGATTAAGGGTTATGGGGAGAGGGCAGGAAAGTGGAACTGAGCCACGACAGATCAGCCGTGATCTTATTGAATGGCGGGGCAGGCTCGAAGGGCTAGATGGCCTACTCCTGCTCCTATATCTTATGTTCTTATCCCTCATCGTGGTCTGTCACGTGAAGACAACTCTCCAATCCTGCTCCTATTTCTTATGTTCTTATGTTCTTATCTCAGCTGTTCTCTGACCTACTGAATAAGGACAGGAGTTATCACTTCCAAACTGTCCGGTGTCAAATACAATCAGGCAGTGCTGGCATTGCACAGAAAGCATGAAAATATCTGACAAATAAGGAATATGGCTCGCAGTTTGCCACAAAGACCCTTTCTTAATATTCTCTGTCATATGAAATAGCAGCAGAGGTAGGCATTCAGCCCCTTAAGCCTGCTCTGCCACTCAACACGATCAAGGCTGATCTGATTGTAGCCTCAGCTCCACATTTCTAGCCATCTCCGTTAATCTTCCACTCCCTTGTGAGTGAAGATTCCTACCTTCACCGAGAGTTCTTATTCCTGCTGTTGGCAAAGACTTTAAAGATTCTATCATTTTTGTCACCTCCTCATAAAATTCAATCAAATTAGTGAAACATGACCGTCCTCATACAAAACCATGCTGCCTGTCACAAACAAGACCATTCAGTTCCAAATGCGTATAGATCCGAACTGTAAGAATCGTCTCCAACAAGTTCACTATCACTCACATCAAACTCACTGGCCTATAATTACTCAGGTTATCCTTGCTACCCTTAAATAACGAGACATAGAACATAGAACACTACAGCACAAACAGGCCCTTCGGCCCATGAGTTGCGCCGATCACATCAACACCTACCAACCTACAGACCTATCTATAACCCCCAATCCCATTAAACCCCATATACTCATCCAGAAGTCTTTTAAAAGACCCCAGCGAGTTCGTCTCCACCACCACTGACGGCAGCCGATTCCATTCACTCACCACCCTCTGAGTGAAAAACTTACCCCTAACATCACTTCTGAGACAATATTGGCTATCCTCCAATCCTCTGGAACCTCAGCCGGGGCCAACGAAGAAACACAGATTTCTGTAAAAGGCCCAGCAATTTCCTCTCATCTCCCTGCGTAATCTGGGATAGGTGCCATCTGGCCCTGGGATTTGACTATCTTAATGCGTTTTAATACACCGAACACTTCCTCCCTCATAATGATGACTTGCTTCAGAGGATTGAGATACCTCTCTGGAGACAGAATCGATGTGTCCCTCCCCTCTGTGAATACTGATGAAAAGTACTCATTAAGGATCTCACCCACTTCCTTTGGTTCTACTCATAATTTCCTTCCTTTGTCCTTGAGTGAACCAACTCTCAATCATAACCATTCATAAGAACATAAGAAATAAAAGCAGGAGTAGGCCATCTGGCCCTTCGAGCCTGCCCCGCCATTCAATAAGATCATGGCTGATCTGTTGTGACTCAGCTCCACCTTCCCGCCCTCTCCCCATAACCCTTAATCCCTTCTCTTATCAAAAACCCATCAACCCGTTTCTTAAAAATATTTAGCAAGGCAGCCTCCACCACTTCAACGGGCAGAGAATTTCAGAGATTCACCACCCTTTGAGTGAAGAAGTTCCTCCTCAACTCCGTTCTAAACTGCACCCCCAGCCTTATCTTGAGGCTGTGCCCTCTAGTCCTGCTGTCCTTTCTAAGCGGGAAGAATCTCTCTACCTCTACCCTATCAATCCCCTTCATTATCATATACGTCTCTATAAGATCCCCCCTCATCCTTCTAAACTCCAACGAGTCTATTTAGTCTCTCTTCATAGTCCAACCCCCTCATCTCCAGTATCAGCCTAGTGAACCTCCTCTGCACTCCCTCCAAGGCCAAAATATCCTTCCGCAAGTGCGGCGACCAAAACTGCACACAGTACTCCAGCTGCGGCCTCACCAGGTCCCTGTACGGTTGCAGCAAGACCTCCCTGCTTTTATATTCTATCCCCCTCGTTATAAATTCATATCCTGCTGCAGTAATTTGGGACGATCGGGAGATTCTCCTCCACTGGAGATCATCACCATCAGGCACTTACCACCCATCAGCCCAAGCCTGAAGGTTCTGCAGCATCTCGACATGGACTGCTTCAGTATCTGAGGAGTCGTGAATGGTTCTGAACATTGTGCAAACATCCCCGCTTCAGCCCTTATGGTGGAGGGAAGGTCATTGATGAAGCAGCTGCAGAGTGTTGGGGCCTTGATCACAAGAAGTGGTGTCCTAAGGCTGAGATGATTGTCTCCAACAACAACAACTATTCCTTTGTTCTAACTATGACTCCACCATTGTAGAAATTTCCACCATGTTTTAAATTCAGTTGTGCCAGGGCTCCGATGCTGCCTTGATGGCAGGGGCAGGGTCACTCTCACCACACCTCTGGAATTCAGTTCATTTCTCCATGTTTGGATCAAGGCTGCAATGAACTCTGGACCCGGTAGCACTGGAGATTATTATACGTTCGTGGAGAGACAAGGGTTCGTGAGTTGCAATAAAGAGTGTGCATTAAAAATTAGAAACTTTTTTGGGCCTAGTGACATCTTCTACTGCCGAAAAATGTGAAAACAAAATAGTCCGCAATGAATCCGAGAGGAAGATGAGAACATTTATTCAGTGTAGCTGAGGTAACCAGTGAAGAAGCACCTAATGGAACGCTAAGTAATTATCCCTGAGAAAGAATTAAAGTAAGGGAAAATTACTGAGATGCGATGGAGAAGGGTTAGAGTTTCTGAGATATGATGGAGTTGGGTTGGGGTTTTTGAGATGTGATGGAGTAGGATTCGAGTTTCTGAGATGCGATGGATTCAGGTTCGAGTTTTTGAGATGTGATGGAGTAGGGTTAGTGATTCAGATGTGTGATGTAGTAGGGTTTGAGTTACTGAAATGCGATGGGGTAGGGTTAGAGTTTCTGAGATGTGATGGAGTCAGGTTTGAGTTACTGAGATGCAATGGAGTAGGGTTTGAGTTACCGAGACGCGTAGAAATTGGATTAGAGTTACTGAGATGCAATGGGTTAATGTTACAATTCCTGAGAAAAGATGGATTAGGATTATAGTTTCTGAGGTCGACGGAGTAGGGTTAGTGTTTCAGAGATGCGATGGAGTATGGTTGGAATTTGAGAGATATGATGGAGTAGTATTAGAGTTTCTGAGATGTGGAGTAGGTTTAGTTTCTGAGATGTAGTGGTTACAGTTAGAGTTTCTGAGATGCGTTTGATTAGGGTTAGAGTTTCTGAGATACGATTGATTAGGGTTAGAGTTTCTGAGATACGATTGATTAGGGTTAGAGTTTCTGAGATACGATTGATTAGGGTTAGAGTTTCTGAGATGTGATAGTGTTGGATTTTCTGAAATGCGATGGAGTAGAGTTGGAGTAACTGAGATGCGAAAGAGTTGGGTTAGTTTCCGAGATATGATCGATTAGGGTTAGAGTTTCTGAAATGCAGTAGAGTAGGTTTGAAGTTTCAGTGACGTGATGGAGTAGGGTTAGAGAATCTGAGATGTGATGAAGTCGGGTTTGAGTTATGAGATGCGTAGGAATTGGGTTAGAGTTATTGAGATGCAATGGAGTAAGGTTTGAATTTCTGAGACGCGATGGAGTAGCGTTGGAGTTTCTGAGATACGATGGAGTAGGGTTAGAGCAGGCTAGCGAGAAGCACTTTTGAAAGCCTGATTCAGTTCTTGGGTTTCACAAATAGAGGCATTAGGTGCAATTTTCTGGCCCTTACTGCTGAAGGTGAAATCCAGAAGCTGGATGGCTGAGCCACATAAAATGCCCAAAGATCCACTGGCAGCCAACCAGTGCCAAGTAGAGAACTGTGCCCAGCTCTGATCCCAAAACTTTAGGAAGGATGTTTCACGATGCAAAGGTGATTCATTGGAATTGTTCCACGGATGAGAATTGTAGCTGCAATGTTAAATTGGAGAAACTAGAATTGCACAGTAGCAAGCACTGCTGCTTCACAGGTTCCTGGGTTCGATTCCCGGCTCGGGTCACTGTCTGTGTGGAGTTTGCACATTCTCCTCATGTCTGTGTGGGTTTCCTCCGGGTGAACAAAGAAACAAAGAACAAAGAACAACCCAGCACGGGAAACAGGCCCTTCGGCCCAACGAGCCCGCGCCGCCACATCACCCTGCACCTATTCTACCCTGCATGGCTACGAATGGAACCCTACTCAGTCAGATTCAGGGAAGAAATAGTGTCAATTTGGTAAAAACCGATTAGCCTGAGAGCACATTTTTGGGGTGTGGGAGGAAACCGGAGCGCCCGGAGGAAACCCACGTAACCACAGGGAGAATGCGCAAACTCCCACAGACACAGGCCCAAATCCATGTGCCTGCACAGCCAGCAGTGCTAGTCACTGAGCTGTTGCGGCGCCCATCTACCGGTCCAGGATCAAGCACACACACCGACACGAAGTTCTAGGCCACTCCCGGAACTTCCAAGAGCAGCCCAGGCACGACCCGCCGTGTGAATGCCCCTCGTTTGACACGAGGTGGACCTCCACCTGTGGAATAAAGTCAAAAATATTAATCTTACAGCCTGCCTTTCCGGTGTCTCCTGAGGTTTAACCCTATTTAATATCCCCTACCATATCCCTCCATTCTCGTTTCACTCATGTGCCTATCTAACTGCATCTTAAACGAGTCCAACGTTCCTGCCTCCACCACCCTACTCGGTAGCGCGTTCCAGACCCCTACAACTCTCTGTGTAAAGAACCTTCTTCTCACCTCCAAATTATACCTCTCCCCCCTCACCCTTAAATGATGACCTCTCGTGTTTGTATCCAGTCTAGGGAGCAGTCTCTCACTATTAACTCTATCCATTCCCTTCATTATCTTATATACTTCTATCATGTCCCCTCTCAATCTCCGCCTTTCCAAGGAGAATAGTCCCAGTTTCTTCAACCTCTCCTCGTAACCCAGTCCCCCCATGCCAGGCAACATCCTGGTAAACCTCCTCTGCACCCTTTCCAGAGACTCCACGTCCTTCCGGTAGTAAGGTGACCAGAACTGGACGCAGTACTCCAAATGCGGTCTAACCAACGTTCTATACAACTGAAGCATTAGACAGCAGCTTTTATACTCTATGCCCCTTCCTATAAAGGCCAACATCCCATAAGCCTTCCTAACAACCTTCTCCACTTGTGATGCAACCTTCATGGATTTGTGAACCTGCACTCCCAGGTCCCTCTGTATGTCTATACTCCTAATCGGCCTCCCTTTAATCACATAGCTCCTTTCTGCATTATTCCGTCCAAAATGCATCACCTCGCATTTGTCAGGATTAAATGCCATCTGCCACCTATCTGCCCACTGCACTAACCTATCTATATCCTGTTGTATCACCTGACAATCCAGTTCCGTACCCACCAATCCTGCCATCTTGGTGTCATCAGCAAACTTGCTAATCACCCCACCTACGCCCTCTTCCAAGTCATTTATGTAGACTACAAAGAGGAGAGGTCCCAGTACTGAGCCCTGCGGCACACCACTGGTCACTGGCCTCCAGCCCGACAAGGTCCCTTCCACAGCTACCCTCTGTCTCCTATTTCCCAGCCAGTTCTCAATCCACCTAGCTACCTGGCCTCGTATCCCATGCGCCTTAACCTTTTCTACCAGCCTACCGTGAGGGACTTTGTCAAACGCCTTACTGAAATCCATATAGATGACATCGACGGTTCTCCCATCGTCAACCGTTTTTGTCACCTCCTCAAAGAATTCCACCAGATTCGTAAGGCAAGACCTCCCTCTAACAAAGCCATGTTGCGTATCCCTAATCAGATTGCAACGCTCCAAATGCTCATACATCCTACCCCTAAGTATTTTTTCCATTAACTTCCCTACCACCGACGTCAAACTCACCGGTCTATAATTCCCAGGGTTATCCCTACTGCCTTTTTTGAACAACGGGACCACATTTGCTACCCTCCAGTCTTCTGGGACCTCACCTGTGTCCAAAGAAGAGACAAAGATTTGCGCCAGAGGCCCAGCAATTTCATCTTTCGCCTCCCTAAGCAGCCTGGGATAAATACCATCAGGCCCCGGAGCTTTATCCGTCCTTACGCTACCTAAAAGCCCTAGCACTTCCTCTCTTGTAATAACTATATCCTGCAAATAAACCTCCACTCCCTCCAAGAGACCACATGATTCCGAACCCCTCTCCTTTGTGAATACCGACGCAAAGTATTCATTCAGGAGCTCCCCCATCCCCTCCGACTCAATACACAACTCACCACTCTTGTCCCTAAGAGGACCAATTTTCCCTCTAACTACTCTCTTACCTCTGATATAGGAATAAAATGCCTTTGGATTTTCCTTAATCCTACCAGCCAAAGCCATCTCATGCCCTCTCTTCGCCCTTCTAATTCCCGTTTTTAGCTCCCTCCTACTCTCGCTGTATTCTTCCAGCGCACTCTCCGTACCCATTTGTTTTGACCTAACATACGCCTCCCTCTTCTTCCTGACCAAGTCTTCAATATCCTCCGTAATCCACGGCTGTCTAATCCTTCCTTTCCCATCCTTTCGCTTAACCGGAAAGCAGATTATTCACTCATTGTATAAAACCTTCTTCCTCACGTTCCCCTGTATCTCATACACAAAATCATAAATCTGCGTCTCCTATATTGTGCGCCATCAGCGAATGGAAATAACTCAAAATACCTGCCTCACTTTGCACATTTCTGTTGGATTCCCCCACAATCCCACAGCACAGAATCATAGAACCCTACAGTGCAGAAAGAGGCCCTTCGGCCCATCGCGTCTGCACCAAACACAATCCCACCCAGGCCCCACCTCCATATCATACCCACTAATCTCTCAAACCTACACATCCCTGGATACTAAGGGGCAATTCTTAGCATAGTCAATCAACCTAACCCGCACATCTTTGGACTGTGGGAGGAAACCAGAGCACCCGGAGGAAACCCACACAGACATGAGGAGAATGTGCAAACTCCACACAGACAGTGACCCGAGCCGAGAATCGAACCCAGGAACCTGTGAAGCAGCAGTGCTTGCTACTGTGCAATTCTAGTTTCTCCAATTTAACATTGCAGCTACAATTCTCATCCGTGGAACAATTCCAATGAATCACCTTTGCATCGTGAAACATCCTTCCTAAAGTTTTGGGATCAGAGCTGGGCACAGTTCTCTACTTGGCACTGGTTGGCTGCCAGTGGATCTTTGGGCATTTTATGTGGCTCAGCCATCCAGCTTCTGGATTTCACCTTCAGCAGTAAAGGGCCAGAAAATTGCACCTATTCACAAATAGAGATTTGTGAAACCCAAGAACTGAATCAGGCTTTCAAAAGTGCTTCTCGCTAGCCTGCTCTAACCCTACTCCATCGTATCTCAGAAACTCCAACGCTACTCCATCGCGTCTCAGAAATTCAAACCTTACTCCATTGCATCTCAATAACTCTAACCCAATTCCTACGCATCTCATAACTCAAACCCGACTTCATCACATCTCAGATTCTCTAACCCTACTCCATCACGTCACTGAAACTTCAAACCTACTCTACTGCATTTCAGAAACTCTAACCCTAATCGATCATATCTCGGAAACTAACCCAACTCTTTCGCATCTCAGTTACTCCAACTCTACTCCATCGCATTTCAGAAAATCCAACACTATCACATCTCAGAAACTCTAACCCTAATCAATCGTATCTCAGAAACTCTAACCCTAATCAATCGTATCTCAGAAACTCTAACCCTAATCAATCGTATCTCAGAAACTCTAACCCTAATCAAACGCATCTCAGAAACTCTAACTGTAACCACTACATCTCAGAAACTAAACCTACTCCACATCTCAGAAACTCTAATACTACTCCATCATATCTCTCAAATTCCAACCATACTCCATCGCATCTCTGAAACACTAACCCTACTCCGTCGACCTCAGAAACTATAATCCTAATCCATCTTTTCTCAGGAATTGTAACATTAACCCATTGCATCTCAGTAACTCTAATCCAATTTCTACGCGTCTCGGTAACTCAAACCCTACTCCATTGCATCTCAGTAACTCAAACCTGACTCCATCACATCTCAGAAACTCTAACCCTACCCCATCGCATTTCAGTAACTCAAACCCTACTACATCACACATCTGAATCACTAACCCTACTCCATCACATCTCAAAAACTCGAACCTGAATCCATCGCATCTCAGAAACTCGAATCCTACTCCATCACATCTCAAAAACCCCAACCCAACTCCATCATATCTCAGAAACTCTAACCCTTCTCCATCGCATCTCAGTAATTTTCCCTTACTTTAATTCTTTCTCAGGGATAATTACTTAGCGTTCCATTAGGTGCTTCTTCACTGGTTACCTCAGCTACACTGAATAAATGTTCTCATCTTCCTCTCGGATTCATTGCGGACTATTTTGTTTTCACATTTTTCGGCAGTAGAAGATGTCACTAGGCCCAAAAAAGTTTCTAATTTTTAATGCACACTCTTTATTGCAACTCACGAACCCTTGTCTCTCCACGAACATATAATAATCTCCAGTGCTACCGGGTCCAGAGTTCATTGCAACCTTGATCCAAACATGGAGAAATGAACTGAATTCCAGAGGTGTGGTGAGAGTGACCCTGCCCCTGCTATCAAGGCAGCATCGGAGCCCTGTCACAACTGAATTTAAAACATGGTGGAAATTTCTACAATGGTGGAGTCATAGTTAGAACAAAGGAATAGTTGTTGTTGTTGGAGACAATCATCTCAGCCTTAGGACACCACTTCTTGTGATCAAGGCCCCAACACTCTGCAGCTGCTTCATCAATGACCTTCCCTCCACCATAAGGGCAGAAGCGGGGATGTTTGCACAATGTTCAGAACCATTCACGACTCCTCAGATACTGAAGCAGTTCATGTCGAGATGCTGCAGAACCTTCAGGCTTGGGCTGATGGGTGGTAAGTGCCTGCTGGTGATAATCTCCAGTGGAGGAGAATCTCCCGATCGTCCCAAATTACTGCAGCAGGATATGAATTTATAGCAAGGGGGATAGAATATAAAAGTAGGGAGGTCTTGCTGCAACCGTACAGGGACCTGGTGTTGTCAGACGTTTTACTTATTTTATAGAGACAGAAAAGGTTTGATTGACCTAAGGGTCTTCTTGTGTGCCATATTAGGCCAGGATTTCCCACATTCCCCCAACCCCCCAGCACCACCGCACCCCCCCCCCCGCACCCCCCCTCCCCTGCGCACCCTCCCCCCCCCCCCGCGCACCCCCCACCGGACCCCCCCCCCCGCACCCCCCACCCCCCCGCGCACCCTCCCCCCCCGCGCACCCTCCCCCCCCCCGCACCACCTCCGCACCACCGCACCACCTCCCCCCCCCGCACCACCTCCCCCCCCCGCACCACCTCCCCCCCCGCACCACCGCACCACCTCCCCCCCCCGCACCACCTCCCCCCCCCGCACCACCTCCCCCCCCACCGCACCACCTCCCCCCCCCGCACCACCTCCCCCCCCCGCACCACCGCACCACCTCCCCCCCCCGCACCACCTCCCCCCCCCGCACCACCTCCCCCCCCCCCCGCACCACCGCACCACCTCCCCCCCCCCGCACCACCTCCCCCCCCCCGCACCACCTCCCCCCCCCCCGCACCACCGCACCACCTCCCCCCCCCGCACCACCTCCTCCCCCCGCACCACCGCACCACCTCCCCCCCCCGCACCACCGCACCACCTCCCCCCCCCGCACCACCTCCCCCCCCCGCACCACCTCCCCCCCCCCCGCACCACCGCACCACCTCCCCCCCCCGCACCACCTCCCCCCCCCCCGCACCACCGCACCACCTCCCCCCCCCGCACCACCTCCCCCCCGCACCACCTCCCCCCCCCGCACCACCTCCCCCCCCCCCCGCACCACCTCCCCCCCCGCACCACCTCCCCCCCCCCGCACCACCTCCACCCTCCGCACCACCTCCACCCCCCCCCACACCACCTTCACCCCCCCCGCACCACCGCACCACCTCCCCCCCCCGCACCACCTCCCCCCCGCACCACCTCCCCCCCCCGCACCACCTCCCCCCCCCCCCGCACCACCTCCCCCCCCGCACCACCTCCCCCCCCCCGCACCACCTCCACCCCCCCCGCACCACCTCCCCCCCCGCACCACCGCACCAACTCCCCACCCCGCACCAACTCCCCCCCCGCACCACCCCCACCCCCCCCGCACCACCCCCCCCCACACCACCTCCCCCCCGCATCACCCCCCCCCCTCCGCACCACCACCCCCCCCCCGCACCACTGCACCAACTTCCCCCCCCGCACCACCGCACCAACTCCCCCCCCGCACCACCCCCACTCCCCCCGCACCACCCCCCCTCCGCACCACCACCCCCCCTGCACCACCCCCCCCCCCACACCACCTCCCCCCCGCATCACCCCCCCCCTCCGCACCACCACCCCCCCCCGCACCACCGCACCAACTCCCCCCCCGCACCACCCCCACTCCCCCCGCACCACCCCCCCTCCGCACCACCACCCCCCCTGCACCACCCCCCCCCCCACACCACCTCCCCCCCGCATCACCCCCCCCCTCCGCACCACCACCCCCCCCCGCACCACTGCACCAACTTCCCCCCCCGCACCAACTTCCCCCCCCGCACCACCGCACCAACTCCCCCCCCCGCACCACCCCCACCCCCACCCCCCCCGCACCACCCCCACCCCCCCCGCACCACCGCACCACCCCCACCGCACCACCTCCACCCCCCGCACCACCTCCACCCCCCCCGCACCACCGCACCACCCCCACCGCACCACCTCCACCCCCCGCACCACCTCCCCCCCCCCCGCACCACCTCCCCCCCCCCCCCCGCACCACCTCCCCCCCCGCACCACCTCCCCCCCCCCCTGCACCACCTCCCCCCCCCCTGCACCACCTCCCCCCCCCCGCACCACCTCCCCCCCCCCGCACCACCTCCCCCCCCCCCTGCACCACCTCCCCCCCCCTGCACCACCTCCCCCCCCCTGCACCACCTCCCCCCCCCCGCACCACCTCCACCCCCCGCACCACCTCCCCCCCCCCGCACCACCTCCCCCCCCCCCCGCACCACCTCCCCCCCCGCACCACCTCCCCCCCCCCCCTGCACCACCTCCCCCCCCCTGCACCACCTCCCCCCCCCCTGCACCACCTCCCCCCCCCCCCCCCCCGCACCACCTCCCCCCTCCCCGCACCACCTCCACCCCCCGCACCACCTCCACCCCCCCCGCACCACCGCACACCTTCACCCCCCCCCCGCACCACCTCCCCCCCCCCGCACCACCGCACCACCTCCCCCCCCCGCACCACCGCACCAACTCTCCCCCCCGCACCACCGCACCAACTCCCCCCCCGCACCACCCCCACCCCCCCCCGCACCACCGCACCACCCCCCCCACACCACCTCCCCCCCGCACCAACCCCCCTCCGCACCACCACCCCCCCCCGCACCACCCCCCCTCCGCACCACCACCCCCCCTGCACCACCCCCCCCCCACACCACCACCCCCCCCTCTGCACCACCACCCCCCCCTCTGCACCACCACCCCCCCCTCCGCACCACCACACCACCTCCCCCCCCCACCAGCAGCACCACCATCCAGGCCCCCCCAGACCCACAGTCACCCCAGCCTCCAAGGCAGTTTTTCCAGTGGCGGAGATAACTCGTCGGTTGGCCACCAGTGGGACCTTCCAGTCCCGCTGAAGTCAATGGCCATTTGCATTGCTCACCAGTCATACCCATTATGGGACTGGAAGATCCTGCCAATGGGAAGGGCCTGGAAAATTCCAGCTGTGGTCAATGATTTTACGATTAACCAATGGGCAGGTTAGAGTAAATGGACTCCACCACCAGTGTGATACGTAATGTTTCTTACAGATTGAATTCTTATTGCTGGATTATGACATCTACAATCTAATTGTTAACAGCCATGTAGATTCAAAGAGGAATCCCTTTGTGACATGGTTATTGAAACCATATAGAATGTATATTATGGCATCATCTCCTTACCAACAAGGAGTTTGGGATCTTTGAGGCAATTTGTTTTCTTTTATTTTTGTGACGGTACCGTCGCCAGCACAGCAAGATTCCGAAGGATCCCAGGACAATGTGTTTCTCTGCTGGTGTCTGACAGATTGCCGCAATGAATGTTGCCCATGAAGCACTGGCCAAGGAACTGTCGTGTCCGGTGTGCCTGGAGCTGTTCACTCCCCCTGTGCTGGAGCTGCCGTGTGGTCACAACTACTGCAAACAATGCATCGAGGCAACACTCTTCTCGCAGAACTGCACTCACGTAAATGGTCACTTCTTCTGCCCCATGTGCAGAAAAGTAGGAAAAGAATATTCTTTGGTGATAATTAGTGTGGGGGTGGAGGGAGGGGAGGGGATTGTTGCTGTCCCGTGTTTCTTTCAAATTAAATGTTGCCATTTAATTATTCTATTATACACTGTATGCGTGTAACTTAAATATACTTTCTTGATTGAAATGATCTGGAATTGGCACACAGGATATATATTCCAAGTTCAAAGATGACACAAAACTTGGAAATACAGCAAACAGTGAGAAGGATAGTAACAAAGTTCAGAAGGGCATGGAAAGATTGGTGCAATGGGCAGACACCTGACCAATGGTATTTAATACAGAGAAGTGTGAGTAACACATTCTGGAGTGACAAATGGCAGTAGGAACTAAATGGTAGAATTTTACAGGGGCTGCAGGGAGACCTGTGGGAGCACATACCCAAATCTTTGAAGGCAGCAGGACAAGTTGGTGAAGCTTTTTAAAAAGCAAACACGGTTCTTGACTTTGTAAACAGGTTACAAAAATAAGGAAGGACCCAAACCATTATAAATCACTCATTAGGCATCAGGTGAAGTACCCTGTCCAATTCTGGGCACCAGACTTTAGGAAGGATATCAAGGTCTTGAAGAAATTGCAGCACAGATTTAACAAAACAGTACTTGGGGTCTTCAGTTATCTAGGGGAGACAAGAGATGATGGCTAAGCCAAATAAGATTAAGAGAAGATGAGGTCTTCAAAATTATTAAGCATTTTGATAGAGCTCCCCCCTGGCAAGAGGATCAGTACAGTAAGAAGTCTCACAACATCAGGTTAGAGTCCAACCAGTTTATTTGATTGTAATCCCACAAGCTTTTGGAAATGCAGTTCATTCGTCAGGTGTGTGGAAGGTTCTGATCAGAGAAAGGCATGTAAAGTCACACACAGTTTACAGAATACTGATTAGAATGCCAGTCTTTACAGCTAACCAGCTATTCAAGACTTAAAGATGCAGATAATGTGAGTGGAGGTAGCATTAGCATAGGTTAAAGAGATGTGCATTGTCTCCAGACAGTACAGTAAGTGAGATTTTGCAAGCCCAGGCAAGTCACATGGGGGTTACAGATAGTGCGACATGAACCCAAGATCCCAGTTGAGACCGTCCTCATGTGTGCGGAACTTGGCTATCAGTCTCTGTTCAGCGACTCTGCGCTGTTGTGTGTCGTGAAGGCCACCTTGGAGAATGCTTACCCGAAGGTCAGAGGCTGAGTGCCTGTGATGCTGAAGTGTTCGCCAACAGGAAGAGAACAGTCTTGCCTGGTGACTGTCGAGCGATGTTCATTCATCTGTTGTCGTATTGTCTGCATGGTCTCCCCAATGTACCATGCTTCGGGACATCCTTTCCTGCAGCATATCAGGTAAACAACGTTGGCCAAGTTGCAAGAGTATGTACTGTGTACCTGGTGGATGGTGTTCTCACGTGAGATGATGTCATCCATGTCGATGATCCAGCATGTCTTGCACAGGTTGCCGTGGCAGAGTTGTGTGGTATTGTGGTCACTGTTCTCCTGAAGGCTGGGTAGTTTGCTGCGAACAATGGTCTGTTTGAAGGCAAGAAGTGGGGTGTGGGGATGGTCTTGGCGAGATGCTCATCTTCATCAATGATTTGTTGAAGACTCCAGAAAAGATGTCGTAGCATCTCCACTCCGGGGATGTACTGGACGACGAAGGGTACTCTGTCCACCACGTCCCGTGTTTGTCTTCTGAGGAAGTCGGTGTGGTTTTTCGCTGTGGCGCGTCGGACTGTCGATCGATGAGTTGAGCACCATATCCTGTTCTTATGAGGGCATCTTTCAGTGTCTGGAGGTGGCTGGTGCGATCCTCCTCATCTGAGCAGATCCTGTATGTACGGAGGGCTTATCCCTAGGGGATGGCTTCTTTAACGTGTTTAGGGTGGAAGTTGGAGAAGTGGAGCATCGTGAGGTTATCCGTGGGCTTGCGGTACAGTGAGGTGCTGAGGTGACCGTCCTTGATGGAGATGCGTGTGTCCAAGAATCCAGAATCGGTGGTATTCTTGGACACACGCATCTCCATCAAGGACGGTCACCTCAGCACCTCACTGTACCGCAAGCTCACAGTTAATCTCACAATGCTCCACTTCTCCAGCTTCCACCCTAAATACATCAAAGAAACCATCCCCTATGGATAAGCCCTCTGTATACACAAGATCTGCTCAGATGAGGAGGATCGTGACAGACACCTCCAGACGCTGAAAGATGCCCTCATAAGAACAGGATATGGTGTTCAACTCATCGATCGACAGTTCCGATGCGCCACAGGGAAAAACCACACTGACCTCCTCAGAAGACAAATGCGGGACACAGTGGACAGAGTACCCTTCATCGTCCAGTCCTTCCCCAGAGCGGAGAAGCTTCAACATCTTCTCCAGAGTCTTCAACATATCATTGATGAAGACAAACATCGCGCCAGGGCTATCCCCACACCCCCACTTCTTGCTTTCAGACAACCACACAACCTCAAACAGACCATTGTTCGCAGCAAACTACCCAGCCTTCAAGAAAACAGTGACCACAACACTACACAACCCTGCCACAGCAACCTCTGCAAGACATGCCGGATCATCGACATAGATACCATCATCTCACGTGAGAACATCATCCACCAGGTACACGGCACATACTCTTGCCACTCAGCCAATGTTGTCTACCTAATATGCTGCAGTAAAGGATGTCCTGAAGCATGGTATGTTGGGGAGACCATGCAGACGCTATGACAACAGATGAATGAACATTGCTTGACAATCACCAGGCAAGACTGTTCCCTTCCTGTTAGTGAACACTTCAGTGGTCACGGTCATTTAGTCTCTGATCTTCGGGTAAGCATTCTCCAAGGCGGCCTTCACGACACACGACAGCGCAGAGTCGCTGAACAGAGACTGATAGCCAAGTTCCACACACATGAGGACGGCCTCAACTGGGATCTTTCATTCACATCACATTATCTGTAACCCCCATGACTTGCCTGGGCTTGTAAAATCTTACTTACTGTACTGTCTGGAGACATCTCTTTAACCTATGCTAATGCTGTCTGTACTCACATTATCTGCATCTTTAAGATTTGAATAGCAGGTTAGCTGTAAAGTCTTGCATTCTAATCAGTATTCTGTAAACTGTGTGTGACTTTATATTCCTTTCTCTGATCAGAACCTTCCACACACCTGATGAAGGAACAGCGTTTCCGAAAGCTTGTGGGTTTACTATTAAATAAACCTGTTGGACATAAACCTGGTGTTGTGAGACTTCTTACTGTGTTTACCCCAGTCCAACGCCGGCATCTCTACATTAAGAGGGTCAGTAGCCAAAGTAATTTAACATTTTTTTAATTCATTCATGGGATGAGTGCATCGCTGTCTGGGCTAGTATTTGTACCTCTTCCCTAATTGCTCTTCAGTTGAGTGACTTGATCATCCATTTCAGAAGGTTGCTGTGGTTTCACTGCTGTGGCTCTTTAGTCACATGTAGGCATGATGTGGAGATGCCAGCGTTGGACTGGGGTGGGCACAGTAAGAAGTCTCACAACATCAGGTTAAAGTCAAACAGGTTTATTTGGCAGCATAAGCTTTCAGAATCTCCAAAAGCTTGTGCTGCCAAATAAACCTGGTGTTGTGAGACTTCTTACTGTCACATGTAGGCCAGACTGGGTAAGGCTGGCAGATTTCCTTCGGACAGCAGATTTCCTTCCCTAAAGGACATTAGTGAGCCAGTTGGATCTTTACAGCAACCGACAATGGTCACCATCAGATTTTTAGGGCAGGAGTTCATGGCCTCATTCATCCTGAAACTAAAATTCCACCCAAAGTCAACGAACGTTTTCATGGTCTGCCCCTTGCCCGCACCAGTTTTCGTGGTGGGCCAGACAGTAAAATTCCAGCCTTAGCTCCAGATTTTTATTAGATTCAAATTTCAATATCTGCCACGGTGGGATTTGAACCCGGTTCCCCAGAGCATTACCCTGGATCACTAGAAAACTGACAATACTACTACACCACCTCTACCTCCCCAAAGGGGCAAAAAAAGAGGGAGAATTGAAGGGTCTTTTTTCAAGTTTTCTTTAGTCAGTTGTTGTGATCTGGAATACACTGCTGAAAGCTCAGGGAAAGTAGATTCATTAGCAATGTTCAGAGGGAAAATGTGCAGGGTTTTGTGGAAAGAACAGAGTGGGACTGATTGAATAGCATTTTCAAGAATTAGTATTGCCATGATGGGCTGAATAGCCACCTTTGAAACATAGAAAAACTACAGCACAAACAAGGCCCTTTAGACTACAAGTTGCACCAAACATGTCTCTACCTACTAGGCTTACCTATAAGTTTCTATTTTACTAAGTCCCATGTACTCATCCAAAAGTCTCTTAAAGGACCCTATCGAATCCACATCCACCACCACTGCCGGCAGCTGATTCCACTCACCCACCACCCTCCGAATGAAAAACTTACCCCTGACATCTCCTCTGTACCTACTCCCCAGCACCCTAAACCTGTGTTCTCTTGTGGCAGCCATTTCAGCCCTGGGAAAAAGCCTCTGAGAATCCATTCAATCAATACCTCTCAACATCTTACACACCTCTATCAGGTCACCTCTCATCCTTCATCTCTCCAAGGAGAAGAGACCGAGCTCTCTCAACCTATCCTCGTAAGGCATGCCACCCAATCCAGGCAACATCCTTGTAAATCTCCCTGAACCCTTTCTATGGCTTCCACATCCTTCCTGTAATGAGGCGACCAGAACTGAGCGCAGTACTCCAAGTGTGGTCTGACCGGGGTCTTATACAGCTGCAGCATTATCTCTTGACTCCTAAACTCAATTCCTCGATTGATGAAGGCCAGTACACCGTACGCCTTCTTTACCACATCCTCTACCTGCGAAGCTGATTTGAGAGTCCTATGAACCCAGACCCCAAGATTCTTCTGATCTTCCACACTGCTAACAGTCTTACCCTTAATATTATATTCCGCCATCCCATTTGACCTGCCAAAATGAATCACCACACACTTCCAATGCCTTTGCTGATCCATTCAACTAAATGATGTGAGGCATCTTGCCTCCACCACCCTACCAGACAGCGCATTCCAGACCGTCACCACCCTCTGAGTAAAAATCTTTTCCTCAAATCCATTCTAAACCTCCCATCCCTCACTTTTAACTTGAGTCCCCTCATAACTGACCCTCTAACTAAGGGGAACAGCTGTTCCCTATCCACCCTGTCTATGCCCCTCAATCAGGTCACCCCGCAGTCACTTGCTGTTGACCCTAGAGGGAAGCCAAGATTTGCAACTGATTGGCAATCAAAAGAGAAAAATTACACTCTAACTGTCCCAATGATGTAAGAGAAATTAGCTGCAATTGACCTCAAAATATGCCAATTTACAGCAACTACACCATGTAGCACTTAAAGTGACATGCCAGAGAGTAATTAATTCTATTTCAATAGCAGACTAAAAAAAGTTTTATTTATAAAGCAATAAAACAGGAGCATTTTGCTGTAAAACAAAATATGACACAGAGCTATCAAAAGATATATTAGATCAGGTGACCAAAAGCTTGGTCAAAGGGTTTGGTTTTAAGGAGTTTCTTAAAAGGAGATAAGCAAGAGGGAGAGGCAGAGAGATAGAGGGAGGGAATTCCAGAGCTTGGCACCTATGCAACTGAAGGCATGGCCACCAGTGGTAGAGAGATTAAAACATGAGCACAGGAAACTGGAGCTCTGCGGGACTAGAACAGGATTACAGAGATAAGGAGGGATGACACCATGGAGGGATTTGAAAACAAGGATGAGAATTTTAAAATCAAGTTGTTGTTTGACTAGGAGAGAGCGTGCTGGTCAATGAGCAAAGGGATGATTTGGTTCAAATTAAGAGACGGGAAGGCCCATGTTCATGGAGGGTGGAATGTGAGCAAGGAGACATGAGTATACTGGAATAGTCATTTCCAGAGCTAAGAGAGACATGGAGCAGATGAGCTGAGACTGGAGTGAAGGCGAGCGATGTTAGAGAGATGGAAATAGGTGGACTTCATGATAGCACAAACATGTGGGTCAGTGAGAGTCAAGTTTGGTTAAAAACAAATTGTTTTAGTCTCAAGCAGTTGCCCACCAATCACATGGCATAAAGCAAGATCTTTTCTAATGTGACATGTCTTCAGCAGAGGGTAGGGAATCATCCATGAAGAAAAGCTTAAACTGCGGAGATGATTTGCATTTATATAACCAATGACCCAAAGCCCTTTATAACTAATAAAGTACTTTTGAAGCATTGTCCCTGAATTTAGTAAAAACAGCAGCCAATTTACACACAGCAAGATCCCACAAACAGCAATGTGATAATGAACAGACCATCTGCTTTAGTGCTTATGTTTTCAGGGATGAATTTTAGCCAAGACAAGTGTGAAACCTACAGAGGCACAATGACAATTTCTCTAATTGACACTTTCACTCACACATTCCCCCCTCAGCTCACGTACCTGCGTGGAAAAGGCATTGGCATCTTAAAACGAAACGTTTTTGCGGAAAATGTGCTGGACAAGTTTAAGCAAGAGTTGGAAATTATCTGCAGTGAGGAGCTGAGCCAACAAACCCAAATGTGTGAGAAGCACAAAGAGGAGCTCATGAACCTGGTGAGATTAGCAGCTGCATTTCACTGCAGCCATACACGTAGGGGATTTTTTTTTCAGATTAGGTTTATATACACTGATAATGTGCCCACTGTGTCACCCACGGTCAGTGCATAGATTAAAAACTACTGAAAAACTTTGGAAACTTGCTTCTGAAAGAGCACAATTTTCAAGCAGCAGCCAGAACAGGGGCAGCATTCTGGAAGTGACTACTCCAACCCTGACCCACCTCTTTGGGTTCTTGCCATTTTTAGGGGAAGCAGCAACTTATAACTCAGCTCCTCTCACTTTAGTGTCCTGGAACTTTGAAGGCAAGTTCCCCAAATTCACCATTTCATATTAACGTACGCAAAATGATGGAGAGAGAAACAGCTGGTCAAGTCTGCCGCACATTCACGATGGTTGGAGCATTAGAATGAAACATTCCCCCATCCCCCTCCCTCCCCTACCACCAGACTCCCCCATCGCCTCTTCTCTCCACAGCTATATAATCTCCTGCAAGAGGCAAAAAAATTTAGTGTCCTGGGCCAATAATGAGAAAGAATAGTCTGGAAAAATAAGAGATTTGGTAGTGCAGTGAGTGACAGTCTCTGCCTCTGAGCCAGAAACGCTGGGTTCGAGTCCCAGCCAAACTTGATGGCCAATCAAGGTGCATTCATAACTCAGCTAAACAGGGTGAGTGTCAACCTGCAAAATCCTTCCAAACAAGCCAATGGCTGGCTATAAAAGAGCAGGAGAGGCACCTAGTCAGCCACACTTGATGTGGAGTGGCGCTCCTCGCGCTATAAGCCTCTGACGACAGCCAAGCAACCTGTTCCAGGAATTACTAGCTATGGAAACAGACAGAAGTCTGCCTTACAGCACCACTAGGTGTGGGGAGAGAATTGAACCCTGTAAAATGCCGATTGAAAGCAGCCCAGGAGATGGAAAGGTCCACAACAAGAACACCTCAACCAGCCCTCAATCTTTCTCATTTTCTCAAACGCCCCTTCTGCATTTGTTTCCATTTTCAAACAACCGCCAAGCAACCTGTTCCGGGAATCTGTTTCTGTCAATTTCTCTCTCTCCATCTCTCTGTCCCTCTCACTTTCTCTATTTTCCTCTTTCCATACCTCTCATTCCCTGTCTCTGTCAATCTCTCTTATCTATATTACCAACCCCCCCGCAGTCCCTTTCTCTTTCCCTATCTGTCTTTTATCTCTTTCCCTCACACAGCGAGGAGCACCTGGGACACAAAACAGTGCGTTGTTCTCTAGTCGACCCTCACTCTCTGTACCAAGACTCAGCCTCGATAAATCAGTGAGTTTAGTTGATGTATTTGTTCCTGATATCCCACCATGCAATTCTGACCCATGTATAAGATTCCTGCTGAGTCTGAGTGGTGTGTGGGTGTGCCAGGAGTGAGATGCACCACACAGAGTTTGGCATAGCTGCAATCTCAGTCATTAGCCCTTGTGTTGATTTCACAGATGTGCCTGCATGATGACATGCCCATATGCAGCATTTGCAAGCTGTTTGGAGATCACAAATGTCACAGTGTTGCTAAACTCTCCGATGTTTATCAGCAAAGGAAGAAATGTTTCACTGAAGATATGAAGTCTCTTCACATGAGGAGTGAGAGTGCATCAAGAACCATCCAGGTACCTCCCACAGTTGGCCATCCTAAACCATGTTTCCACACAAATATCTAACATATTAGATTGTTATTCCAACTGAAAACAGATACAAAGATGCTGCCTATTCCTGCCCATCTCTCCGACCTCACCCACCACCACCAACATCACCATCCCACCCTTACAGGCTGGAAGAGATGTGTAGAAGTAGCCGGGCAGGTTCTCAGATGGAAGGAGTAACTTCATTCAAATGTCATAGAGATTTACAACATGGAAACTGGACCTTTGACCCAACTTGTCCATGGAGCCCAGTTTTTATCCACAAAGCTATTCCCAATTGTCCATATTTGGCCCAATCATACCCATGTAACTGTTGCAAAGCTTTTTAAAAAGACAAAATTGTGCGCCCACCTCTATTATGACCTCTGGCAGCTCATTCCAGACACTCATCATCCTCTGTGCGAAAAAATTGCCCCACAGCACCCTTTTGTATCTCTTCCCTCTCACCTTAAACCTATGCCCTCTAGTTTTAGGCTCCCCTACTTTCTGCTGAATGCCTTCTTCATCACCCTGTCTATCTGTGACTCCACATTCAAGGAGCTATGAACCTGTACCACGAGACCTCTTTGTTCTATAACTCTCCCCAACCCCTATCATTAACTGATTAAGTCCTGCCCTGGTTCGATCTATTAAAATGCGTCACTTCACATTTATCTAAATTAAAATGGGTGGCACAATAGTTAGCACTGCTGCCTCAAAGTTCCAGTGATCCAGGTTCAATTCCCAGCTTAGTTGACTGTCTGAAGTGGAACAAAGAACAACCCAGCACGGGAAACAGGCCCTTCGGCCCAACGAGCCCGCGCCACCACATCACCCCACACCTATTCTACCCTGCATATAGAACCAGCATAGAACCCTACAGTGCAGAAACAGGCCCTTCGGCCCATCGAGTCTGCACCGAACACAATCCCACCCAGACCCTATCCCCATATCCCTACACATTTACCTGCTAATCCCTCTAACCTACACATCCCAGTTTGCACAATCTCCCCATCTTTGCGTGGGTTTCCTCCAGATACTCCAATTTCCTCCCACAGTTCAGACATGTGTGGGCTAGGTTGATTGGCCATGCTAAATTTCTCCTTATTGTTAGGGGATGTCAGGGGGATTAGTAGGGTAAATATGTGGGGTTAGGGCCTGGGTGGGATTGTTGTCAGTGCAGGCTTGATGGGCCAAATGGCCTCCTTCTGCAGGGAGTCTATGATTCTATAAACGCAATTTGACATTCATCAGCCCACTAGCCCAATTGATCAAGATCCCATTGCAATCCTAGATAACCTTCTTCATTGTCACTATACCACCACTCTTGGTGTCATCTGCAAACTTACTAACCATACCTCCTAAATTTCATCCAAATCATTAATATAACTGACAAATTACAGTGGAACCAGCCCTGATCCCTGAGGCACACCGCTGGTCACAGGCCTCCAGTTTGGAAAAACTACCCTCTATGGTAGTCTTCTATGGTCAAGCCAATTTTGTATCTAATTGGCTATTCACCCTGGATCCTGGGAGATTTAACTTTATGCAACAACCTACCATGCGGTACCTTGTTAAAGGCCTTGCATCAACTGCATTGCCCCACCTAACTTTTTGGTTACCCCTTCAAAACTCAATCAAATTTGAGAGACATGATTTTCCACTCTCAAAGCCATGCTGACTGTCCCGAATCAGTACTGTGTTAGATAAGACTGCTCCTGAGTGCTAACCACTGACTTTCTGCTGAAAACTGTACACACAGGGAGAGGAGACAGCTCAAAGCTCACCCTTGAAGCAACATCCCCCCACCGTACCCCCTCACCCCACCCCCTCCAACAAGCAACCTCTCATTAATCTCTGTTGAGATATTGAACGTGATCCAAGTTAGTTACCTGGGATTGGAAAGACATCACAGTATGAATTCGATCAAGTGGATGGTAAGGGGCAGTCAACTTATAGGGACCTAACTGATTTTCCCCATACTGAATTCTAACTCCTTGAACATGTTGTCACCTCTCCAAATCCTGCCTATCACACAGAGCCCTACCTCCGCATCACCTCTCTTGAATCCTCCACTGTTTCCGAATGATCAGATCACTTGAGCAACACTCAGTAGTGACTGAGCCAAAATTTCCTCCAATTGAATACTGGAAAGACCAAAGCCTTTGCCTCTTCAGACCCTGCTACAAACTCTGCTCCTGCACCACCGATGCCATTCCTCCTGGCTAGCCTTCCTCCTTTCCTCCATAAACTTGAGATCTTCCAAAACTCTGCTGCCCATGTCTTAACTCTCACTAAGTCCCATCCTCCATCACGTTTGTGCTCACTGACTTACACTGGCTCCTAATTAAAGTAATTCATCAATTTTAAAACTCTCATCTTGTTTTTCTACATTCATCACCTCATCCCTCCCTATTCCTGTAGTCTCCTCTGGCCCTACAAACCTCTGAGATATCTATACTCCTCCAATTCTGACCTCTTGATTATTCCCAAATGAATCGACCACTACTGGTGACTATTCCTCCAGTTGCCAGGGCCATGAGTACTGTAACTGCCCCTAAATCTCTTGACCCATCAACCAATCAACCTCATGACCTCCCTTCTGCCTTTTAGATGATCCTGAAAATGTCTTCAGCCAAGATTTTTGACACTTAGAACACTACAGCACAAACAGGCCCTTCGGCCCACAAGTTGCATCGATCATATCCATACCTACCAGGCCATAGAACTATCTGTAACTCCTAATCCCATTAAATCCCATATACTCATCCAGAAGTCTTTTAAAAAACCCCAGCGAGTTCGCCTCTACCACCACAGATGGCAGCCGATTCCACTCTCTCACCATCCTCTGAGTGAAAAACTTACCCCTGACATCTCCTCTGTACCTGCTTCCCAGCACCTTAAACCTGTGTCCTCTCGTAGCGACCATTTCAGCCCTGGGAAATAGTCTCCAAGAATCCACCCTATCTATTCCTCTCAAATTTTATAAATCTCTATCAGGTCGCCTCTCAACCTTCGTTTCTCCAGGGAGAACAGACCTAGCTCCCTTTAGAGGACCAGTGTCCTCTAAAGGGAGGACACAGTACCCACCCAAGAAAAACTTGGGTGGGTACATGGATGAGGGGTGTGGAGGGATACAAAAATAATACAAACACACAACTAAAGGTCCTGTATTTGAGTGCATTTGTAACAAAAATGGGCGACACAAGAGCACAGTGGTTAGCACTGCTGCTTCACAGCTCCAGGATCCTGGGTTCGATTCCCAGCTTGGGTCACTGTCTGTGTGGAGTTTGCACGTTCTCCTCGTGTCTGCGTGGGTTCCCTCCCACAGTCCAAAAATGTGCAGGTTAGATTGATTAGCCATGCTAAAAAATTGCCCCTTAGTGTTCTGAGATGTGTAGGTTAGAAGGATTAGCAGGTAAATTTGTGGGGATGTAGGGGTAGGGAATGGGTGGGATTGTGGTTGGTGCAGACTCAATGGGCTGTTGGGTTTCTAAAAAAAAACAGACAAATTGACAGTGCAAATAGAAATAATTCCATATGATCTGATAGCCATTACAGAGACATCTCAAGGCAAAGGCTGAGACCTGAATATCCAAGGGTATGTGATAGTTAGCAAGGGCAGGAAGCTAGGAAAAGCTGGAGGGATGACAGTGGTACACTAAAGAGAGAGAGAACCTTACTTCTAGAGATCAAGTTGTAGAAATAGTTTGGGTAGAGATCAGAAATGATTAAGGTAAGAAGTCACTTGAGAGTGGTTCATAGGCTCCTAACAGTAACCGTACTATAGGGCACGGTAAATAGGAAGAAATACTGGGTGATTGTGAGGAAGGTACGGTGATAATCGTGGGTGATTTCAATCTAAATATCCCTGGATGATGACCATTACTCAGAGCAGCACATCCTAGTATCAACCAGAGAGCAGGCAATAATAGAATTGGTAACGTGCAATGCTCACAACACCAGGTTAAAGTCCATCAGGTTTATTTGGTAGCAAAAGCCTCTAGCTTTTAGAGCGCTGCCCCTTCATCAGGTAAATGGGAGTTCTAATCACAAACAGGGCACAAACTCAATTTACAAAATAATGGTTGGAATGCGAGTCTTTACAGGTAATTAAGTCTTCAAGGTACAGACAATGTGAATGGAGAGAGTGTTAAGCACAGGTTAAAGAAATGTGTATTGTCTCCAGACAGGAAAGTTAGTGAGATTTTGAAAGTCCAGGCAAGTCATGGAGGTTACAGATGGTGTGACATGAACCCAAGATCCCGGTTGAGGCCATTCTCACGTGTGTGGAACTTGGCTATCAGTCTCTGCTCAACAACTCTGCGCTGTCATGTGTCATGAAGGCCGCCCTGGAGAACACTTACCCGAAGATGAGAGACCGAATGCCTGTGACCGCTGAAGTGTTCCCCAACAAGAAGAGAGCAGTCTTGGCTGGTGATTGTTGAGTGGTGTTCATTCATCTGTTGTCGTAGGGTTACCATGGTCTCCCCAATATACCATGCCTCGGGACATCCTTTCCTGCAGCGTATCAGGTAGACAATGTTGGCTGAGTTGCAAAAATATGTGCTGTGTACCTGATGAGATGATGGCATCCGTGTCGATGATCTGGCATGTCTAACAGAGGTTGCTGTAACAGGGCTGTGTGGTATGTCATGGTCACTGTTCTCTGAAGGCTAGGTAGTTTGCTGTGGACGATGGTCTGTTTGAGGTTGTGCGAACATCACACAACCCTGCCACAGCAACCTCTGCAAGAAGTGCCGGATCATCGCCACGGATGCCATCATCTCACATGAGAACACCATCCACCAAGTACATGGTACATAGTCTTGCAACTCGGCGAATGTTGTGTACCTGATACACTGCAGGAAAGGATGTCCCAAGGCATGGTGCATTGGGGAGACGATGCAAACCCTACGCCAATGGGTGAATGATCAGTCACCAGGCAAGACTGTTCTCTTCCTGTTGGGGAACACTTCAGCGATCAGGGACATTCGACCTCTGATCTTCGGCTAAATATTCTCCTGGGCGGCCTTCATGATACACGACAACACAGAGTCACTAAGCAGAAACTGATAGCCAAGTTCTGCACACATAAGAGCGCCTCAACTGTGATCTTGGGTTCATATCACACTATCTGTAACCCCCATGACTTGCCTGGGCTTGTAACATCTCACTTACTGTCCTGTCTGGAGACAATACACATCTCTTTAACCTGTGCTTAATGTGCTCTCCACTCACATTGTCTGTATCTTTAAGACTTGATTACCTGTAAAGACTCGCATTCCAATCATTATTTTGTAAATTGAGTTTGTGCCTTATATGCCCCTTTTGTGAACAGAACTCCCACCCACCTCCGAAAACTAGTGGCTTTTGCTACCAAATAAACCTGTTGGACTTTAACCTGGTGTTGTGAGACTTCTTACTGTGTTTACCTGAGTCCAATGCCGGCATCTCCACATAAAGATACACAGGATTAATTAATTACCTCAGAGGGAAGATGCCTGTAACTGCCTGATTTAATTTCACATTCAGTTTGAGGGAGTGAGGAATGTATTTAAGACTAGTGCTTTAAACTTAAATAAGGGCAATCATAAGGCCATGAAGACAGTGAGTGGGCAAATAGGTTAAGGAATAGGTCATTAGAGATGCAGTGAAAGATATATAAGGAGATTTTTCAGGACAATCCCATAAGAAAGGAAGGTTGGAATTTCCTACACGTTTGCATCTGGAGGGTTCAGCGATGGGAGCGATAAATATTGCAAAGTCGCATTTTATATCAACATGAATACGTGATGTGATTATCGCCTCCCCCTGTCCGTGACAGAAATGTCACAGTTAATTAACATGTCATTATCAAGCCCAGATCCCCCACGTCAAAAGGTGCACCTACAGCAGCAGAGCAGTGTGAATCACGACTGGTCTCTGAAGGTGGCCACCCGGGGAGATCAGGTATGTTCAGTGCTCAGGGGCAGGAAGGTCCTGCCCAGGTAATGTCTTAGCATCAAACTGGTAGCTCCAGCACACCTGGCCTGGATAGTGTAAGCTTGATGCCAGGGTAGTGCCCTGGTAGTGCTGGGGGCAGCCAGAGTAGTTCCAGGAAGGTCCTCAGTGAAATGGTTTGCTTGCTGTGCTTTGAAGCGATCTTTAAAATGGCACCCCAGATCATTGAATGTCTAATTTGATAGCGGAGAAGACAAATCACAGGTTGCCCTATCGTGGGAGCCATGCATTTAAGATTTTGTTTCTAAGTGTTGCACGGTATGGTGGAGAAAGCCATCCCTGCCATCAACGGCTTCAATGCTGCTTTTCCCACTTAATAAAACCTCACCTATTCAATCTCTCTCTGTAACTCAGCTTCTCAAGTCCCAGCAACATCCTTGAGAACCTTCTCTGCACTCTTTCAACCTTATTTACATCCTTCCTGTAGCTGGGTGACCAAAACTATACGCAATACTCTAAATTCAGCCTCACCAATGCCTTATACAACCTTACGATAACACTCCAACTTCTATACCCGATACTCTGATTTATAAAGGCCAATGTACCAAAAGCACTCTTTACAACCCTATCCACCTGTGACATCACTTTCAGAGAATTCTGTACCTGTATTCCCAGATCCCTCTGTTCAACTGCACTCTTCAGAGTCCTACCATTTACCCTCTACGTTCTACTTTGGTTTGTCTTTCCAAAGTGCAATATCTCACACTTGTCTGCATTAAATTCCATTTGCCGTTTTTCAGCCCATTTTTCTAAGTTGGTCCAAATCCCTCTGCAAGCTTTGAAAACCTCCACTACACCTCCAATCTTTGTATCATCAGCAAATTTGCTGATCCAATTTACCACATTATCATTCAGATCATTGATATAGATGACAAACAACAATGGTCCCAACACACCACACACACAACACGCGGCACACCACTAGTCACAGGCCTTCACTCAGAGAAGCAATCCTCCACAATCTCTGGCTTCTTCCATTGAAAAACAGTAAAAAGTCTGACAACACCAGGTTTTAGTCCAACCGATTTATTTGATAATATTCTCACAAGCTTTCGAGGGGGCTGCCTCTTTGTCAAGTGAATGGAGAGTTCTGGCCTCAGACAGACAGAGAATACAAAGTACAGACAGTTGCTGATTAGAATGCGAATCCTTACACCTAACCTGCTGTTCAATTCTTAAAGTGGCTGATAATGTGAGTGGAAGGAGCACTGATCACAGTTTAAAGAGATGTGTATTGTCTCCAGACAGTACAGTAAGTGAGGTTTTGCAAACCCAGGCAAGTCACGGGGGTTACAGATAGTGCGACATGAACCCAAGCATTCTAATCAGCAACTGTCTGTACTTTGTATTCTCTGTCTGTCTGAGGCCAGAACTCTCCATTCACTTGACAAAGAGGCAGCCCCCTCGAAAGCTTGTGAGAATATTATCAAATAAATCGGTTGGACTAAAACCTGGTGTTGTCAGACTTTTTACTGTGTTTACGCCAGTCCAACGCCGGCATACCCACATCACTTCTTCCATTGAGCCAGTGCCTAATCCAATTTACTACCTCCCCATGTATACCTAGCGACTGAACCTTCCTAACTAACCTCCATGAGGGACCTTGTCAAAGGCTTTGCTGAAATCCAGGTAGACAACATCCACTGCCTTCCCTTCATCTACTTTCCTGGTAACCTCCTTGAAAAACTCTAATAGATTGGACAAACGTGACCGACCATGCACAAAGCCATGTTGACTCTCCCTAATAAGTCCCTGTCTATCCAAAGCTTTTTAGCTTTTCTAGCTGGTGGTTACTGTCTCTGGGTCTTCTTTTCCAACTCTTCTTCATGCTGCTAACTGCCTCTAGGCCCTCTTTTTGCCTGCTGTCAAACTAGCAATCGAACCCAGACTTCTGACCCATCCCAATACCAAGGCCTTATGGAGATCCCAAAGCAGGACCCCATTACGAACCCAGTCCTGAGTTCTGCGCCAAACCTTGCACCAAGACCCTGTGCAGCAGTCCCATACTGAAGCCTCTACCAAGGCTCTTCATAGAGATCCCAGATTGAATCCACTAAAAAGACCCCATACAGAGATCCCATGCTGAATCCTCCACCAAGACTCCGTACAGGGATCCCAACCAATCTGGACAACAATTTTGAATGGAATGGGATCATGGTGTCTAACCCAGCCCAGCAGATTATACGGCATTGCACCAGTGCCAGAAATAGAAAGAAATGATTTCCTTCAAAATGAATAAAATAAACTCTAAAACTGAATGATACTAATTCTGTGGAAATCTTTCTCGGTCCTGCAGTGCCCTTTGCTTAACCAGCTTAACCACACAGTATGGGGTCACCCAGATCACAAGGAAGAGACAGGCAGTAGAATGAAATCAGTGTCACTTTGCAGCATCTGCCAGAAGCATCCCCCCCCCAAACATATCTGTAAGGCCATAAGAAATAGGCAGGAGACTGTTCTGCCCCTCGAACCTGCCCTGCCATTCAACAGGATCATGGCTGATCCGACATTTCTTGCATCCACTTTCTCACCCTTGTGCCGTAATCTTTCATTCCCTTACTGACCAAAAATCTATCTGCCTCAACTTAAATGTACACACGGATTCTGCTCCCACAGCTCTCTGTGACAAGGAGTTCCAAAGTCACAACTCTCAGAGAGGAAATTCCTCCTCTCAGTCTTACATTGGCGTCCCTTTATTCTGAGGCTGTATCCTCTGGTCCCAGACTCTCCCATGAGGTGAAACATCTTCTCAGCATTTATCCTGTCAAGCCCCCTGAGAATCAGATATGTTTCAACAAGAACTGGGGAGAGACTTGCAGCCCAGGACTGAACAGGGGACTCTCTGACACAGGTGGCTTGGCACGAGGCCACCAGGGAAGCTCTAACTCAGTCCCCCACTCATATTCTGTGTTAAATTACATGAGTCAATGATGTGGGAGAGTGGCCCATTCATTTCAATGTAGTGCAATTAATCTCGCTGTGCTTAATTGCACAATAATTACAGTATGCAGTTGAACAGCACTCAAATACTCAGCTATTTCATCATCATGATTCACCTTTGTGTTTTCTTTGCGACTACCTTGGGGGAGGTCTCGTTTTGTGTGTCATGACTCAGTCCACCCACGGAATGTCCTTAAAACACCTCTTCCTGGCGACCTCACCGACACAGCTGAATACTCTAAAGGGTCAAGGTTCCCATTAAAACAATGACGGTGTTCCTAGTTTAAAGGAGAAATCAGACAAGATGTTTTCTGTTTGTTCAGGCAGGGTGGCTAAACATTGCGAAGCACCATTTGAGGAAGTGATGGCCCAGTGTTATTATCACTAGATTATTAATCCAGAAACTCAGCTAATGCTCTGGGGACCCAGTTTCGAATCCTGTCATGGCAGATAGTGGAATTTGAATTCAATAAAAAATATCTGGAATTAAGAATCTACAGCCATAGTATTAGGAGCCTGAATGGAGAGAAATTTGTTGAGTGTCTTCAGGGGAATTTCTCATTCAGTTTGTTTCGGTCATTGGTTGGAGTTGGGACTTCTGCCCTCACGCAGTAGGAAGTCCCTCCTCAGAGAGCTGCCAGTTAATCTTAATGGCCAGCAGATGTCAAGTCCCAACTACATCAAAGGTTGTGGCATACAGAACTGGGGCTGCAAATCTCCCCCCAGAGTCTAAATACCAGAATCAAGGATCAGGTAACTATGAGGATTTCAGGGGAGAGAGGAGAAGTGGGCACAGGGGGTGGGGTTTAGAAGGCAGAAGGGGGCTGGGGTTAGAGATGTGGGGTGGGGTGGGGTGGGGGGGGGCGATGTTGAAAGAATGTAATCAATGGAGGTGCCCCAACTCTCATCCCCACCTGAGACCTGAGCAGGGTTCTCCTCTTTACCCCACCGCCACCTCTTCCCTCTCCACACACACACACACACACACACACACACACACACACACACACACACACACACACACACACTCCTGAACCCCACTAGCCTGAAAATTGAGGCTAGGTGGGAAAGAAGCCCTTAACTGGCCGCTTAAGAGCCTCAATTGCAGTCCAGCCTACTCCAGAGAACAAGGGCTGGGCATAATGTAAGCAACTTTCAGCCCCTGTATCATTTTGTTTTAGAACCCTACAGTGCAGAAAGAGGCCCTTCGGCCCATCGAGTCTGCACCGAACACAATCCCACCCAGACCCTATCCCCATATCCCTACACATTTACCTGCTAATCCCTCTAACCTACACATCCCAGGACACTAAGGGGCAATTTTAGCATAGCCAATGAACCTAACCCGCACATATTTGGACTGTGGGAGGAAACCGGAGCACCCGGAGAAAACCCACGCAGACACGAGGAGAATGTGCAAACTCCACACAGGCAGTGACCTGAGCCGGGAATCGAACCCAGGACCCTGGAGTTGTGGGAGTCTTGTGGCACATCCCTGCCTCTGAGTCAGAAGCTCTGGCTTCATGTTCCAATCAGGTCCTTGATGGTCAGGAAGGTGTGTTCATAACACGGCCAAACAGGCTGAGTGTCAATTCCTTCCAAACATGCCAATGGCTGGTGGCAAGAGTGGGAGAGACTCCTGGTCAGCCATTCTTGATGTGGAGTGGCACCCCTCAAATTATAAGGCCTGGCGACAGACCCGCCTGTGTGCACCACTAGGTGCAAGAAGTGAATTGAACTACTCTGGTGAATCTGCATTTCTTCCCCTCCAAGGTCAGTGTATCTTTCCTGAGGCGCAATGCTATGAAGCGAACACTGTATTCCAGGTCAGATCTGAACCAGAGTTTTATACAACTGCAGAATATCTTCCATCCCCATTGTATTCTGTCCCCTATGAATCCTTCACCAGGGACACTCTCCCAGCAGCTGTCCTTGACACTCACCACAAGTATGGATGCAGCTCAGGGCGAGTGAACCTTCTTACCTAAAGTAATGGAATTAGCTGGTCTCAGCTGGGACTGATCCCCAATGTGAATGGCGGCAGGAGACATCAGGAGGTGTGCGTGTGTGTGCGCGCGTGTGTGCAGATGTGCGTGTCTGTGTGGAGGCACAAAGGTCCACATTTTACCATTTCTCAGAGTGTGTTTCAGTGCCCAATGCACAGAAGTTTCAATTTTAAAGGGACAGGCTGGAGTACACTGAGGCTTATTCAAAATGAACTTGGTGCTCACTAGGCTTTATTGCTGGGATTTGAACATGGGCCACATCAGATTCCCAGTGTTAGCAGCAAGAACTTTTCACAATGGGCAGAATTTTTCCTGTATTGTGCAGCGGGTGAGAAAAACAGCATTGAAGCTGAAACGGTGACTTTCCCACCATATCGTTGGAAACAGAACAAAAAACATTGTTTGATTTTTAAAGATTGCGCACTGTTTTTAAAGGCCACCCTTGTGCATGAAAGTTCATCAGGACTCTTCATCCTATCGCACATTTCCCCTCAGTACAACCAAAACCCCTCCCCTCCCCCAACAACAACGAGGGCCGCCCGCCAGGGGAAAGCCATGGGAAAGCAGTCGTAATTCTCTCCCTCACACCAACGGGGTGGGGAGTGATGATTCAGGCATAAAGGCCTGATAATGATATGTGAATATATTACAATGATGCTCCCAACATTGAACATAGAACATAGAACATAGAACATTACAGCGCAGAACAGGCCCTTCGGCCCACGATGTTGCACCGACCAGTTACAGAACAATGACCCACTAGCCTAAACCAATCCCTTTTCATCCATAAACCTATCCACAGATCTTTTAAACGCCCCCAAACTAGGTGCATTTACAACTGCAGCAGGCAGGGCATTCCAGTCCCTCACCACCCTCTGGGTAAAGAACCTACCCCTGACATCTGTCCTATAACTACCCCCCCTTAATTTAAAATCGTGCCCCCTCGTGCTAGCTTTCTCCATCCTAGGAAAAAGGCTATCACTATCTACCCTGTCTAAACCTCTAATCATCTTATATGTTTCAATGAGATCCCCTCTTAGCCGCCTTCTTTCCAGCGAAAACAACCCCAAATCTCTCAATCTCTCCTCATAGGACCTCCCCTCCATACCAGGCAACATCCTGGTAAACCTCCTCTGCACCCTCTCCAAAGCCTCTACATCCTTCCTGTAATGTGGGGACCAGAACTGCACACAAAACTCCAAGTGCGGCCGCACCAGAGATGTGTACAGTTGCATCATGACGCTGCGACTCCTAAATTCAATCCCCCTACCAATAAACGCCAAAACTCCGTATGCCTTCTTAACAACTTTATCTACTTGATTCCCAACTTTCAGGGATCTATGTACACATACACCTAGATCCCTCTGCTCCTCCACACTATTCAAAGTCCTCCCGTTAGCCCTATACTCAACACATCTGTTATTCCTACCGAAATGAATTACCTCACACTTCTCCACATTAAACTCCAAATGAGGATCAGGATTCCCCGTTATTCCACTGGTGGGGGTCGGGGACAGTTATGTCAGCATGAAATGTGAATTGGGCCTCTCGAGATTTTCCACTCCCGTCGCCCAAACCACCCAAAAAGAATGGGAGTGAAAATCCACCCCACCACAACCCCAAAAAGACTCTCTGACAGGACTGACTAGATAGTTTGATCAAACAGACAAGAACCAATTGGCCTCAGTCAGACTCCATGATTGGTTTATTCTCTACTCTGTCCAAGAGACACAATCACTTGCATTGGGAGGGGGGTGGGCTGCAGGAAGGATCTTTCCGATGGTGCAGGTTTCCAAAATCAGGGTTAGTTATAGTCTGAGGATACAGGGTAATCCATTTAGAACTGAACTGAAGAGAAATTTCTTCACCCACAGAGTAGCCAGCCTGTGGAATTCACTACGACAGAAAGTAGTTAAGGCCAAAACAGTGTGTGTTTTCAAGGAGTTAGATATAGCTCTTGGGGTGAAGGTAATCAAAGGATATAGGGGAAGATGGGATCAGGCTGTTGGGGTGGAATATCAGCCATGTTCAAAATGAATGACAAAGCAGGCTCAAAGGGCAAAATGGCCGACTCCTGCCCCAATCTTCTATGTTTCTATGTTTACTCAAACAATTTCTCATCACCATTCCAACAGGAAATTGAGAAGCTGATGAATGACACAGTCTCTGCTTGCAAAGATACAAAGATGATGATCGACGCTGTAGGAGCCAGCCTGCTGATGGAACTGAAGTCCAAAATTAACACGCTGAAGATGAAAGTGGAGAGCGAGAGGGTGCAGAAGATAGAGAAGCTGCAGGATACATTGGCTGCCCTCCATGGCCCAACCCAGCTCTACCTGCAGATGAAACGCCTGCTGGACTCCCACTTGAACCCTGTGCACTTTCTCAAGGAGGACAAGCTGCTCCGGGTTGAGGTGGCCAGGTTTGCCCAGCAGGAGGGACTTCCCCAAATCCCACAGGAGGGCAGTATCTCAGTCTCACAATACTTCAAGGAGCTGGTCAAGGGGATCGACATGAAGGATTTTGTCTCCTCAGAGACAAACAAGTTGCTGCTAAGGAGTGCGGAGGAGCATGACGCCTGGATGTCAAATTGCTCGAACCTAAACGTCCCCTCGGCAGAGGACCTGGATGAGATCATACACAAAATTATATGCAGTTTGGGCTTTAAAAGTAAAGAGGCAGATGAGAGTTATGTTGAATTCGAGTCTTTTCTATCTACCTCCAGTGCAACCAACTGCCTCGAGACAGCCCAGGAGATGGAGATGCTGCCAGTCAACAGAATGGACTTATAGCCAATTTACCAAGGATAGCCAACTTATTTAATTCAGTGGATTGCACATCACAATCCAAAGCACTGGGATCTTCTATTATTAATAAATATCAAACTTGTTATTCTAAAGCCTGCAGACTCTTTGTACTTTTTGTTCCATATCTTTTTCCTTCTTATTTCACCAGCCGATTTGTGGCCTATGAGGAGATTGGACAAAGTTGGTTTGTGTTTGGCTGGGGTGGGGGGGGGGGGGGGGGGGGTGGCCTGATGCCTTTCATAATTTTGTGAATTTGTATGGATAGTTGTCAATTACTGGGGTGAGGTAAAAAGGGTGAGTTTAAAGGAAATTTGAGAGGCAACTGTTTTTACATAGAAGTTGGTAAGTGCCTGGAATGCGCTGCCAGACAAGGTTGTAGAAGCAGAGAAATAGCAACGTTTAAGAGGCATCTTTCGCAGGGAATAGAGGGATGCAGACCACATAAAGGCAAAAGGTCTTCAGTTTAGAAAGACGTCATGTGTTGGCACAGGCTTGATGGACTGAAGGGTCTGTTTCCACACTGTACTGTTTCTTGTTCTCAGCTCTGGACAGAACGTTTCCCATGAACTGTAAGCAAGTTGATAAACTATGCCTGGGTTTCCAAAACTATTCTGTGCCTTTGCTCTAACATGTCCAGTACGTGTCAGAGGGATGTGGTCTGATCACATCTGGGGCAGTACATCACTCAATGTTGGCTAGAAACCCAGCAGGCAGCCCTCGAGGCGAATCCATGGTGTTGCCTTTCCTCGACTGTCACTGTGTTATCTTCCTTGTTTCCCACCAGCCTGCATGAGTCTCAGCTTCCTCCAGGTCAACACCAGGAAGGTAAAAGTCAATATCTTCAGTCTCAGCACAAATCCCACCTGCTCATCAACCATCCTCTTGCCATTTTCTCAGCCTGAACAGGACACTCAGTATTTCATTTGGCCCTCGGATTTAAAACCCAATCCTATCCACAACCAAGGCCACACTTCCATTCCACAGTATTGTCCCCCCCCACCACAGTCCATCTGCTTCTGAAACCCAGAAACATGAAGCCCACATTGTGCAAAGCTCTGGATAGACATATTGAGTTTTATGAAGCATTCTCATGATCAACACTGACAATCCCATCATTTCTAATTAAAAATCCTTGTCTTGGGCAGGATTTTCCAGACTCACCGGTAACTGGCACCATCATGCGCGGGGCAGAAAAATTTAGAGAGGGGGCAAAACTTCAGCAAGATCAGAAAATCTTACCCCTGGTCTCTGAGTCTCACTATGGAGTTTTGGCGTTTATTGGTAGGGGGATTGAATTTAGGGGTCGCAGCGTCATGATGCAACTGTACACATCTCTGGTGCGGCCGCACTTGGAGTTTTGTGTGCAGTTCTGGTCCCCACATTACAGGAAGGATGTAGAGGCTTTGGAGAGGGTGCAGAGGAGGTTTACCAGGATGTTGCCTGGTATGGAGGGGAGATCCTATGAGGAGAGATTGAGAGATTTGGGGTTGTTTTCGCTGGAAAGAAGGCGGCTAAGAGGGGATCTCATTGAAACATATAAGATGATTAGAGGTTTAGACAGGGTAGATAGTGATAGCCTTTTTCCTAGGATGGAGAAAGCTAGCACGAGGGGGCACGATTTTAAATTAAGGGGGGGTAGTTATAGGACAGATGTCAGGGGTAGGTTCTTTACCCAGAGGGTGGTGAGGGACTGGAATGCCCTGCCAGCTGCAGTTGTAAATGCACCTAGTTTGGGGGCGTTTAAGAGATCTGTGGATAGGTTTATGGATGAAAAGGGATTGGTTTAGGCTAGTGGGTCTTTGTTTTGTAACTGGTCGGCGCAACATCGTGGGCCGAAGGGCCTGTTCTGCGCTGTAATGTTCTATGTTCTATGGTTCTGTTCCCTGTATCTCTTTCCTCTGTGTATTGCCTGCTTGCTTTCCCTCCATCATACTTGTCAAAATTGTTTCCCAAATAATCCTCAGCCAGGGACAACATGTCCGCTCTTCAAAATGACAAAATGTGATCTTTTCATAGGATCATGGAATCCCTGTAGTGCAGAATGAAACCATTTGGCCCATCGAGCCTGCACTGATAACAGTCCCACCCAGGCCCGATCCCTGTAACCTTATGTATTTACCCCACTAATCCCCCGACACTGAGGGCAATTTATCATGGTCAATCATGCTAACTTGCACATCTTTAGATTGTTGGCAGAAACTGAAGCACCAGGAGGAAACCCACGCAAACACTGGGAGAACGTGCAAACTCCACATAGACAGCCACCCGAGGCTGGAATTGAACCCAGGACCCTGGCACTGTGAGGCAGCAATGCTAACCATTGGGCCCCCATGTATCCACTTGAGAGAGCAGACAATATCATAGTCCAGAAGGTCCAGCAGTGAATGATGATTCCAACTTCTATGTAAAAACAGTTGCCTCTCAAATTTCCTTTAAACTCACCCTTTTTACCTCACCCTAGTAATTGACAACTATCCATACAAATTCACAAAATTATGAAAGGCATCAGGCCCTCCCCCCCCCCCGCCATTGGAGAAATTGGGAAATTGGAGCCAATCTTTAAACTACAAGAGTAAGAATGTCTTGCTGCAGTTTTGATGCAGAGATGCTGGCGTTGGGCTGGGATAAATGCAGTAAGAAGTCTCACAACATCAGGTTAAAGTCATAGAATCATAGAAACCATACAGTGCAGAAAGAGGCCTTTTGGCCCATCGAGTCTGCATTGACCACAATCCCACCCAGGCCCTACCCCCCATAGCCCCACGCATTTACCCACTAACCTACACATCTCAGGACACTAAGGGGCAATTTTAGCATGGCCAATCAACCCAACCAGCACATCTTTGGACTGTGGGAGACAACATGTTTATTTGGTAGCACAAGTCACTCGCTTTCAGAGTGCTGCTCCTTCATCAGCTGAGTGGGATTTCAGTTCACAAACGGGGCACATAAAGACACAAACTCAATTTACAAAATAATGGTTGGAATGCAAGTCTTTACAGGTAATCAAGTTTTAAATTTACAGACAATGTGATGGAGAGAGGATTAAGCATAGGTTAAAGAGATGTGTATTGTCTCTAGACAGGACAGTTAGTGAGATTTTGCAAGCCCAGGCAAGTCTTGGTAGGGGTTACAGACAGTGTGACATGAACCCAAGATCCTGGTTGAGGCCACCCTCATGCATGTGGAGCTTGGCTATCAGTCTCTGCTCAGCGACTCTGCACTGTGGTGTGTCGTGAAGACCGCCTTGGAGTCACTGAGCAGAGCCTGATACCAGGTACACTTGCAACTCGGCCAACGTTGTCTACCTGATAATGCTGCAGGAAAGGATGCCCTGAGGCATGGTACATTGGGGAGACCATGCAGATGCTACAATAATGGATGAATGAACACACTTGACAATCACCAGGCAAGAGTGTTCTTTTCTTGTTGGGGAACGCTTCAGTGGTCACGGGCATTCGGCCTCTGATTTTCGGGTAAGCGTTCTCCAAAGCAGTCTTCACGACAGCGCAGAGTCACCGAGCAGAGATTGATAGCCAAGTTCCGCACACGAGGATGACCTCAACTGGGATCTTGGGTTCATGTCACACGATCTGTAACCCCCTCCGACCATTATTTTGTAAATTGAGTTTATGTTTTTATATGCCCTGTTTGTGAGTAGAACTCCCACTAACCTGATGAAGGAGCAGCACTCCGAAAGCTAGTGGGTTGTGCTACCAAATAAACCTGTTGGACTTTAACCTGGTGTTGTGAGACTTCTTACTGTGTTTGCAGTTACACAGGGCCTTGATGAGACCACACCTTGAATATTGTGTGCAATTTTGGTCTCCTTATCTGAGGATGGATGTTATTGAGATAGAGGGAGTGTAGTGAATGTTTACCAGACTGATTCCTGGGATGGCAGGACTGGCATCTAGGGAATGACTGAGTTACAGAGTCATAGTCATAGAGGTTTTTCAGCATGGAAACAGGCCCTTTGGTTGACCTTGCCTATACCACCCAGTTTTAACCACTAAGCCATTCCCAATTGCATTTGGCCCCATATCCCTCTATACCCATCTTACTCATTTAAATGTCTAAATGCTTTTTAAAAGACAAAATTGTACCTACCTCTACTACTACCTCTGGTAGCTTGTTCCAGACACCAACCTCTGGGTGAAAAATTGCCCCTCTGGACCCTTTGTATCTCTCCCCTTTCATCTTAAACTTACGTCCTCTAGTTTTAGGCTTCCCTACCTTTGGGAAAAGATGGTGACCATCTACCTTATTTATGCATTATTTTATACACATCTATAAGATCACCTCTAAGCCTCCTACGCTCCAGGGAAAAAAGTCCCAGCCTGTCCTTATAACTCAAATCATCAAGTCCTGGTAGCCTGTGGTCTCATCAAGCCTCTGTGACCGCAGCAAGACATCCTTACCCCTGTCCTTTAAAGATTAGCTCCAATTTTATCGTTCACTGCTGGACTTTCTGTAGGGAAGGTGACAGCCGAGAGGTATTATCACTAACCTACTAATCCAGAAACTCAGCTAATGTTCCGGGGACCCGGGTTCAAATTCCGCCACGGCAAATGGTAGGATTTGAATTCAATAAATATTGGAATTAAAATTCTGACAACCTTGAAACCATTGTTAATTGTTGGAAAAACCCAGCTGGTTCAATAATGTCCTTCAGGGAAGAAAATCTATCGTCCGTACCCGGTCTGGCCTACATGTGACTCCAGAGCCACAGCAATGTGGTTGACTCTCAACCGCCCTCTGGACAAGGGCAACCAGGGATGGGCAATAAATGCTGGCCCAGCCAGTGACACCAATGTCCCATAAAATAATTTTTTTTTTATTTTAAAAAGCATCCTAGTAAATTTTTTCTGCACTCTTTCTAGTTTAATAATATCCTTTCTATTATACAGCGACCAGAACGCTACACAGTATTCCAAGTGTGGCCTTCCCAGTGTCTAGTACAACTAGAACAAGACATCCCAACTTCTGTATTTAATGTTCTGACCAGTAAACCAAGCATGCCAAATGCCTTCTTCATGTCCACCTGTGACTCCACTTTAAGGAGCTATGAACAGATCTTTTTGTTCTGTAACTCTCCTCAATGTCTTACCATTAACTGAGTAAGTCCTGCCCTGGTTCAATTGACCAAAATGCATCAGTTCACATTTGTCTAAATTGCAGGGAGGTTTAAACTGATTCGGAGAGGGGGTGGGATCGTGAGTAGAAGGGGTGAAAGTGAGGGGGGCATACTTGGGGAATGCAAGGCAAGGCATAGTGGGGCTGGGGCAGAGCAGGGTTTGAAATGCGTGTACTTTAATGCGAGGAGTATTCGCAATAAAGTGGATGAACTTGCAGCGTGGATCAGTACCTGGGACTTTGATGTTGTGGCCATTTCAGAGACGTGGATAGAGCAGAGTCAGGAATGGTTGTTGCAGGTTCCGGGGTACAAATGCTTTAGTCGGAGTAGAGAAGAAGGTAGAAGGGGGGGTGGGGTAGCATTGCTAGTTAAGGACTGTATCACAGTGTCGGAGAGGAAGTTTAATGAGGACTTGTCAGTTGAGGTAGTATGGGCGGAGATTAGAAATAGGAGAGGAGAGGTCACCCTGTTGGGAGTCTTTTATAGACCTCCTAAAAGTTCAAGAGAGGTTGAGGAAAGGATTGCGGAGACAATCCTGGCTAGGAGTGAAAGTAATAGGGTAATTGTTATGGGGACTTTAACTTTGCGAATATTGATTGGAATTGCTATGGTTCTAGCTCGTTAGAGGGGTCAGTGTTTGTACAAAGCGTGCAGGAAGGTTTTTTGACTCAGTATGTAGATAGGCCAACTAGAGGTGAGGCTATATTGGATTTGGTGCTGGGAAATGAGTAAAAAGTCTGACAACACTAAAGGAGGGTAGGAGAAGCTATGAGGCTGGGCTAGCACTTAATATAAAAAAGGATAGCAAGAGTTTTTATAAATATATAAAAAGGAAGAGGCTGGCTAGGATAAACGTTGGTCCTTTAGAGGATGAGAAAGGGGAGCTAGTGGTAGGGGATAGGGATATGGCTAAGGTCTTGAATAACTTCTTTGTTTCTGTCTTCACGGAGGAGGACGTGAATAATTTGCCGGGTGTTAGCGATGGAAAGGTGGTAGGAATGGAGGGTCTTAATGACATTACTGTTACTAGAGAGGTGGTGCTCGACAGACTGGAGGGGCTGATTGTGGACAAGTCCCCAGAACCGGATGGAATGCATCCGAGGGTTCTGAAAGAAATGGCGGAGGTGATAGTGGATGCCTTGGTGGTTATTTTCCAGACGTCGCTGGATTCCGGGGAAGTGCCGGAAGATTGGAAAACGGCTAATGTTACGCCGTTGTTTAAGAAGGGTGCCAGGCAAAAGGCGGGGAATTATAGGCCGGTTAGTTTAACGTCTGTGGTAGGTAAAATGTTAGAAACCGTCATTAAGGAGGAAATAACGAGGCATCTTGAGGGGAATTGCTTGATAGGGCGGACGCAACACGGTTTCATTAAAGGGAAGTCGTGTCTGACAAATTTACTGGAGTTCTATGAGGATGTGTCTAGGGCAGTGGATAGAGGAGAGCCGGTGGATGTGGTCTTTCTGGATTTTCAGAAGGCGTTTGACAAGGTACCTCACAAGAGGTTATTGCAGAAGGTCAGGGGACATGGAGTTGGGGGTAGGGTGTTAGCGTGGATAGAGGATTGGTTGTCAAATAGGAGGCAGAGAGTGGGGGTCAATGGATGCTATTCGGATTGGCGGTTGGTGACTAGTGGAGTGCCCCAGGGGTCGGTGCTGGGGCCTCAGCTATTTACCATTTATATAGATGATCTGGAGGAGGGAACCGAGTGCAGGGTGTCGAAATTTGCTGATGACACCAAGATTGGGGGAAAGGCAAATTGTGCGGAGGGTGTGGAGAGTCTGCAGAAGGATCTAGATAGGCTGGGCGAATGGGCCAGGAAATGGCAAATGGAATTTAATGTTGGCAAGTGTGAGGTGGTCCACTTTGGTAGGAGGAATGGTAGGAAGGACTATTACTTACGGGGCGAAAAACTGCAGCAGGCGACGGTGCAGAGGGACCTCGGGGTCCTTGTGCATGAGTCGCAAAAACCCAGCTTGCAGGTGCAGCAGGTGGTCAGGAAGGCGAATGGGATGCTGGCCTTCATAGCGAAGGGGATTGAATATAAAAGTAGGGAGGTCTTGCTGCAGCTGTATAGGGCATTGGTGAGGCCGCAGCTGGAGTACTGTGTGCAGTTTTGGGCGCCGCACCTGCGCAAGGATGTTTTGGCCCTGGAGGGAGTGCAGAGGAGGTTTACTAGGCTGATACCGGAGTTGAGGGGATTGAGCTATGAGGAGAGGCTGAATAAACTAGGCTTGTACTCGTTAGAGTTTAGAAGAATGAGGGGAGATCTCATTGAGACGTATAAGATGATGAATGGGATGGATAGGATAGAGGTGGAGAGACTGTTCCCGCACAAAAAAGACAGTAGGACTAGGGGGCACAGCCTCAAGATAAAGGGGGGGCGGTTTAGAACAGAGTTGAGGAGGAACTTCTTCACTCAAAGGGTGGTGAATCTCTGGAATTCTCTGCCCGTTGAAGTGGTGGAGGCTGCCTCGCTAAATATTTTTAAGAAACGGGTTGATGGGTTTTTGATAAGAGAAGGGATTAAGGGTTATGGGGAGAGGGCGGGAAGGTGGAGCTGAGTCACGACAGATCAGCCATGATCTTATTGAATGGCGGGGCAGGCTCGAAGGGCCAGATGGCCTACTCCTGCTCCTATTTCTTATGTTTCTTATGTTTCTTATGTTTCTTACCCTCTTCGTCAGGTGAATGGAGAGTTCTGGCCTCAGACAGAGCATATAAAGCACAGACAGTTTAGAGAATATTATCAAATAAATCGGTTGGACTAAAACCTGGTGTTGTCAGACTTTTTACTGTGTTTACGCCAGTCCAACGCCGGCATACCCACATCATGACTGCTGGGAAATGAGCCAGACCAGGTGCTAGACTTGGAAGTTGGTGTGCACTTTGGTGATAGTGACCACAATTCGGTTACGTTCACCTTAGTGATGGAAAGGGATAGGCATGAACCTCGGGTCAGTAGTTTTAGCTGGGGGAAGGGTAATTATGAGGCTATTAGGAGAGAATTAGGAAGCATAGGTTGGACTAGGAGATTACAGGGACTGGGAACGTCCAAAATGTGGAATTTTTTCAAGGAACAGCTACTGCGGGTCTGCGATAGGTATATCCCTGTCAGGCAAGGAGAATTTGGTAGGGCTAGGGAACCGTGGTGTACTAAAAAAGTTGATTCGTTGGTTAGGAAGAAAAAGGAGGCTTATGTTCGGATGAGGCTTGAGGGCTCAGGTAGTGCATTAGAAAACTTTAGATTGGCTAGGAGGGAGTTGAAGAGTGAGTTAAGAAGGGCTAAAAGAGGACATGAGAAGACTTTGGCTGATAGGATTAAGGAGAATCCTAAGGCGTTCTATAGGTATGTCAAGAATAGAAGGTTGGTCAGGGCAAGATTAGGGCCAGTTACAGACAGCAGAGGGAAGTTGTGTGTGGAACCGGAGGAGATTGGAGAAGCATTGAACCAATATTTCTCTTTGGTGTTCACGCAGGGGAACATGAATATAGCTGAGGAGGACACTGGGTTGCAGGGGTGTAAAATAGACAGTATTACGGTTGATAAGGGGGATGTGCTGGATATTCTTGAGGGGTTGAAAATAGATAAGTCCCCTGGTCCGGATGGGATCTACCCTAGGATTCTCTGGGAGGCTAGAGAGGTGATTGCAGAGCCTCTGGCTCTGATCTTCAGGTCGTCATTGGTCTCTGGTGTAGTCCCGGAGGATTGGAGGATAGCGAATGTTGTCCCATTGTTTAAGAAGGGGAACAGAGACTTTGCCGGGAATTATAGACTGGTGAGTCTTACTTCTGTTGTGGGCAAGGTTTTAGAAAAAATTATTAGGGATAGGATTTATAGTTATTTGGAGTGTAATGAATTGATTAGAAATAGTCAGCATGGTTTTGTAGCGGGTAGGTCGTGCCTTACTAACCTTATTGAGTTTTTTGATAAGGTGACCAAAGAGGTGGATGGGGGCAAGGCAGTTGATGTGGTATATATGGATTTTAGTAAGGCGTTCGATAAGGTTCACCATGGTAGGCTTCTGCAGGAAATGCAGATGTATGGGATTGTGGGTAATCTAGGAAACTGGATCAGAAATTGGCTATCAGATAGGAGACAGAGGGTGGTGGTTGATGGTAAATATTCATCATGGAGTTCGGTTACAAGTGGTGTGCCTCAGGGATCTGTTTTGGGGCCATTGCTGTTTGTAATCTTTATTAATGATCTGGATGAGGGTATGGTTGGGTGGATTAGTAAATTTGCTGATGACACCAAAGTAGGAGGTGTGGTAGATTATGAGGAAGGGTGTCACAGTCTGCAGGGAGACTTAGATAGGTTGCAGAGCTGGGCCGAGAGGTGGCGGATGGAGTTTAATGTGAAGAAGTGTGAGGTAATTCATTTCGGTAGGAGCAACAGATGTGTCGAGTATAGGGCTAACAGGAGGACTTTGAATAGTCTGGATGAACAGAGGGATCTAGGTGTATGTGTACATAGATCCCTGAAAGTTGGGAATCAAGTAGATAAGGTTGTTAAGAAGGCGTACGGTGTCTTGGCGTTTATTGGTAGGGGGATTGAATTTAAGAGTCGCAGCGTCATGTTGCAATTGTACACTACTCTGGTACGGCTGCACTTGGAGTACTGTGTGCAGTTCTGGTCCCCACATTACAGGAAGGATGTGGAGGCTTTGGAGAGGGTGCAGAGGAGGTTTACTAGGATGTTGCCTGGTATGGTGGGGAGGTCCTATGAGGAGAGACTGAGGGATTTCGGGTTGTTTTCGTTGGAAAGAAGGCAGCTAAGAGAGGATCTTATTGAAACGTATAAGATGATTAGAGGTTTAGATAGGGTGGACAGTGATAGCCTTTTTCCTCGGATGGAGAAAGCTAGCACGAGGGGGCATGGGGGGTAGCTACAAGACGGATGTCAGGGGTAGGTTCTTTACCCAGCGGGTGGTGAGGGATTGGAATGCCCTGCCTGCTGCAGTTGTAAATGCTCCTAGTTTGGGGGCGTTTAAGAGATCTGTGGATAGGTTTATGGATGAAAAGGGATTGGTATAGGCTAGTGGGTCATTGTTTTGTAACTGGTCGGCGCAACATTGTGGGCCGAAGGGCCTGTTCTGCGCTGTAATGTTCTATGTTCTATGTTCTAAATTAAACTCCATCAGCCCACAGGCCCAATTGATCAAGATCCCATTGCAATCCATGGTAACAAAGCACCTACATATATTTAAACACATTTTGAAAAATTATTTTATGAAGTGTGGACACCTCTGGTTAGGCCAGTATTATTTGCCCTTGTAAAGTAAAGTTTATTTATTAGTCACAAGTAGGCTTACATTAACACTGCAATGAAGTTACCATGAAAATCCTATAGTTGCCACACTCCCGCACTTGTTTGGGTACACTGAGGGAGAATTTAGCATGATCAATGCATCTAACTAGCAAGTCTTTGGACTGTGGGAGGAAATCCACGCAGACACAGAGAAAATGTGCAGTCTCCACACAGACAGTGTCAAAGCTGGGAATCAAACTTGGATTCTTGGCACTGTGAGGCAGCAGTGCTAACCACTGTGCCATCCTAGGTAAGCCATTCGGCCCATCAAGTCTGCTTCAACATAACAAAAAACACGATAGATTTGACTGTGCCCTTAAATCCACTTTTCTGTCTCGCATGCCACCTCCCATCCCTGCCCCCATAACTCTTGACTCAATCAAAATCTGTCTACCTCGGCCTTGAACATAAGAAATGACCCCCCCCCCCCCCCCCACACCCCTCCATACTCCCTGGGGAAGAGAATTCCAAAAACCAATGACCCTCAGAAGAAATTCCTCCTAATCCCCACCTTAAATTATCTTTAAACTGTTGCCGTGATGGGAAATATCTCTCAGCACATACTCTGTCAAACCCCTTCAGAATCTTGGAACTCTTTTAGGGAGAATTTTCCCCACCCCACTGCCGGAAAATCCCACATAAGGTCAATGGACGTTGGTATGGTCCACATCCTGCCGGATACGATTCCCCGGGGTCAGGACAGGATAATTCCACCCTTAAGGTTTCTGATGCTCTTGTAAACCAAAATCTTGAAGTTACCAAGCCACTGATTTCTAACTGGAGCAGCACTTTAAGATGAAACTGGAAAGCGGAACAATGGAGCACGTGCAAAAGGAGAAGTTAGGATTGCTATCAGCAACGACAAAGCAGCTGCAGAAGGATTGATTCATAGCTTTGTGTCAAAGGAGTAACATATTCAACAATTCTTGCCCAAATTCTTCCCAACCCATCGAGAGAGGCCAGAGACTTCATTCTGAAGAGACACAACCTTTAGGTTTATGTTATGGGCACTACTCCAGGTTTAGCAATGCAGAGAGAATTGGCAAAGATTCACACCTTTTGTTTGGCTTCTGAGGCAGAACAAATTAAAATTTCTGCAATTAAATAAAATCTGTTGCATTAATTTTACATTGCTGTCTGTTTTTCACTGTTTTGTTTCTTGTGCAGTTTATAATGCAAGTCACATGTTTTGATAATAGAGTCAAAGAGGTTTACAGCAAGGAAAGAGGCCTGTTGGCCCAACTTGTCCATGCCACCCCATATGGGGTTTAATGGGATTGGGGGTTATTGATAGGTCTATAGATTGGTGGGGTTGATGTGATCGGCGCAACTCGAGGGCCGAAGGGCCTGTTTGTGCTGTAATGTTCTATGTTCTATGTTCTATGCCACCCTTTTACTTTTAAACCTCTAGTCCCAATTACCTGCATTTGGGCCATATCCCTCTATATTCATCGTACCCATGTAACTATCTAAATTTTTTAAAATGCAAAATTGTACCTGTCTCTACTACCACCTGTGGCAGCTTGTTCCAGACATTCACCACCCTCTGTGAAAAAATTGCCCCCTGGACACTTTTGTATCTCTCCCCTCTCACCTTAAACCTAGTGTTAGACTCCCCTACTTTTGGGAAAAGATATTGACCATCTAGCTGATCAATGTCCCTCATTATTTTATAGACCTCTATAAGGTCACCCCTCAGCCTTCTGCACGCGAGAGAAAAAAGTCTCTCAAACCATCAAGTCCTGGTAGCATCCTGATAAATCTCTTCTGCACTCTTTCTAGTTTAATAATATCTTTTCTATAATAGGGTGACCAGAACTGTACACAGAATTCCAAGTATGGCCTTACAATGTCTTGTACAACTTCAACAAGATGTCCCAATTCCTGTATTCAACGTTCTGACCAATGAAACCAAGCATGCTGAATGCCTTCTTCTGTTAATAATGTTTCTTCTTCCACTACCCAAAGGCTAACAGAACATGACAAAGCATGCGTTGACTCAGAAAGCCAATTCCAATAACGAGGTCCTGTTCAATAATTACTCTCTCCTGTGAATGACATTGTAATATTATGATATATTTCTGCAGTCTATAACTGCACGACACATTGGTACACAAGTGCCCCCTCAGAGAGGGACAAGACTCAAGGCTGAGCTCCCAAGTTCCAACCCCATGTGTTTCACAAACACAGCTGAAACATGGGAAGAGAGCAATGGGACAGAAAATGAAGTAAATAAAAGGTGAACGTATATACATGGATCAGTAATATAGATATATGGATGTGGCACAGCGGCAGCGTGGTTAGCATTGGTGCCTTACAGCACCTCGGGTGACTGTTTGTGTGGAGTTTGTATGTTCTCCTTGTGTCTGCGTGAATTTCCTCCAGGTGCTCTGGTTTCTCCCACACTTCAAAGATGTGTATATTAGGTGGATTGGCCAAGCTAAACTGCCCCTTAGTGTCTAAACATGTGCAGGTTCGGTGGATTGGCCATAGTAAATGTGCAGAGTTATGGGGATAGGATGGACAGGGGAGTAGTCTGGGCAGGATGCTCTTTTGGAGAGTTCTATGGATCGAATGACCTCTTGCTGCACTAAAAGAATTCTATGATTCTATTCTGACTTGGATAAATACTTAGAGAAAATGTGTGCAGGGTTACAGAGAAATAGGAAATAGGAAAAGACATCACTGATTGGCTCATCCTTAGGGCAGACATATAGATATGGACCAAATGTTCTCCTGCTCTGTATTACGAGAAGGATGAAATCATAGGCTGGGGGGTTAGAGTTAGGGTAAGATGCTCTTTTAGCGTGTCAGTGCAGACTTGATGGCCCAAATAGCCTCCTTCTGTATTGTAGGCATGTATTGTTATATTCTATGCTTTTCATAAGCTTTAAGTAAACAAGTAGTAAAGACCCTGAATAATAATGATTGCATTTATACAAATCTTTATGCCAGCCTTTAGTATAATAAAACATCAGAATGGAAACCTAGTTCATAACTTTCAAATTCTGAGAACCATTAACACTGGCACTAATAACACTGAAGTTCCATTTTAAGTCAGGTGTGACTAGCTTGCGCTAGTTTTACAGCTATTGTGAAGATGCTTCAACAAGCATTGATGTGGAGATGCCAGCACTGGACTGAGCTAAGCACAGTAAGAAGTCTCACAACACCAGATTAAAGTCCAACAGGTTTATTTGGCAGCACAAGCTTTCGGAGTGTCGCTCCTTCATCAGGTGACTCACTGTACTTTAACCTGGTGTTATGAGACTTCTTACTCAACAAGCATTAACAAGGGTTTGAGGAGAGGTCATCCAAAAGTTAGTCAAATTCATAAGTTTTAAGGAACATTTCGAAGGAGCAGAGACAGGTAAAGAGGCTGAGAGGTTCAAGAAAGAATTCCAGAACATAGCACGGCTTAGAGTGCTGAAAGTACGGCCACTGATAGTGGAGCAACCGATTTGGGGGCGAGGGGGGTACATCAAAGATGTCAGAATTAGAGGAATCCTCAAAGGCTAGACATAGGGAGGGAGCGAGGCCACAGAAGGATTGGAACACAAGAGTGAGAATTATAGATGCAAAACATTGCTGGAACCAACACCAATGTACAGTGAACACAGGGGTGATGGGTGAACAAGATTCAGGTGTGGGTAAGAAATATACTTTTGTATGTGTTTATATGTTTAACATGCACATGTTTAAAAAGAATTGGCTGTTCAGGAAATGTTAAGTCACACACACTACAACACACTGAAGCTGTGAAAGTTTAATCATCTCAGGGACTTCTCTTAAAGTGGCTGCTGCTGCGGGGGAGGTGAGACACCACAGAAACTTCAGGAAGCTTCACACCATTCTGAATGATTTTATCTTTTGAAGTTTAAAGCCTATTTAAAACGAAATCAGAGCCATCAATTTCCCCAGGGACTAATTTCCAAATGAGTTGATGGAAAAAACATCAGTTCTCAGTAGTATGAAAAAAGGGTTTGCTGCCTGGCATCTCTGATTGCTTTAATGCAGATAAGTACCATCTCCTGTAGAACTGAGCCACACTGACCACAGAGGACCTGGTATGTTGCATCTGGCCCCAGCGTCTATGGAAACAGAGATATTGCAGGATGCCCAGGACATGTAAAACAGTACCCCTCGGAGAGTTAGAAGAGAAGACAAAATTGGAATGGGAAGGAAAATTTAACAATAATAATTCCTATGTCTTTATTTTAACCCTTGTTTTCAAGGAGGTAGGAAGAAACTTTTCCCCTTAGTAACGATCAATAAACTAGGGGGCATAGAGTTAAGGCCAGGGTTTAGAGGGGATTTGAGGAAAATCTGGGTGAATCACTTTCTGAAAGGGTGACAGGCAAGAACCCTCACAACATTTAAGGGGCATTGAGATGAAGGGAAGCAATGACGTAGTGGGCTAGTCTTAGGGTTAGTAATCCAGACAGCCAGGGTAACACTCTGGGAACCTGGGTTCAAATTCCATCAATAAAAATCTGGAATTAAAAGTCTAATATTGACCATGAAACCATTGTCAGTTGTTGGAAAAACCCATTGGTCCTTTAGAGAAGGAAATCTGCTTTCTCACCTAGTCTGGCCTACATATGACTCCCAATCCACAGCAATGTGGTTGACTCTTGGATGCCCTTTGAAATGGCTGAACAACTCATTCAGTTCAAGGGCAATTAGGCATGGGCAATAAATGCTGGCCCAGCCAGCGATCCCCATGTTCCCTGAATGAATAAAAAAACTCAAACTAAAAATAAAACTATAGCATATAAGCTACAAACTAAGTGTTGGAAAAATCAGATTAGAACAGAAAGGCTTGAAGGCCAGCTGCAGAAAGAAGAGCCTCTTTCTGTTCTGTAAAACTCTTTGACACGATGAACGTTCCTTGGATGGATGTTTCATTGAAGGTGCTACATAAATACAAATTGTTGTTGCTCAGTGTTTGTCATTTTCTTCCTGCTCATGTTTCTCTTCATACATATTGAATGTTTTCTGCCGTGTTTAACCCATCAATCACGATGCATAAATCAACCAACTCCATTTACCAGAAAATAATTCAGCTTTTCAATTCTCTCTCCAAGCAACGACAAGTGAGACAACACCAATTTGTATAAAAGATCTCCTGCCAATTTTTTGATTTCTCAACATCTGGTGCAAGCATAAAGTCAGGAAAACCTAATGAGCAACACTTGCCAGAATATTTCATTTGAACACTACACAAACCTGGTCAACAAACCCTTCTCCTAAATTCAAATAACTTCAAATTCTTTAGTCAAGGTTTAAGTTATAGCCAAACTGCCTTCTGCCATCTCCACATTAAAACGGGTGCCTGTTAGCTGTCAGCCATGTCTCAGTGTGGGTCCCACATCTGAGTTTGTAGATTCAAGTCGTACTCCAGGAATACAATGTAGGCTGACAATCCGGTGCAGCACCTCGGGGGTGTCATAAACAGGCCCTTCGGCCCAACTGATCCATGCCGACCAAGTTTCCTAAACTGAACTAGTCCCATTTGCCTGCATTTGGCCCATATCCCTCGGGACCTGGGTGTGCAAGTCCACAGATCCTTAAAGCACAGGTGGAGGGGGTGGTGAAGGCGACATACGGCATGCTTGCCTTTATTGGACGAGACAGAGTATAAAAGTTGGCATGTGATGTTGCAGCTATATGGAACGTTGGTTAGACCATATTTGGAGTACTGCGTCCAGTTCTAGGACATAGGACATAGAACATAGAACATTCCAGCGCAGTACAGGCCCTTCGGCCCTCGATATTGCACTGACCAGTGGAACCAATCTGATGACCCTCTAACCTAAACTATTCCAATGTTATCCATATGCCTATCCACTGATCACATCCTTCTGGTCACCACACTACCAGAAGGATGTGGAGGCTTTGGAGAGAGTACAGAAAAGGTTTACCAGGATGTTGCCTGTTATGGAGGGTCTTAGCTATGAGGAGAGATTGGGTAAACTGGGGTTGTTCTCCCTGGAAAGACGGAGGATGAGGGGCGACCTAATAGAGGTGGATAAAATTATGAAGGGCATAGATAGGGTGAACAGTGGGAAGCTTTTTCCCAGGTCAGAGGCGACGAACACAAGGAGTCACAAGTTCAAAGTGAGGGGGGCGAGGTTCAACACAGATATTGCGTTTGGATAACAAAAAATTATTAATCACAGTTTTAAAATTAATAATGAATCTAGCATTAATTCTTCTTTGAGGATGAAAGTTCCAAATTTTACCAAGCGTTGCATGTAGAAAGGTTTCCTTATTTTAGACTTGGTTCTCATTTTCCCCTCCCAGCCCTACATTCTCCAACCAGTGGTAGAGCTTTCCACTATCTATTCCCCTTGACATTTTTGATTCCAGTTCTCCAAGTCAAAAGTTCCACTGGCTTTTTATACCAATTCCTGTACCAATTCTTGATAATTTAATGATGCAAACATGCTTCCCTCAAAAAAGCATAAGATGTAGGAGCAGAAGTAGGCCATTTGACCCATTGGATCTGCTCCACCATTCAGTAAGATCATGACTGATCTGACAATCCTCAACACTACTTTCCCACTTAATCCCCACAACCCTTCATTCCCTTACTGATTAATAATCCATCTGTCTCAGCCTTGAACGTATTCAATGATCCAGCCTCTATAGCCCTCTACAGTAAAGAATTCCACAGATTCATTCCTCTCAGAAGAAATTCTTCCTCATCCCTGTCTTAAATGGACAACTCCTATGAGTCTGACCTCAGTGGTTGGTAAGCTGATGGAGAGGCTTCTGAGGGACAAGATTTACAAACATTTGGAGAGGTTTGACATGATCAGGAATAGTCAGCATGGATTTGTCAAGGGCAGGTCGTGCCTTACAAGCCTAGTTGAGTTCTTCGATAATGTGACTGAACACATTGACGAAGGAAGTGCCGTGGACGTAGTGTACATGGACTTCAGCAAGGCGTTGATAAGGTCCCCCATGCAAGACTTCTTGAGAAGGTGAGAGGGCATGGGGTTCAAGGGCCCCATGCCCTCTCACCTTGTGGATCCAAAAGCCTTGTGGATCCAGAACTGGCTTGCCTGCGGAAGGCAGAGAGTGGTTGTGGATGAGGCTTTTTCTGAATGGAGGTCAGTCACCAGCGGAGTGCCTCAAGGATCTGTTCTGGGACCCTTGTTGTTTGTCATTTTCATAAATGACCTGGATGAGGAAGTGGAGGGATGGGTTTACTTACCCATCCCTCCACTTCGCTGATGACACTAAGGTCGGTGGTGTTGTGGATGATCTGGAAGGATGGCAAAAGTTGCAGCAGGACATAGATAGGATGCAGGACTGGGCGGAGAAGTGGCAGATGGACTTCAACGGGGATAAATGCGTTGTCGTCCATTTTGGCAGAACCAACGGGATGAATGAGTACACTATCAAGGGCAGAAGTCTGAGTAGTGTTGAAGAGCAGAAGGATCTAGGGGTCCGGGTCCACAGGACTCTTAAATCGGCCTCGCAGGTGGAGGAGGTGGTCAAGAAGGTGTATGGTGTACTGGCCTTCATTAATCGAGGGATTGAGTTTAGGAGTCGGGAGGTAATGCTGCAACTTTATAAGACCCTTGTCAGGCCTCATTTAGAGTATTGTGCGCAGTTCTGGTCGCCTCACTATAGGAAAGATGTAGAAGCTATTGAGAGGGTACAGAGGAGATTTACAAGGATGTTGCCTGGACTGGGAGGCATGCCTTATGAAGTTAGGTTGAGGAAGCTGGGACTCTTTTCCCTGGAGAGACGAAGGTTGAGAGGCGACCTGATAGAAGTTTACAAAATGTTGAGAGGAATAGATAGGGTGGACTTTCAGAGGCTATTTCCCCGGGTTGAAATGGTTGCTACGAGAGGACACAGGTGGTGAGTGAATGGAATCGGCTGCCATCAGTGGTTGTGGAGGTGAACTCGCTGGGGTCTTTTAAAAGACTTCTGGATGAGTATATGGGGTTTAATGAGATTGAGGGTTATAGATAGGTTGTAGGTTGGTAGGTGTTGATGTGATCAGCGCAACTCGTGGGCCGAAGGGCCTGTTTGTGCTGTAGTGTTCTATGTTCTATAAAATTATGGTCCTGGACTCTGCCACAAGGGGAAACACTCCCTCAGCATCTTTGGACTTCTCTTGTTCTAGCCTTTCACCGTCTAGAAAGTTTCCTGGTCTATCCTCCTTAGATCCAAAGTGGATGATCTCATTCACACTGAAATCCATTTGCCACAGGCTTTACTTTGCCCATTCACTTGATCTATTGATGTGTTTGTGATTTTAAGCTTCTATTCACACTGCTGAAACTGTCACATACCTTTGCAGCATCAGTAAATTTGGATGTGTTCCTTGTTATCCTATCCGATAGTTTATTAGTGACCTATGTGTATTGCTTATAATTTGCAGCTCCCACACAGGTCCTTGTGGGATTCTCGTCACATTCTGCCCGTTATCCCCACTGTCTGTCTCCTGTCGTTTAGCCAATTTCCTCACCAGGTCAGCCACTTGCCTTCAATTCCATGGGCTTCAACTTTAACTCATGAAGAACATTGTTAACTGCCATTGGGAAGGCCATAAAAATAACATCCTTTGACATTCCACTGTCCACTATGCCAGTCACCTCTGCAAAAATTCAATCAGGTTTGCTGAACCCGATCTACCCTTTCCGAATCCATGCTGGCTGTCACTGGTCAGTTGACATTTTTCAAGGTGTTCACTGACCCCATCCAAAAGGCCACAATTTTACCACGGGGTGGAAAAGGGAATCAAGTTGTTTGTTTTCCGGCAACCCATTTCCTACAGGAAATGGAAGTTCAAAATTATTGTGGGGTGTTTTCCTGCAAGAGAAAGTTTGAGCCAAAGCTTGCCACTGCACCACGAGGAAGTGAGTGGTCACAGGGGAGTCAGGAGCCTGGCACTCATAGGGGAGAGGAAGGGAGTCTTCTTCCTAAAAACTGGCAAGAGGACAACAGTTCGGTCACCCCTCTGTTCCAAATTGTTTCCCTCTATCTCCAATTCCTCCTTCCTCTGATGAGCCCTTTCGAGGGCCCCATCATCCTCAAGGTTCACCCCTATAGAACCCTACAGTGCAGAAACAGGCCCTTCGGCCCATCGAGTCTGCACCGAACACAATCCCACCCAGACGCTATCCCCATATCCCTACACATTTACCTGCTAATCCCTCTAACCTACACATCCAAGGATACTAAGGGGCAATTTTAGCATAGCCAATGAACCTAACCCGCACATCTTTGGACTGTGGGAGGAAACCGGAGCACCCGGAGAAAACCCACGCAGACACGAGGAGAATGTGCAAACTCCACACAGGCAGTGACCCGAGCCGGGAATCGAACCCAGGACCCTGGAGCTGTGAAGCAGCAGTGCTAACCACTGTGCTACCGTGCCGCCTCTCTAGAGAATCATACTGCACAGAGCACAGCAAACCCCCACAATGCCTGAAATCTTGAGGGAGGGTATTGTAGAGTCTACTTACGAGACCCAATCCTCTCTAAGCCTGCAATGCCTCACCAGTTGTGAATCTGAAGTGTTGCCCAGCCTCAGTGAAGAGGGTATCTGGGTCATGTGAGATGCCATCCACATCGACAAGGGTACAGACACCTGCCCAGAGTCACAGTCCTCTTCCACGTTGCTTCACAGTCATACCTAGGTTTTTTAAGGTCTGCCTCTTGACCTTGTGCTGAGGGCAGTGGCTTCTTCCCCTTTGTGACACTCATCCCTCTCTCCCCCCTCAGGCCTCCTGATGCCTGGCACTCTGCCCTCACTGTGCAGGCTGGATTTCCTCATTTCCACTGGCCCAGTTTCTCAGAGACCAGCACCCCATTTCCAGCTTCAGACTTCCTGGTGGCAACCAATCAGCTTCACCGACTGCTGCAATGCCCATGGGATGTCAGGAAGATGACAACCCCCCTGACCTGATAAAGTCCTTAATTCTCCTCTCCCAAATATGATAGATTTTTTTACATCAAAGAATTACATCCTTAATGTATGATCATAAGTTGGAAGTTTAAGTTTTGAAATGTTCCCTGCCTCCATGACTCACCCCACCTGCCTTTACCTTGCCTGCGGTAGACAGTTTCAGAAAGTCAGCAACCTCCAGGACAAAAGTTTCTACAGTTGGGCCTTAACCAAGCTCTTGCTGAGATAGGCGGCGCGTTGCTGCCTCAAGCACCAGAGACCCAGGTTCAATTCCAGCCATGGGTGACTGTCTGTCTGTGTGGAGTTTGCATGTCCTCCCCATGTCTTCATGGGTTTCCCCCAGGTGCTCTGGTTTCCGCCCACCAGATGCGCAGGGTAGGTGGATTGGCCATACTAAATTACCCCTTTGTATCACAGGGATTAGCAGGGTAAATGCATGGGGTTATATGGATAGGGTCTGGGTGGGATTAGCTCGATGGGCTGGGTGGCCTCCTTCTGTACCGTAGGCGTTTAATGAGATTAATTGGCCTGTTTAGGAGCACGGGTGAGTTGCGGAAGCCCCGTTCTCCCCCTTTTATTAATACTGGAAACAGAGGTGTGATGTACGACGTGAGGATCTTGCTGCCATCTCCTCCAGTTGCCCACCTCCACTCCAGCCCAAAACGGACTAGAAAAATCTCACTCAGGCCTTCCCCTCCGCCTTATCTCAATAACCTCACACATTTACCTTGGCCAATCCACCTAACCTTCCCATCTTTGGACAGTGGGAGGAAACTGGAGCATCCGGAATTCTGTGGAACCTTTTGGCCCTGGCAGTTTGTCACTCTTTGGTGCCATATTTTTTCATGACTGTTATTTTGCTTATGTTAATTTCAGTAAGCCCTTGACCCTGTTTCAATGTTATCTTTCTTGGAAATATCCCTTCCTCGGTTGCATGTTTTTTCTTTCAGTATTTATGTTGTCTCTTACCTCTTTAGAGGAGGCAATAGCCTAGTGGCATTATCGCTAAACTATTAATCCAGAAACTCAGTTAATGTTCTGGGGACCCGAGTCCGAATCCCGCCACAGTAAATGGTGAAATTTGATTTCAAGAAAAGTATCTGGAATTGAGAATCTACTGATGACCATGAAACCATTGTTGATTGTGAAAAAAACCCCATCAGGTTCACTAATGTCTTTAGGGGAAGGAAATCTGCTGTTCTTACCCGGTCTGGCCTACATCTGACTCCAGAGCCACAGCAATGTAATTGACTCTTAACTGCCCTCTGAAGAGGCCCAGCAAACCACTCAGTTCCTAGGCAACTAGGGATGGGCAATAAATACTGGCAAGCCAGTGGGCCCATGTCCCACGAATGAATAAACTTTAGTAATCAATGGTTTTATTTTGCTGGCATGTCGAGCTCTTGTCCTGAAGGGTATGAACTGATTCTGCATCATATTAAAGTATTTTTGAACACTTTCCATGGATCTTCTATCATTTTATCCATTGACATGGTTTCCATTGACAGCACATTCCACTCAAACCAGCCTTAAAGAAGAATCTTATTAACTGTTTCACATTTCTCCTTTTCAAACACTACAATGAATTTGATCAGATTATGACTGTAATTAGATTAATGTTCACATACCGTCAGGGCTGTTAACTAAATCTGCTTCCCTACTCACTAATGGACCTAAAAGTAGCACATCTCCCCGTCCACCTCCCTCACAACCACCCACCTTACCTCTGCCCACCGCCCCCCCCCCCGCTCATGTTCTCCACAAACACTCCCCCACCTTCCCCACAATGACTCCCCTCCTCCTAAGCCACATCCCCCTACAGACTCTCCCACCCCCCCCCCCCCCCCAAGACACCTTCTCTACAGTTACCCTGCTCCTCCCATCCACTTCCCCATAATTACCCCCCGCTCCTGTCCACCCACCTTCCCCACAGCCAGACTGCTCCTCCCCCTCCCCGACTCACTTTATTATTCCCAGGATACGGATGATTCCCATGCTGGGAACCCTGTTGCTCCCACCATGTGCAAGTTATGGTGCAAAAACCAGTCTTCAGTTTGAAGACTGCAGGAAGGAAGAAGACTAATTCTCACTGCACACTGTTCCAGCAAGATTTGGCCCAATCCATTTCCTTGCTGAAACAGAGTCTCTCAATCCGACAACACATTTATAAATTCACGCATATTGTTTTCCTAAGTGTGAGAACTTTTTATACTGCAAAGTGTGGTTGGCAGGAGAAGATCGTGCAGCAATTTCAACAACACTTTTGTCACATAAAAGCACTCCCATACAATGTGATGTGTGGTTATCCATTATTAAACCTTATTTCAACATCTGAAAAAATAATGTTTTTCAACAGACTTGCCCCAAAGTCCAATAAAAACACAGATGGTAATTTTGAAAAATATTATTTTCTCTGGTTCTGTTATTATTCATAAGCAGAATGATGAAATCAATTGAACATAACTAAAGTAACTGAAAGTCAAATGGTGTAGGAGAGTTGGAGACAATTACTTTTAACATGCATTTGAGGGGAATCCTTTCATCTTTGTATTCACATAAATAAAGAGGCATTTCTTTCTCATCTATACACCCGTACCTAGCTGTGGGCAAAATCTTCAGTTCTAACCTACATCATCTCCATCAACCACACCAGCACTCATCTCCAGCTGGAGCTGGGACTCTTTTCCCTGGAGACGCGAAGGTTGAGAGGCGACCTGATAGAAGTTTATAAAATGTTGAGAGGAATAGATAGGGTGGACTCTCAGAGGCTATTTCCCCGGGTTGAAATGGTCGCTACGAGAGGACACAGATTTAAGGTGCGGGAAGGGAAGTACAGAGGTGATGTTAGGGGTAAGTTTTTCACTCAGAGGGTGGTGAGTGAATGGAATTGGCTGCCGTCATCGGTGGTGGAGGCGAACTCGCTGGGGTCTTTTAAAAGACTTCTGGATGAGTATATGGGGTTTAATGGGATTGGGGGTTATAGATAGGTCTATAGATTGGTGGGGTTGATGTGATCGGCGCAACTCGAGGGCCGAAGGGCCTGTTTGTGCTGTAATGTTCTATGTCTATGTTCTATGAATCCAGTCTCCAACTCGCTGAGTTCCCTTGCCCCGAGCCCACTGAGGTTTTTCTCCATTTGTGTGACGAGTGCCGCAGGCTGGCCAATATTTATTGCTCGTCCCTAACTGCCCTTGTGCAAAGAATCACACACGATGTGGAGATGCCGGCGTTGGACTGGAATGGACACAGTAAGAAGTCTCACAGCACCAGGTATCACGGCTTGAGCTGCTGAGCTTTTCCGGCATTTGGGATTTTGACTTTCCCTGGCTGCACATCACACAGCTGTGAGTCCATGCCCACAAAGGGATGTCCCACTGCAATCCTAAGCTTGGGTCAGGGACATGCTTAAATTAATTGTGATATGAGAATGAATCAGAAATGAAACCCAAAAGAGAAAATGCTGGAAAATCTCAGTAAGTCTGGCAGCATCTGTAAGGAGAGAAAAGAGCTGAGGTTTTGAGTCCAGATGACCCTTTGTCAAAGCTGGAAATGAATCCCAGCCTTGTTCCTTTGGTCAGACAGCACGCTGTTACAGACCTGAAAGAGTTAATTCTGTGCTATGATTAAAACACACAGTAACTATTATTTTTATTTTGTTTCCCGTCAGGAGAATTTTCCTGGTAGCTGAACAAGAGAATGCTACACAGTAAACAGATTGTTTAACAGGAAGTGAGGTCAAGCCTTTGGATGGCAGCATCTCTTGCAGCAGCTGTGCTGCCCCAGTACAGGGAGGTTTATAGCAGCACTCTCTCTCACTGTCAATTCCCAACAAGTCACTACAACAAAGGACCATCCCTTCCTTCCCCGCATCGAGCCACAGAGTTCACTGAGCATCAGAATCCACAGCAGTCCGGTATCCAGCTCTTTGCTATCCCTGCATTGACGGATGTCCAACGGGGGTGGGGGGATATTGAAATCCAGCAACAACCAACTGGTGCAAATCCCACAGATATTCCACGCGGAATAAGAACACTTACATTTATATAGCAACTTCCCAGGCCTGGCTGTCCCAAAACACTTGACAGCCAATGGAAGTACTTCGGAAGCGTAGTAATCATAGAAACCCTACAGTGCAGAAGGAGACCATTCAGCCCATCGAGTCTGTACTGACCATAATCCCACCCAGACCCTACCCCCATTTACCCTGGCTAGTCCCCCTGACAATGGGCAATTTTAGCACGACCAATCCACCTAACCTGCACATCTTCAGGCTGTGGGAGAAACCAGAGCACCCGGAGTAAACCCATGCAGACTTGAGGAGAAAGTGCAAATCCACACAGACAGTGACCTGAGGCCGGAATTGAACCCGGTCCCCTGGCGGAATCTGGGAAACATAACAGCCAATTTGCACATAGCAAATTCTGACAAACAGCGGGAAGGCAATGGAGAGATAATCAGGCCTTTCTTTTGGTGCTGTTGATGGAGGAGTTAATATTAGCCAGGACACTAGAGAGAATTCACAAAGAACAAAGAACAACACAGCACGGGAAACAGACCTTTCGGCCCAATGAGCCCACGCCGCCATTTTAACATTGTGAGCTCCCTCTTCCACCCGTGACCCATGTCTACGCTTATGGCACTCCACATCGGAAACCAGATTGAGGGGAGACTAATTTAGGGACAATTTATTACCTCCAATCAGCCTAAGAGCACATCTTTGGGGTGTGGGAGGAAACCGGAGCACCCGGAGAAAACCCACGCAAGCACAGGGAGAATGTGCAAACACCCACAGACACTGGCCCAAATCCGTGTGTCTGCACAGCAAACAGTGATAGTCACTGAGCTGTCGTGTTGCCCAACAGCTGGTCCAGTTTAAGCGTACACAAACAACGCGAAGCACTAGGCTACTCTCGAAACATTCAAAAGCATCCCTCGCACGACCCACCACGTGTATGCCCCTCGTTAGACAACAAGGCGGACCAAAGCACCTGTGGATTAAAAGAGAAAAACATCAATAACATCCACATCCTTATGCAAACATTCAAAGGAATCCCCAGAAGCTCAAAAGTAAAACAGAAAATATGTTGGAAGGTCCATAGGAATCAATTGGTTCCCAGGAACGTCCCAAGGCTCCTGAACCTTATTTAAAACAGTCTCCTATATCCCTCCGTCTCTATTTTGCTGATGTGCCTAAGTGTCCCTTAAACAAGTCCAGCGTGCCTGCCTCCACCACTTTACTTGGCAGTGCATTCCATACCTTCACAACCCTCTGTGTGAAAAACCTCCCTCTAACATCCGAATTATACCTCGCCCCCCTCACCCTAAGCCCGTGGCCCCTCGTGATATTTGTTTACAATCTAGGAAAAAGCTTACCACTGTTTACTCTATCTATACCCTTCATTATCTTATAAACCTCTATTAGATCCCCTCTCATTCTCCGTCTTTCTAAGGAAAACAGCCCCAATTTACCCAATCTTTCCTCATAACCCAGTCCTTCCATACCAGGCAGCATCCTGGTTAACCTCCTCTGCACTCTCTCCAGGGTCTCCATGTCCTTCCGGTAGTGAGGTGACCAGAACTGGACGCAGTACTCCATATGCAGTCTAACCAACGTTCTATACAACTGCAACATTAGACACCAGCTCGTGTGCTCTATACCCCTTCCTATAAAGACTAGCATACCATAAGCTTTCTTCGCAACCTTCTCCACCTGTGCTACCACCTTCAAAGACTTGCACTTGCACCCCCCGGTCCCTCTGCGTTTCTATACTCTTAATAGTTTGTAATTCCTCTCCTCTTCTTCAAAATACACTCAATAGATGTTGTGTCCATCCATCAACCAGCCAGACTTTGGATTAACACGTGTGTGTATTTGTGTCCACATACATGTATCTGTGTACATACCACGTGTACATGGTATTGCCTAGATATTTCCCTAATCCAGGCCTCTGTTGCACTGTAACCGACAGCTGTTCCCAGGTCCACAAGGATGAATGGTACGATTCCAGGCAGGATTATACCAGTTATCAGTCCATTAAACAGTCCACCACAGGAACCGCATTGATCAATTAAAGACGGCTGCCCACCTCTCTGGTCCAATCAGGGGGCCAGCAGCTCAGTCGCCTTGGCAGTGCCACCAATGGGGTTGGCCACTGCTGAGGTTGAGGGATTCTCCATGTTGAGGCACCCTCAACAATATGAGGTGTTGAGACAATATGACGTGTGTTATTGTACTAGGGCTAAGTGTTCTGCTCTGGCCTCCGTAGCAGCAGCCAGCATTGGAACCTGGTGAGCAGCCACTGTTACGAAGGAGGTGAGACATGGGCTGACCATCCTGGACGTCTCCTCCCAGAAGCCCAGCGTGAAGACCATTTACCTGGTGGTCTCCCCACATGTCAGGAACCCATCTCAATGTCAGTAAAACCCGGTTGCAGTGAATGGTGAATTGGTTTAATCAGCTGACTGCTTCCATACAGTGAGCTGCCCCACGACCATCTCTGTGGGAGAATGCTGGGCTCCCCCTCCCGACATCTTCTCTCGCTGTTTTATGAGGCTTCTAGCCTTCTCCAGCAGGTTGGTAAAAATCAACCACATGGGTCTGATCTTCACCCCGATAAAGTGATTATTGTTTTCACGTGCTGTAGGCCCATATTCAGGTGAAGTGGAGACAGTTCTGCTGTGGTACCATTACTAGACTAGTGATCCAAAGGCCCTGCTAATGCACATCCATTAAAAAGTCTGACAACACCTGGTTTTTACTGTGTTTACCCCAGTCCAACGCCGGCACATCCACATCAATGCACATCCAACCACGGCAATAGGTGGAATTTAAATGCAATTAATTAAAAAATCTGGAATTGAAAGCTTGTCTCAGTAATGGTGATCATGAAACTCTTGCTGATATTACAAAAACCCATCTGATTCACTAATGTCATTTAGGGGAGGAAATCTGCCTTCCCTTACCTTTTCTGGCCTACACATGACTCAGATCCACACCAATGTGGTTGACTCTTAACTCACCTCTGAAATGGTCCTGCTAAGGGATAATTAGGGATGGGCATCAAATGCTGACTTTGCCCACATCCCAGAAAATAACTCTTATTTTTAAGTGTACACATGTAAGTGGGATTGCAGTATGAGCATGTGTTTGTGTGCAAGTGCGTTTGTGCACATTTGTGTGTGAACAAGTGTGTACATATGGGGCAGGACTTTACGGACTCGCATGTCCCGAAACCATAAAATCCTGCCTAAGGTCAACGGACCTTCACACACGCCATCCCTCACTCGCTTCGATTCCTGTGGCAGGTGGGCTGTTAAAATTCTGGCCAGATTCAACTGAGTGTGAGTGCGTATGCTGGTATGTGCTGCTGTGTGCATGCGCTGGCATGCATTGGCATGTGAGGCACACGCCGATGTGCACTGGTGCATGGGCAGCACACGCGCATGTGTGCGGGCATGCGCATGCATGGGCATGCACATAGGCACGTGCGGGTATGCACATGTGCTGGCGTGTGAACGAAAGAGCTCATGTGAGCGTGAAAGTGCGTGCACATGAGTTGCACGTGTGTTGACATGTAATGAGATGGACTAATCTCTTCTGTGAAGCACTCCAAAGTCAAAGAACCAATTGGCAGGATACTTAAGGACTGCTGTTATCTGGAATATTACACCCACCAAAAGCTTTCAAAAGGAAAGGGGAAAAAATCCTTATCTTATGATTAAGATGACACATTGAGAGAGAAAGTGTGAGTTATTCAAGTCCCTTGATAAGATTTTCCTGCAATCACTCCCACTCGCTTCTCTCTCTGCATTCACTGCGAGGTATCCACTACTTTATATACTCTCAGTAAAGCTGAGAGCATGTTATTTACTACAATATCACAGCAACACCAGCCTCTAAGGATGTGGCCTTACGTAGGGCTAAGTTGTTTTGTAAAATACCTACTGAAATACTAACAGGCCTTCAGAAATACTGAGTGACATCATTATTTCATTCAGTGAATATAAAATCACAAATCTGATCCACCGTGGCTCTACTGGCCCTTAAAAAGAGCTATCGAATTAGTTTTGTTCCTTTCCTGTAACCTTGTTTTTTTTTAAATCAAACTTGCCACTACTCCGTCAGGTTTATTCAGAATTATGAGCTCTCAGAGTGCTGCTCCTTCATCAGGTGAGTCAGCAGCGCTCCAAAAACTCGTGATTCCAAATAAACCTGTTGGACTTTAACCTGGTGCTGTGAGATTTCTTACTGTGCCCACCCCAGTCCAACGCTGGCATCTCCACCTCACCACTCCTTCAGGCAGTTTCCTTGTAAAAGAAATTCTCATCTCCATGCTGGCTTTATTGCCAATTTGCTTAATTGTGTGTCATCTGGCTACTGACTTTACTGCCACTTCCTCCTCATTTACTTTTATCTAAACTTGCTCTCCAAGTTTCTTTCTGATAGCAGGCAAATCTGAGAGGTTTTTACAGCTCTGTGCACCAAATCTATCTGAAATACTCAGCTCAGGGGGCGACATGGTGGCACAATGGTTAGCACTGCTGCCTCACAGCAGATTCCAACCTTGGGTTACTGTCTGTGTGGAGTGTGCACATTCTCCCCGTGTCTGTGTAGGTTTCCTCCAGGTGCTCAGATTTCCTCCCACAGTCCAAAAACGTGGGGGTTAGGTTGATTGGCCATGCTAAATTGCCCCTTAGTGCCCCAAGATGTGTAGGGGGGAGGGGGTGTCAGGGGGAATTAGTGGCATGAATACATGGGGTGACAGGGATAGGGCCTGGGTGGGATTGTTGTCTGTGCAGGCTCAATGAGGCGAATGGCCTCCTCCTGCACTTTAGGGATTCGATGATACTCTTGTGTAGGGATATGGGGATAGGTTCTGGGTGGGATTGTGTTCGGTGCAGACTCGATGGGCCAAAGGGCCTGTTTCTGCACTGTAGGGTTCTATGTCTATGTCTATGTCTTGCCTTCCCCATGTTTTGTCACTTTCTCCCCCTACCTTGCCTGCAGGCTCTTACTCTGCCAGACACCCTTCCACAAGCAGTGGACACTTCCTCCAGGTGACTATTCTTCATTTTGAAGCGTAGACCTCAGCATGCTAGATGACCAAGGTGGGAATCACGGCTAAAACTGGATGCTGTCTCGCCCAGCACCCACAGCAATTCCGGTGGGAGACATTGGGTGGTGACTAGGAGCTGGAACGCTGGCCAATCCTTCACCTTCTGAAAGACCTGGAACACAGAGCCCATCCCCACCCCCCAACTGCTGCCCACTGTTAACAGTAAACTACATGTGTACACAGCCACTGCACAGAATGTGTTCCCTATTAAACATGTACAGCCATGCAGAAGCATTTAATATAAGAACATAAGAAATAGGAGCAGGAGTAGTTGTGGGGATCTGGAACGCGCTACCGAGTAGGGTGGTGGAGGCAGGAACGTTGGACTCGTTTAAGATGCAGTTAGATAGGCACATGAGTGAAACGAGAATGGAGGGATATGGTAGGGGCTATTAAATAGGGTTAAACCTCGGGAGACACCGGAAAGGTAGGCTGTAAGATTAATATTTTTGTCTTTATTCCACAGGTGGAGGTCCACCTCGTGTCAAACGAGGGGCATTCACACGGCGGGTCGTGCGTGGGCTGCTCTTGGAAGTTCCAGGAGTGGCCTAGTACTTCACGTCGGTGTGTGTGCTTGATCCTGGACCGGTAGACGGGCGCCGAAAAAGCTCAGTGACTAGCACTACTGGCTGTGCAGACACATGGATTTGGGCCTGTGTCTGTGGGAGTTTGCGCATTCTCCCTGTGGTTGCGTGGGTTTCCTCCGGGCGCTCCGGTTTCCTCCCACACCCCAAAGATGTGCTCTCAGGCTAATCGGTTTTTACCAAATTGACACTATTTCTTCCCTGAATCTGACTGAGTAGGGTTCCATTCGTAGACATGCAGGGTAGAATAGGTGTAGGGTGATATGGCGGCGCGGGCTCGTTGGGCCGAAGGGCCTGTTTCCCATGCTGGGTTGTTCTTTGTTCTTTATCTAGCCCTTCGAGCCTGCCCCGCCATTCAATAAGATCATGGCTGATCTGTCGTGTCTCAGTTCCACATTCCCGCCCTCTCCCCATAACCCTTAATCCCTTCTCTTATCAAAAACCCATCAACCCGCGTCTTAAAAATATTTAGCAAGGGAGCCTCCACCACTTCAACGGGCAGAGAATTCCAGAGATTCATCACCCTTTGAGTGAAGAAGTTCCTCCTCAACTCGTTCTAAACCGCGCCCCGTTTATCTTGAGGCTGTGCCCCCTAGTCCTACTATCCTTTCTGAGCGGGAAGAGTCTCTCCACCTCTATCCTATCCATCCCATTCATCATCTTATACGTCTCAATGAGATCTCCCCTCATTCTTCTAAACTCTAACAAGTACAAGCCTAGTTTATTCAGCCTCTCCTCATAGCTCAACCCCCTCAACTCCGGTATCAGCCTAGTAAACCTCCTCTGCACTCCCTCCAAGGCCAAAATATCCTTGCATAAGTGCGGCGCCCAAAACTGCACACAGTACTCCAGCTGCGGCCTCACCAATGCCCTATATAGCCGCAGCAAGACTCCCTACTTTTATATTCAATCCCCCTTGCTATGAAGGCCAGCATCCCATTCGCCTTCCTGACCACCTGCTGCACCTGCAAGCTGGGTTTTTGTGACTCATGCACAAGGACCCCGAGGTCCCTCTGCACCGTCGCCTGCTGCAGTTTTTCGCCACGTAAGTAATAATCCTTCCTACCATTATTCCTACCAAAGTGGACCATCTCGCACTTGCCAACATTAAATTCCATCTGCCAGTTCCTGGCCCATTCGCCCAGCCTATCGAGATCCTTCTGTAGACTCTCCACACCGCGCAATTTGCCGTTCCACCAATCTTGGTGTCATCAGCAAATTTTGACACCATACACTCGGTTCCCTCCTCCAGATCATCTATATAAATGGTAAATAGCTGAGGTCCCAGCACCGACCCCTGGGGCACTCCACTAGTCACCAACCGCCAATCCGAATAGCACCCATTGACCCCCACTCTCTGCCTCCTATTTGACAACCAATCCTCTATCCACGCTAACACCCTACCCCCAACTCCATGTCCCCTGACCTTCTGCAATAACCTCTTGTGAAGTACCTTGTCAAACGCCTTCTGAAAATCAAGAAACACCACATCCACCGGCTCCCCTCTATCCACTGCCCTAGACACATCCTCATAGAACTCCAGTAAATTTGTCAGACACGACTTCCCTTAATGAAACCGTGCTGCGTCTGCTCTATCAAGCAGTTCCCCTCAAGATGCCTTGCTATTTCCTCTTTGATGTCGGATTCTAACATTTTACCTACAACAGACGTTAAACTAACCGGCCTATAATTCCCCGCCTTTTGCCTGGCACTCCTCTTAAACAACAGCGTAACAGTAGTCGTTTTCCAATCTTCCGGCACTTTGGGACAATGTATTGAATATAACAGGCTGTGCACTACAATCAGGGTGATCAATCACCCTGAATTTTACAGAACTGTCCTATTGTCCCATATCCTGAATGGTCTGCTGATGTTGATTACCCACACATGGATGGCACAGTGGTTAACACTGCTGCATCACAGTGCCACGACCCAGGTTTAACTCCCAGCTTAGGTCACTGTCTGTGTGGAGTCTGCATGTTCTCCCCATGTCTGCATGGGTTTCCTCTGGATGTTCTGGCTTCCCCTCACAGTCTGAAAGATGTGATGGTTAGGGTGCATTGGCCGTGCTAAATTCTCCCTCAGTGTACCCGAACAGGTGGAGTGCAGCAACTTGGGGGTAACTTCATTGCAGTGTTAATGTAAGCCTACTTGTGGACACTAATAAATAAACTTTAAGCTTATTTTACATCTTAGATTTCCACCTGCGTACTACGCTTTTCTGCAGCGGTGACAGGCAGGGCCAAGGGTGTGACAGGGTCTCCATGTGGGTCTTAGCATCAGATCTCACCCTCCAGCTCCAGGAGCACCTTCTCTGCAATTGGATTCTTGTTGGTGATCTGAGGCCCTGCGTTCAATTACAGCACGGTATTCCTGAAGCAGCTCGTCAGCTCTCAAAGCAGAGCACCCAGCCCAAAAACCAAAGTCGGAGGTGTGGTAGATTATGAGGAAGGGTGTCAATAGTTTGCAGGGAGACTTGGACAGGTTGCAGAGCTGGGCCGAGAGGTGGCGGATGGAGTTTAATGCGGAGAAGTGTGAGGTAATTCACTTTGGTAGGAATAACAGATGTGTTGAGTATAGGGCTAACGGGAGGACTCTGAATAGCGTTGATGAACATAGGGATCTAGGTGTATGTGTACATAGATCCCTGAAAGTTGGGAATCAAGTAGATAAGGTTGTTAAGAAGGCGTACAGTGTCTTGGCGTTTATTGGTAGGGGGATTGAATTTAGGAGTCGCTGCGTCATGTTGCAACTGTACACAACTCTGGTGCGGCCGCACTTGGAGTATTGTGTGCAGTTCTGGTCCCCACATTATAGGAAGGATGTGGAGGCTTTGGAGAGGGTGCAGAGGAGGTTTACCAGGATGTTGCCTGGTATGGAGGGGAGGTCCTATGAGGAGAGACTGAGGGATTTGGGTAAATGCGCCTAGTGGATAGGTTTATGGATGGAAAGGGATTGGTTTAGGTTAGAGGGTCATTGTTTTTTAACTGGTCAGCGCAACATCGTGGGCCGAAGGGCCTGTTCTGCGCTGTAATGTTCTATGTTCTATGTTCTATATGACAGTTTAAGGATCATCGAGAGGAGGAAACTCGATGCACAGCTGAAAGGAGAGCATCCCTAAAAGGTCTCTTGGCATTCACTAGGAGCACTGACACAATCTCATTGTTACATTCGTACAACTGAGATGACTTGTCACTCATGCGTGCTAACATCAGCAGCAAATGAGCATCATTCACAGGCTGGGAATGGGCTGGAGAATAACACAGGTATGGCAGCTTGCTGTGACTCATCCAATAGAGGAACCCATATCACATGCACGGAAACATCAGTGGGTGACGATTTAAGTCAGCGATGTGATGGGTGACCAAGCTCTGGGTGGACAGCAGGGACAAAGCCTCCCGGAATAGCAGATGGAATAATAAAGGAATTCCCTGGAGGGGAGTGCAGGGCTCATTATGCCAAGATGAGTGGGTGCTCCAGTTTTCTCCCACAGTCCAAAGACGTGCAGATTTGGCCACGGTAAATTTCCCCTTAGCAACGAGGGGACTAGCTATGATAAATGCATGGGGTTATAGGGATAGGGCCTGAATGGGAATGTGGTCAGTGCAGACTTGACGGGCTGAATGGCCTCCTTCTGCACTGTAGGGATTCTATGATTCAATGAGTAAATCATTCCATGCAATGATAGCAAATCAAAGTAACGTTTGACCTGGCAAATATTGCAAGCTCCTTTGAAGGGTGGATGCCTTGTAACAGGTGGACATGTGCGCGATGAAGGAGGGGACATTCAGATTGAATAGCTAGCTATGCTGGTCCTCTGGTGAAAGAGAATTCTGTGCAGCCTGACATAATGTCATCAATGAATACCTGTGAACATTGGAATGTGAAGAGACTGAGTACAAGGTGGTCCTCAAAGGTCCAATGTAGTGCAGCTTGCAAAACTGCAGTAGGATATTTACAACTCAGAGAATATGACAGAGGCAATTGTCATGTAGCAACTGACCATGACACGACAGTCATGACATGGGGAATCACAGGAAGTTCTCAGGGGACTGCACACAAGTTTTTCTGTCCTTTCTTGCTTCAGGTCCAAAGTACCACGTCACCCAACACTTAACCTGCATCACATATTTTGACTAGCGTTGCTGACAAGATCCACGACGCAAATCTTTCCCGTGAATTACAAGTACTATCTCACAATGAGCAATTCGCTCAGATACGACGTGCCTTCATCCCTGCCTCTCACTGCCACTTACCAAGCTGTGAAGGATCAACTCCGGTGACTCCTGACAAAGTCCCCTGGCCAGATCGTCATTGGCTAAAGTACGTGGGCTCATTCCACTTTGTATAGACTGGAGGTAGCAGGAGACTGTGGTCAGCAGGTAGCACTCGGCATTAGGCTGGTCAAATTGGTTTCTATGAACAGAGTGCCTGAAAGTATCTTGATAATGGGGTTCTCCACGACCAGGCCTTTAAAGGTAAGGTTAAGAAGATCTCTGGGCAGAGAGGATTGTGTTTTACCAGCAACATGTGAATGTGATGAACCACCAGCCTGGTGAGCAGATTGGGATGAACGCCTGACTGGGGCACTGAGTTTCATAGCTGCAAGTGACTCCCCTGTCAATGGCCGCTCAGTTAACACTGCATTCAAAGAACATGTCCAAGTAGGGTTACTGAATAATCTGTATACAGAATGTAGCCGATTTCAACAAAAACATCAGCAGGTTCAACCACCCCTCTGTCGAAACAAGCACCTGTGATGTCATTATCCAGGATAGCAACGATCTTAAATTTTAGCTATTTTACAAATAATTTATGGAATGTAGGCATTGCTGGCTGAGCCAGCATTTATTGCCCATTCCTAGTTACCTTTCAGAAGATGTGGTGAGCTGCCTTGTTGAACCACTGCAGTTTGAGATGTAGGTACACCCACAGTGCTATTAGGGAGCGAGTTCCAGGATTTTGACCCAGTAACAGTGAAAGAACAGCGAGATATTTCCAAGTCAGGATGGTGAGTGACTTGAAGGGGAACTTCCAGGTGGTGGCATTCCCAGGTACTTGCTGCTCTTGTCCTAGATGGTAGTGGTCATGCATTTGGAAGGTGCTGCCTAAGTAACCTTAAATGAGTTGCTGCAGTGCATCTTGTCGATGACTCCAACCAGCAGAGAATTTGCTTCCTGAAACCTATTAATTACAGTTTCACTAGGGATCCTTGATGCCACACTCAGTCAAATGCAGCCTTGATATCAAAGGTTGTCACTCTCACTTCACCGGTGTCGATTTGTCTGGGCAGCAGGCAGCTCAAATGTTGAGAATGCAGGGTAATGATTGATTTTAGCTCATGGTGTGATTGTCTAAACAGAGTTAATACAGTTTAGTCTACTTAGAGATTTCTTGGGGTTTCAGAGTAGGGTTTGGATTGACAAGAGACAGAGTCATGTGTTAATGGGAGGAGCTAAGCTGCAGGGAAGATGCACAGTTTCTCTTCGATTTTAATACAGTCAGTTTTATGTCTGGTCCTAAAAGAAGCAAGTGTCTCTCTCTCTCTCTCTCTCCGGAGGCTGCTGTTTGGGCTGTCAAAAGACAGTGTCTCTCTATCTCTGTCTCTCTCCAGAGGTGTTCAAAAGCTCTATGACTGTTAACAAGTACATGTACACAAGCATGTCTTGCTAATTGATTTTGAAGGAGGGGTTTTAAGTCTGTAAGAGGAATGTTGCTTGAACTGGAACCTATAGCGGTAGGTTAGCAGTTAAAAATCGTATCTTATCATGTTTAAATATTTCAATTGGTAAATGTTAAGCCGTTAAAAAAAGATTGTTTTGATAAAAGCTTTCTAGTGTCAATGGAATCACACCTGGTATAAAATACCTTACCCTCACATTGATGCTAATACAGCAAATATTTGGGTCTAGTCTAACTTCATAATACACTATAAATAGACTTATAAAATTCTTCACCCAAAGAGTGGTTAGGCTGTGGAATTCATTACCACAGGAAGTACTTGATGCCAAAACATTGAATGTATTCAAGAGGTGGCTCTTACAGCACTTAGGGCAAATGGGATCAAAAATAATGAAAGCAGGATTAGGCTATCGAGTCAGATGATCAGCCACAATCATAATTGGTGGCGGAGCAGGTTCAAAGAGCCAAATGGCCTCTCCTGCTTTATGTATTTACGTCTCTGTTTCTATACCTAGGGGTTTCTGATCTCATACCCTAACAGTATCCATGGCTTAGCTATCAGCCTGCTCTATGGTTTCCATTAATCAGGTGACATTGATGCTTAACTATAAAGTAGCATGATATAACACACTTATAACTCACTACTCTGTCCCAGCATCAGGTCCAATAACATAGAACATAGAACATTACAGCACAAACAGGCCCTTCGGCCCTCGAGTTGCGCCGATCGCATCAACCCCATCAATCTATAGACCTATCTATAACCCCCAATCCCATTAAACCCCATATACTCATCCAGAAGTCTTTTAAAAGACCCCAGCGAGTTCGCCTCCACCACCGACGACGGCAGCCGATTCCATTCGCTCACCACCCTCTGAGTGAAAAACTTACCCCTATCATCACCTCTGTACTTCCCTCCCCGCACCTTAAATCTGTGTCCTCTCGTAGCGACCATTTCAACCCGGGGAAATAGCCTCTGAGAGTCCACCCTATCTATTCCTCTCAACATTTTATAAACTTCTATCAGGTCGCCTCTCAACCTTCGCCTCTCCAGGGAAAAGAGTCCCAGCTCCCTCAACCTATCTTCATAAGGCATGCCTCCCAGTCCAGGCAACATCCTTGTAAATCTCCTCTGCACCCTTTCAATAGCTTCTACGTCTTTCCTATAGTGAGGTGACCAGAACTGCGCACAGTACTCCAAATGAGGCCTGACGAGGGTCCTGTAAAGTTGCAGCATTACCTCCCGACTCCTAAACTCAATCCCTCGATTAATGAAGGCCAGTACACCATACGCCTTCTTGACCACCTCCTCCACCTGCGAGGCCGATTTAAGAGTCCTGTGAACCCGGACCCTGAGATCCTTCTGCTCTTCAACGCTACTAAGACCCCTGCCCCTAATAGTGTACTCGTTCATCCCGTTGGTTCTGCCGAAATGGACGACTACACATTTATCCGCGTTGAAGTCCATCTGCCACTTCTCCGCCCATTCCTGTATCCTATCTATGTCCTGCTGCAACTTTTGACATCCTTCCAGACCATCCACAACACCGCCGACCTTCGTGTCATCAGCGAACTTGCTAACCCATCCCTTCACTTCCTCATCCAGGTCATTTATGAAAATGACAAACAGCAAGGGTCCCAGAACAGATCCCTGGGGCACCCCACTGGTGACTGACCTCCATTCCGAAAAAGACCCATCCACAACCACTCTCTGCCTTCTGCAGGCAAGCCAGTTCTGGATCCACAAGGCCAAAGGCCCTTGGATCCCATGCCCTCTCACCTTCTCAAGAAGTCTTGCATGGGGGACCTTATCAAAAGCCTTGCTGAAGTCCATGTACACTACGTCCACGGCACTTCCTTCATCAATGTGTTCAGTCACATTATCGAAGAACTCAACTAGGCTCGTAAGGTACGACCTGCCCTTGACAAATCCATGCTGACTATTCCTGATCATGTCAAACCTCTCCAAATGCTCGTAAATAAGTTCTCTTTGTTTTGAACAGGGAGTCCAGGAGATATCCCATCACTATTTGTGTCCCTAAATCTGCAAAGCAGGTAAATCTTGGTTCTCTCCTTCAAGTTGAAACCATAGATGAGGAAAGGGGCAAAGTTAGGATCAAGTGAGATTAGATTCTGACACTTATGATCAAATGTATTGACTGTCCCAATCTTCCCTCAGCGCCAATGTTTCAAAGCCAAATCCACGGCTGCCATAGTTCTCACTGTCACTGCACTGCAATTCCACGGCCCATGTAGAGGTCGATATCACTGTGCATATGTCACATAAACTCACCAGTTTACTTGATGAGAGGTGTGTTCCGATGCTGCCACAATGCCAATATCAAAAGTGTTCAGGTGAAAACATTGAGCTTTAATGAAACCACAAAAAAACTGCAAAGTAATACAAAATATTTGCACCTACATTGGAACAGGCTGTCAGAAGGCAATAACATTTTCCATTTTCAAGTTTGCTGATGACACAACTGTGGTGGGTCAGATCTCAAAACAATGATGAGACAGAGTGCACGAAAAAGATAGAGAAGCTGGTGAACTGGATCTGTTCCTCCATCAGTAAAATGATGGAGATAGTCATGGATTTCAGGAAGCATAGTGGAGGATACACCCCTGCCAACATTAACTGTGATGAAGTGGAAATGATCGAGGGCTTTAAGTTTTTAGGTGTCCAGATCATCAACAACCTGTCCTGATCCCTTCACACTGACGCTATAGAAAGCCCTCCAGCATCTCTCCTTCCTCAGGAGGCCAAGGAAATTTGGCACATCCACTACATTTCTCACCAACTTTTACAGATGTACCACAGAAAGCAACCTTTCCAGATGTATCAAAGTTTATTTTTAATTCATTCATGGTGCATGGGCATCGCTGGCTGGCCAGCATTTATCCTTAGTTGCCCTTAAGAAGGTGATGGTGAGCTGCCTTCTTGAATCATTGCATGTTCTGTGGGTTGACCTACAATGCTGTTAGGGAAGGAATTCCAGAATTTTGACCCAGTGACTGCGAAGTAACGGCGATATATTTCCAAGTCAGGATGAGAGTAGCTTGGAGGGGAACTTGCAGGTGCTGGTGTTCCCATTTATGTGCTGCCCTTGTCCTTCTACATTAAAGTAGTCGTGGGTTTCAAAGGTGCTGTCTAAAGGATCTTTGGTGAATTGCTGCAGTGCATCTGGTAGATGGTACACACTGCTGCTACTGAGCATTGGTGGTGGAGGTATTGAATGTTTGTAAATGTGGTACCAATCAAGCGGGCTGCTTTGTCCTGGATGCTATCAGCTTCTTGAGTGTTGTAGTATTTACACCCATCCGGCAAGTGTGTGTGTGCGTGTGTGTGTGCGTGTGTGGTGCGTGTGTGGTGCGTGTGTGGTGCGTGTGTGGTGCGTGTGTGGTGCGTGTGTGGTGCGTGTGTGGTGCGTGTGTGGTGCGTGTGTGGTGCGTGTGTGGTGCGTGTGTGGTGCGTGTGTGGTGCGTGTGTGGTGCGTGTGTGGTGCGTGTGTGGTGCGTGTGTGGTGCGTGTGTGGTGCGTGTGTGGTGCGTGTGTGGTGCGTGTGTGGTGCGTGTGTGGTGCGTGTGTGGTGCGTGTGTGGTGCGTGTGTGGTGCGTGTGTGGTGCGTGTGTGGTGCGTGTGTGGTGCGTGGGTGTGTGTGTGTGTGGTGCGTGTGTGTGTGTGTGTGTGGTGCGTGTGTGGTGCGTGTGGTGCGTGTGGTGCGTGTGTGTGTGTGTGTGGTGCGTGTGTGTGTGTGTGTGTGGTGCATGTGTGTGTGTGTGTGGTGCATGTGTGTGTGTGTGTGGTGCGGTGCGTGTGTGTGTGTGGTGCGTGTGTGTGTGTGGTGCGTGTGTGTGTGTGTGGTGCGTGTGTGTGTGTGTGTGGTGCGTGTGTGTGTGTGTGTGGTGCGTGTGTGTGTGTGGTGCGTGTGTGTGTGTGTGGTGCGTGTGTGTGTGTGGTGCGCGTGTGTGTGTGTGGTGCGTGTGTGTGTGTGGTGCGTGTGTGTGTGTGTGGTGCGTGTGTGTGTGTGTGGTGCGTGTGTGTGTGTGTGTGTGGTGCGTGTGTGTGTGTGTGGTGCGTGTGTGTGTGTGTGGTGCGCGTGTGGTGCGTGTGTGTGTGTGTGGTACGTGTGTGTGTGTGTGGTGCGTGTGTGTGTGTGGTGCGTGTGTGTGTTGCTCCATTACACCCCTGCACTGCAGATGGTGGACAAGCTTTGGAGAGTCAGGAGGTGAGTTACTTGCCACAGTTTTCCCAGTAACCCCAAGGATGTTGACAGTGGGGATTCAGTGATTGTTACACATTGAATATCAAGGGGCAGTGGTTGAAGAATCTCTTATTGGTGATGGCCATTGCTTGGCATTTGTGTGGCATGAATGCAACAAGATGCAACAAATCTAGTTGCATTTACACATGGAATGCTTCAGTATTTGAGGAGTCGCAAATGGTGCTGAACATTGGGCAATCAGCAAACATTCCCACCTCTGACCTTATAGGAATTAGGAGCAGGAATAGGCTATGTGGCCCCTTGTGCCTGCTCCATCAATAAGATCATGGCTGATCTTTGTGTGGACACAGCTCCACTTACCCACCCACTCACCATAACCTTTAATTCCTTTACTGTTCAAAAATTTATCTATCCTTGCCTTAAATACATTCAATGGGGTAGCCTCAACTGCTTCACTGGGCAGAGAATTCCACAGATTCACAACCCTTTGCATGAAGAAGTTCCTCCTCAGCTCAGTCCTAAATCTGCTTCCCCTTATTTTGAAGCTATGCCCCCTAGTTCTAGTTTCACCCGCCAGTGGAAACAACTTCCCTGCTTCTATCTTATCTATTCCCTTCATAATCTACGTTTCTATAAGATCTCCCCTCATTCTTCTGAATTCCAATGAGTATACTCAGTCTACTCAGTCTCTACTCAAAAGTCAACCCTCTCAACTCCAGAGTCAACCTAGTGAATCTCCTCTGCACCCCCTCCAGTGCCAGTATATCGTTTCTCAAGTAAAGAGACCAAAACTGTACACAATACTCCAGGTGTGGCCTCACCAGCACCTTTATATAGTTGCAACAGAACCTCACTGTTTTTAAACTCCATCCCTTTAGCAATGAAGGACAAAATTCCATTTGTCTTCTTAATTACCTGCTGCACCTGCAAACCAACTCCTTGAGATTCCTGCACAAGGACATCCAGGTCCCTCTGCACTGCAGCATGCTGCAATTTGTTACCATTTAAATAATTGTCCATTTTGTTGTTATTCCTACCAAAATAGATGACCTCACATTTACCAACATTGTGATGAGTGATGGTTTACACCTGAACCAGAGGGGAATCAATATCCTGGGGGGTAAATTTGCAAAGGCGATGCGGGGAGGTTTAAACTGATTTGGGGGGGGGGGGGGATCTTGAGTAGAGGGGGTGAAAGGGAGGGGGGCATAGATGGGGAATGCAAGACACGGCGTAGTGGGGGTGGGGCGGAGCAGGGTTTGAAATGCATGTGCTTTAATACTTTAAAGGTAGGGGAGGACCGCAGGAAATATGGGAGGGAGGTTAGACAGGGGGTGGAGAAGGGAAATGCCCAGACTGAGGAGCTGAAGTGTGTATATTTTAATGCAAGGAGTATAGTAAATAAGGTAGATGAGCTTAGGGCGTGGATAGCTGCTTGGGAATGTGATGTGGTGGCCATTACGGAGACTTGGATGTCTCAGGGACAGGACTGGGTACTTCAGGTGCCAGGTTTCAGATGTTTCAGGAAGGACAGGGAGGCTGGCAGAAGAGGTAGTGGAGTGGCACTGTTAATAAGGGACAGTGTCATGGCTGCAGAGAAAGAGGATGCCGTGGAGGAACTTTCTACAGAGTCTCTGTGGGTGGAAGTTACGAACAGCAAAGGGTCGAAAACTTTGCTGGGTGTATTCTATAGGCCGCCCAATAGTGACAGGGAAGTTGAAGTGCAGATAGGGAACCAGATTCTAGAGAAATGTATTAAAAACAGAGTTGTCATGATGGGAGACTTCAATTTCCCAAACATCGACTGGAATATCCCTAGAGTAAGGGGTTTGGCTGGAGAGGAGTTTGTTAGGTGTGTTCAGGAAGGTTTCCTGACACAGTATGTGGACAAGCCTACGAGGGGAGAGGCTGTACTTGACCTGGTACTGGCGAATGAACCAGGGCAGGTGATGGATCTCTCGGTAGGAGAGCATCTTGGGAATGGTGACCATAATTCTATCTCCTTCACAATTGCATTGGAACGAGATAGGATCAGACAGGCTAGGAAGGTGTTTGTCTGGAGTAAGGGGAGATACGAAGAAGTCAGGAAATTGGACAAATAAACTGGAAGGAGGCATTCTTAGGGAAAAGTACCGAAGGAAGGTGGCGGATATTCAAGGAATGTTTGTCTGGCGCTCTGCATGACAATGTTCCGATAAGGCAAGGGGGTTTTGGTAGGTCGCGGGAACCGTGGTGCACAAAGGCTGTGTTGAACCTAGTCAGGAGGAAAAGGAAGGTGTACAAAAGGTTCAGGGAACTAGGAGAGGTTAAGGATCTTGAAGAATATAAGGACTGTAGAAAGGAGGTTAAAAGGGAAATTAGGAGAGCCAGAAGGGGTCATGAGAAGACCTTGGCGGGTAAGATTAAGGAAAATCCCAAGGCCTTCTATAAGTATGTGAAAGGTAAAAGGGTGAGAAGGGAAAGGATAGGACCTATAAAAGGTGAAGGGGGAAAGGTCTGTGTAGAACCAGAAGAAATGGCGGAGGTGCTTAATGAGTACTTTGCCTCAGTATTCACAGTGGAAGCTGATTTGGGAGATCTTGCTATGGACTTGCAGCAGGTGGAAAAGATTGAGTACGTGGACATCAAGGAGGAGGATGTGTTAGAACTTTTGAATTCTATCAAGGTAGATAAGTCGCCGGGACCAGATGGGATGTACCCCAGGATACTGTGGGAGGCCAGGGAAGTGATTGCAGAGCCCTTGGCGATGATCTTTGCGTCGTCAATGGAGACGGGAGAGGTTCCGGAAGATTGGAGGATTGCGGATGTGGTCCCTATTTTCAAGAAAGGGAACAGAGATAGCCCGGGAAATTACCGCCCGGTGAGTCTGACCTCAGTGGTTGGTAAGCTGATGGAGAGGCTTCTGAGGGACAAGATTTACGAGCATTTGGAGAGGTTTGACATGATCAGGAATAGTCAGCATGGATTTGTCAAGGGCAGGTGGTGCCTTACGAGCCTAGTTGAGTTCTTCGATAATGTGACTGAACACATTGACGAAGGAAGTGCCGTGGACGTAGTGTACATGGACTTCAGCAAGGCTTTTGATAAGGTCCCCCATGCAAGACTTCTTGAGAAGGTGAGAGGGCATGGGATCCAAGGGCCCTTGGCCTTGTGGATCCAGAACTGGCTTGCCTGCAGAAGGCAGAGAGTGGTTGTGGATGGGTCTTTTTCGGAATGGAGGTCAGTCACCAGTGGGGTGCCCCAGGGATCTGTTCTGGGACCCTTGCTGTTTGTCATTTTCATAAATGACCTGGATGAGGAAGTGGAGGGATGGGTTAGCAAGTTCGCTGATGACACGAACGTCGGCGGTGTTGTGGATGGTCTGGAAGGATGTCAAAAGTTGCAGCAGGACATAGATAGGATGCAGGAATGGGCGGAGAAGTGGCAGATGGACTTCAACGCGGATAAATGTGTAGTCGCCCATTTCGGCAGAACCAACGGGATGAACGAGTACACTATTAGGGGCAGGGGTCTTAGTAGCGTTGAAGAGCAGAAGGATCTCGGGGTCCGGGTTCACAGGACTCTTAAATCGGCCTCGCAGGTGGAGGAGGTGGTCAAGAAGGCGTATGGTGTACTGGCCTTCATTAATCGAGGGATTGAGTTTAGGAGTCGGGAGGTAATGCTGCAACTTTACAGGACCCTCGTCAGGCCTCATTTGGAGTACTGTGCACAGTTCTGGTCGCCTCACTATAGGAAAGACGTAGAAGCTATTGAAAGGGTGCAGAGGAGATTTACAAGGATGTTGCTTGGACTGGGAGGCATGCCTTATGAAGATAGGTTGAGGGAGCTGGGACTCTTTTCCCTGGAGAGGCGAAGGTTGAGAGGCGACCTGATAGAAGTTTATAAAATGTTGAGAGGAATAGATAGGGTGGACTCTCAGAGGTTATTTCCCCGGGTTGAAATGGTCGCTACGAGAGGACACAGATTTAAGGTGCGGGGAGGGAAGTACAGAGGTGATGTTAGGGGTAAGTTTTTCACTCAGAGGGTGGTGAGTGAATGGAATCGGCTGCCGTCGTCGGTGGTGGAGGCGAACTCGCTGGGGTCTTTTAAAAGACTTCTGGATGAGTATATGGGGTTTAATGGGATTGGGGGTAATAGATAGGTCTATAGATTGGTGGGGTTGATGTGATCGGTGCAACTCGAGGGCCAAAGGGCCTGTTTGTGCTGTAATGTTCTATGATGGAGGGAAGGTCATTGATGAAGCAGCTGAAGTTGTTTGGGGAACTACCATGGGCAACTTCTGTGGAAATGTCCTGGAATTGAGATGACCACAACCGTCTTCTTATGTACCAGGTATGACTCCAACCAGCGGAGAGTTTGCCCCCTGATACCCATTGATTCCAGTTTCGCTAGAACTCCTTGATGCCACAGTCAGTCAAATACAGCCTTGATGTCAAGGGCTATCACTCTCACCTCTGGAATTCAGCTCGTTTGTCCATGTTTGAACATAGTCAGGAGCTGAGAGACCCTGGCGAAACCCAAACTGGGCATCATTGAGCAGGTGCTGCTCGATCGCACTGATGACACCTTTACTGACGATCGAGAGTAGTTTAATTGGGCAGTAATTGGCCGGGCTGGATTTGTTGTGCTTTTTGTGTGCAGGACTTACCTGGGCAATTTTCCACATTTGCTAGTGTTGTAGCTGTACTGAAAGAGCTTGGTTAGAGCAGCGGCATGTTCTGGAGCACAAATCTTCAGTACTATGGCCAGAAGGTTATCAGGGCCCATTGCCTTTGCAGCATCCAGTGCCTTCAACTGTTTCTTGATCATGTGGAGTGAATCGAAGTGGTTGGAGATTGGCATCTGAGATGCTGAGGACCACTGCAGGAGGCTGAGATGGATCATCCACTTGGCACTTCTGGCTGAAGACTGCTGCAAATATTTCAGCCATGTCTTTTGCACTGATGTGCTGGGCTCCTCCATCACTGAGGATGGGGATATTTGTGGAGCCGCCTCCTCCAGTGAGTTGTTTAATTGCCCACCGCCATTCTCAACTGGATGTGGAAAGACTGCAGACCTTAGATCTGATCCACTGGTTGTGGGATCACTTAGCTCTGAGTATCACTTGCTGCTTTTGCCATTTGGCATGCAAGCAGTCCTTTTTGGTAACTTCATCAGGTTGACATCTCATTTTTAGGTCTGCCTGGTACTGTTCCTGGCATGCCATCCTGCACTCTCCATTGAACTAGGGTTAATCCCCTGGCTTGATGACGATGGTTGAGTGGGGGAATATGCCGGGTAATGAGACTGCAGATTGTGCTGAAGTACAATTCCACTACTGTTGATGGCCACAGCACCTAAGGGATGCCCAGTCTTGAGTTGCTAGATCATTTTGAAGTCTGTCCCATTTGGCACAGTGATATTGCCATACAACACCACGGAGGTTATTCTCAATGTGAGACAGGACTTGACGTCATACTTTGTCTCCACAAGGACTGCGCGGTGGTTACTCTTACCAATACTATCATGGACAGATGCATCGGCAGCCAGCAGATTAGTAAGGATGAGGTCAAGTATGTTATTTCCTTTTGTTAGCTTCTGCTCTGACCAAGACCATACAAAGGGTCACGAATGTAGCCAGTCTATCACTCAAACCAGCCTCCCACCTACCAACTCTTGAACTTTTGAATTCTATCAAGGTAGATAAGTCGCCGGGACCAGATGGGATGTACCCCAGGATACTGTGGGAGGCCAGGGAAGTGATTGCAGAGCCCTTGACGATGATCTTTGCGTCGTCAATGGAGACGGGAGAGGTTCCGGAAGATTGGAGGATTGCGGATGTAGTCCCTATTTTCAAGAAAGGGAACAGAGATAGCCCGGGAAATTACCGCCCGGTGAGTCTGACCTCAGTGGTTGGTAAGCTGATGGAGAGGCTTCTGAGGGACAAGATTTACGACCATTTGGAGAGGTTTGACATGATCAGGAATAGTCAGCATGGATTTGTCAAGGGCAGGTCGTGCCTTACGAGCCTAGTTGAGTTCTTCGATAATGTGACTGAACACATTGACGAAGGAAGTGCCGTGGACGTAGTGTACATGGACTTCAGCAAGGCTTTTGATAAGGTCCCCCATGCAAGACTTCTTGAGAAGGTGAGAGGGCATGGGATCCAAGGGCCTTTGGCCTTGTGGATCCAGAACTGGCTTGCCTGCAGAAGGCAGAGAGTGGTTGTGGATGGGTCTTTTTCGGAATGGAGGTCAGTCACCAGTGGGGTGCCCCAGGGATCTGTTCTGGGACCCTTGTTGTTTGTCATTTTCATAAATGACCTGGATGAGGAAGTGGAGGGATGGGTTAGCAAGTTCGCTGATGACACGAAGGTCGGCGGTGTTGTGGATGGTCTGGAAGGATGTCAAAAGTTGCAGCAGGACATAGATAGGATGCAGGAATGGGCGGAGAAGTGGCAGATGGACTTCAACGCGGATAAATGTGTAGTAGTCCATTTCGGCAGAACCAATGGGATGAACGAGTACACTATTAAGGGCAGGGGTCTTAGTAGCGTTGAAGAGCAGAAGGATCTCGGGGTCCGGGTTCACAGGACTCTTAAATCGGCCTCGCAGGTGGAGGAGGTGGTCAAGAAGGCGTATGGTGTACTGGCCTTCATTAATCGAGGGATTGAGTTTAGGAGTCGGGAGGTAATGCTGCAACTTTACAGGACCCTAGTCAGGCCTCATTTGGAGTACTGTGCGCAGTTCTGGTCGCCTCACTATAGGAAAGATGTAGAAGCTATTGAAAGGGTGCAGAGGAGATTTACAAGGATGTTGCCTGGACTGGGAGGCATGCCTTATGAAGATAGGTTGAGGGAGCTGGGACTCTTTTCCCTGGAGAGGCGAAGGTTGAGAGGCGACCTGATAGAAGTTTATAAAATGTTGAGAGGAATAGATAGGGTGGACTCTCAGAGGCTATTTCCCCGGGTTGAAATGGTCGCTACGAGGGGACACAGATTTAAGGTGCGGGGAGGGAGGTACAGAGGAGATGTTAGGGGTAAGTTTTTCACTCAGAGGGTGGTGAGTGATTGGAATCGGCTGCCGTCGTCGGTGGTGGAGGCGAACTCGCTGGGGTCTTTTAAAAGACTTCTGGATGAGTATATGGGGTTTAATGGGATTGGGGGTTATAGATAGGTCTATAGATTGGTGGGGTTGATGCGATCGGCGCAACTCGAGGGCCGAAGGGCCTGTTTGTGCTGTAATGTTCTATGTTCTATGTTCTAACTCTGTCAACACTTCTCACTGCCCTGGAAAAGCAGCCAGCATAATCAAGGACCTCATTTACCTCATATGCTCTCCTCCACCTTCTTTCATTGAAAAAAACAGGTAGAAAAGTCTGAGATCATGTCACAACTGACTCAAGAACAGCTTCTTCCCTGCTGCCATCAGACTTTTGGATGGACCTACCTCCTATTAAGCTGATCTTTCTCTACACCTTAGCTTTGATTGTAATACTACATTCTGCACCCTCTCTTTTCCTTCTCCCGTTTTTTACTCTATGAACAGTACACTTTGTATAGTGCACAAGAAACAATACTTTTCACTATATCACAATTCATGTGAAAATAATAAATCAAATCAAATCTTGCTTGTCATTACTACTAAAGAACCAGGAATACCAACTTTTTTTTGTTTTTCCCTTTTCTATATATATTTTTTAAAGTAATATTTTTCTCTTGCTGAGTTACTCCTTGAACAGTCTGCACCAGGGCCTTTGCCAGTGCTGCTCTTAATCCAGAAACAAAACAGAGGAATACACACACAGGATTTCTGGATTTCTCTCCTTCCCATGGCATCAACTCTGCACTGCTTCCTAATCAGTCATTGAGACTGAGACCTCACCTTGTGGGGCATTGCAGAGGAAGGTGCCATTCATTGCTGCGGTTCCTCCACTACAAACACTGAGTTAAAGTTTATTTGTTCGTTTCACAAGTAGGCTCACACTAACACTGCGATAAAGTTACTGTGAAAATCCCCTGGTCAACACACTTCGGCGCCTGGTCAGGTACACTGAGGGAGAATTTACCACGGCCAATTCCTAACCAGCATGTCCTTCGGACTGTGGGAAGAAACCGGAGGAAACCCACGCAAACACAGAGAGAACGTGCAAACTCCACACAGTGACCCAAGCCAGGAATAGAACATATGACCCTGACGCTGTGGGGCAGCAGTGATAACCACTGTGTCACCGTGCTACCCAGTGACTATAATTCCAAATTACTTCAAAGGCTACAAGTGCTTTCAAACATCCTAAAGTTATTAAAAGTGCTGTAGAAATACCAGTCTTCCACTGTAACATAGAGGGTCCTGCTCTAATAATTATCTAGTTGATAAATGAACAAAACTCACCATTTTTAAAGCAGTGATGTCCAGAGTCATCAATTATATTTAAAGAAAATAATGAGGAATTCAATGAAAGATGAGAAAGTATTCTGTTTCAATTTGAAATTGAATTCTTTTCATTAGAAAACAGCTATATAGAAGAACCCACTCGCGGATAAATGTCCCTATTTGTAGTCCAGAGGATTATAAATGAAGGTGATTTATCTGAGACATTTTCCTACCTGTGAGTGAAGTAGCTCTCTCTCTGTCTCTCTCTCTCTCTCTGTCTCTCTCTCTGTCTCTCTCTCTCCAGCTTCCAGCTGCCTCCCTCCCTCAGCCTGACACAGCCGGCACCGAACCCGCCCCCAACCTTCACCCATTGGCCCGCACGCCCGCCGGCCTCCAACTTGATTGGACAATACCCTTGTCACTCCGATGACGAAGACGGCACGCTCGCGCGAACTTCTGACCCTGCCCACCCGGAACTTTCCCATTGGCCGCGCGCCCTGTCAGTCTGTGTGGTTGCTAGGCGGCGGTCAGGTGTGACCGTTAGTCCAGGTGAGCGGAGAGCATCTTCCCCATCCCCCATATCCCTCTCGTCGCCCCATTCCCCCACCACCCTCCTCCCTCATCCCCCATCTCACATCCCCCCCTCACCCCCATCACTCTCTCCCATTCCCCTCATTCTGCTTATTCCCCCCATTCCCCTCGCCACCCCCTCCGTGTCAGTTGGAGGGACGGCAGTAGGGGAGGTTGGCAGGGGGAGGAAGTTTGGGAAGGGGGTATGGGAGCGCAAGGGGAAAAGGGGTAGAGGGCAGGGGGTGGGGGGGGTAGAGGGCAGGGGGTGGGACACAGTGAGCACGTGA
>CM075756.1:15895140-16007231 GCA_037974335.1 Prionace glauca
TCACGTGCTCACTGTGTCACTGCCTGTGTGGAGTTTGCACATTCTCCTCGTGTCTGCATGGGTTTTCTCCGGGTGCTCCGGTTTCCTCCCACAGTCCAAAGATGTGCGGGTTAGGTTCATTGGCTATGCTAAAATTGCCCCTTAGTGGTCCTGCGATGTGTAGGTTAGAGAGATTAGCAGGTAAATGTGTAGGGATATGGGGATAGGGTCTGGGTGGGATTGTGTTCGGTGCAGACTCGATGGGCCGAAGGGCCTGTTTCTGCACTGTAGGGTTCTATGTTTTTTGTTCTAAGAGACTTCCCTGGGAATTATAGACCGGTGAGTCTTACTTCTGTGGTGGGTAAGGTTTTTGGAAAGGATTATTAGAGACAGGATTTATAGTTATTTGGAGAGTAATGAGTTGATTAGAGACAGTCAGCATGGTTTTGTAGCGGGTAGGTCGTGCCTTATTAACCTTATTGAGTTCTTTGAGAAAGTGACCAAAGAGGTGGATAGGGGTAAGGCAGTTGATGTGGTGTATATGGATTTTAGCAAGGCGTTTGATAAGTTCACCATGGTAGGCTTCTGCAGAAAATGCAGATGTATGGGATTGGGGGTGATCTAGGTAATTGGATCAGGAATTGGCTAGCAGATAGGAGACAGAGGGTGGTGGTTGATGGTTAATATTCGTCATGGAGTTCGGTTACGAGTGGTGTTGCTCAGGGATCTGTTTTGGGGCCACTGTTGTTTGTAATTTTTATTAATGATCTGGATGAGGGTATATTTGGGTGGATTAGTAAGTTTGCTGATGACACCAAAGTAGGAGGTGTGGTAGATTGTGAGGAAGGGTGTCATAGTTTGCAGGGTGACTTAGACAGGTTGCAGAGCTGGGCTGCGAGGTGGCGGATGGAGTTTAATGTGGAGAAGTGTGAGGTAATTCATTTCGGTAGGAATAACAGATGTGTTGAGTATAGGGCTAACAGGAGGACTTTGAATAGTGTGGAGGAGCAGAGGGATCTAGGTGTATGTGTACATAGATCCCTGAAAGTTGGGAATCAAGTAGATAAGGTTGTTAAGAAGGCATACGGAGTCTTGGCGTTTATTGGTAGGGGGATTGAATTTAGGAGTCGCAGCGTCATGATGCAACTGTACACATCTCTGGTGCGGCCGCACTTGGAGTTTTGTGTGCAGTTCTGGTCCCCACATTACAGGAAGGATGTAGAGGCTTTGGAGAGGGTGCAGAGGAGGTTTACCAGGATGTTGCCTGGTATGGAGGGGAAGTCCTATGAGGAGAGACTGAGGGATTTGGGGTTGTTTTCGCTGGAAAGAAGGAGGCTAAGAGGGGATCTTATTGAAACATAGAACCATAGAACCCTACAGTGCAGAAACAGGCCCTTCGGCCCATCGAGTCTGCACCGAACACAATCCCACCCAGACCCTATCCCCATATCCCTCCACATTTATCTGCTAATCCCTCTAACCTACACATCCTACACATATCCCTACACATTTACCTGCTAATCCCTCTAACCTACACTAAGGGGCAATTTTAGCATAGCCAATGAACCTAACCCGCACATCTTTGGACTGTGGGAGGAAACCGGAGCACCGGAGAAAACCCACGCAGACACGAGGAGAATGTGCAAACTCCACACAGGCAGTGACCCGAGCCGGGAATCGAACCCAGGACCCTGGAGCTGTGAAGCAGCAGTGCTAACCACTGTGCTACCGTGCCGCCTACATATAAGATGATTAGAGGTTTAGACAGGGTAGATAGTGATAGCCTTTTTCCTAGGATGGAGAAAGCTAGCACGAGGGGGCACAACTTTAAATTAAGGGGGGGTAGTTATAGGATTGATATCAGGGGTAGGTTCTTTACCCAGAGGGTGGTGAGGGACTGGAATGCCCTGCCAGCTGCAGTTGTAAATGCGCCTAGTTTGGGGGCGTTTAAGAGATCTGTGGATAGGTTTATGGACGAAAAGGGATTGGTTTAGGCTAGTGGGTCATTGTTTTGTAACTGGTCGGCACAACATCGTGGGCCGAAGGGCCTGTTCTGCGCTGTAATGTTCTATGTTCTAAGTTAATCAAAGGGATGGATAGGGTAGAGGTAGAGAGATTCTTCCCACTTAGAAGGATAGCAGGACTAGAGGGTACAGCCTCAAATTAAGGGGGGGCAGTCTAGATCAGAGTTGAAGAGGAACTTCTTCACTCAAAGGGTGGTGAATCTCTGGAATTCTCTGCTCGTTGAAGTGGTGGAGGCTGCCTCGCTAAATATTTTTAAGACGTGGGTTGATGGGTTTTTGATGAGAGGGGATTAAGGGTTCTGAGGAGAGGGCGGGAAAGTGGAACTGATCCACTTCAGATCAGCCATGATCTTATTGAATGGCGGTGCAGGCTCGAAGGGCCAGATGGCCTACTCCTGCTCCTATTTCTTATGGTCTTACGAGATGGAAGAATCAGCCAATAACATTGCAGCACAGGCCAGCGCACAGCAAGAGCAAATACTCCAATCAGTAAGTTACATCCGCTCCCAATATCAACATCCTCATCCTGAGCAAATCACCCTGCTTCAAATTTCACCCTCAGCTTCCCGAAATAGCAAAGAAAACTGAGAGAACGCATAAGCATTTACAGCGTCAACCATCCAACAATAATTACACACAAGGGCTGCTCTGTGTCCTCCTGGCTCTGTCACCAGCTCGTTTCCCTTTCAATGCCAATGGAAATTGAATGTTTCTCTATTGCAAACATTATTTACACGTCTCAGCCGGAGATTTCAGGCTGTGTGTATCCTCTGATCGAACAGGATAAACTCTCTCAGATTCTGGTCAGTACTTTTTCCAAAAGGATTGGGAAATGTGCTCTCCTCCTTACAGAGGAGCTTTGTAATGGACACGTTAATATATCCCTGTGCCTTTCACTCCCACAAACAGACAAACCAATCACCATAGAATCCCTGCAGAAGGAGGCCATTCAGCCCATCAACCACAATCCAACCCTATTCTCATAACCCAAATATTTCCCCTGCGAACCCTCTGACACAAGGGTCAATTTAGCAAGGCCAATCCACCTAACCCGCACAGCTTCACACAGTGGGGGAAACCCAGAGCACCCACAGGAAACCCAAGCAGACACGGGGAGAACATGCAAACTTATAGGAAGGATGTGGAGGCTTTGGAGAGGGTGCAGAGGAGGTTTACCAGGATGTTGCCTGGTATGGTAACCTATCTTCATGAGGCATGCCTCATGATAGGTTGAGGGGGCTGGGACTCTTTTCCCTGGAGAGGCGAAGGTTGAGAGGCGACCTGATAGAGGTTTATAAAATGTTGAGAGGAATAGATAGGTGGACTCTCAGAGGCTATTTCCCCGGGTTGAAATGGTCGCTACGAGAGGACACAGATTTAAGGTGCGGGGAGGGAAGTACAGAGGTGATGTTAGGGGTAAGTTTTTCACTCAGAGGGTGGTGAGCGAATGGAATCGGCTGCCGTCATCGGTGGTGGAGGCGAACTCGCTGGGGTCTTTTAAAAGACTTCTGGATGAGTATATGGGGTTTAATGGGATTGGGGGTTATAGATAGGTCTATAGATTGGCGGGGTTGATGTGATCGGCGCAACTCGAGGGCCGAAGGGCCTGTTTGTGCTGTAATGTTCTATGTTCTATGATGGGGAGGTTACCTGGTATGTATGAGGAGAGACTGAGGGATTTGGGGTTGTTTTTGTTAGAAAGAAGGCGGCTAAGAGGGGATCTCATTGAAACATATAAGATGATTAGAGGTTTAGACAGGGTGGACAGTGATAGCCTTTTTCCTCGGATGGAGAAATCTAGCACGAGGGGGCATGGCTTTAAATTAAGGGGGGGTAGTTATAGGACAGATGTCAGGGGTAGGTTCTTTACCCAGAGGGTGGTGAGGGACTGGAATGCCCTGCCAGCTGCAGTTGTAAATGCGCCTAGTTTGGGGGCGTTTAAGAGATCTGTGGATAGGTTTATGGACAAAAAGGGATTGGTTTAGGCTAGTGGGTCATTGTTTTGTAACTAGTCGGCGCAACATCGTGGGCCGAAGGGCCTGTTCTGCACTGTAATGTTCTATGTTCTATGTACACAGACAGTGATCAAAGCTGGGAATTGAACCCGGGTCCCCGGCACTGTGAGGCAGCAGTGTTAAACCACTGTGCACCATGCTGCCCTAATCGCGACCGTCCCACCCCTCCCCTCAACACAAATAAATCTCCAATGTCCAAGGCGCCTTTTCGGTTTGTGGAAGTCTGGCATCTTTCCCAGGAAAGCTCCCAAATATTCCTGTTCCATAAATAGTGCTGAAAATAAACAGTACGTACACATTCCACGCTGCTACAACTGAGTCTGACTCGATTCAGATCTGCCACAAGAAACCTTACATCTGGCAAACTGGGATGAGAAGCGATATCTCTCCGTTCCCCCCCACCCCCGAGTCTTATTTCACCCTCCTCACCACTCCACATCAGCAGGAATGCATCACCTCAAAGAGCGAGGGGGCTGACTCGGGTGGGAGCGAGGGAGCGACACTGGGGGTGGGGAGGGGGAGTCAGAGGGGAGACAGGGGGAAATGAAGAGGGGGGGGGGGGACAGGGAGGAGAAGAGAGATGGGGGTGTTGGAGGTAAAATAATACTCCTGAGACTAAGTGGGTCAAAGTACAGTGGCTTTATTACAAAAGCTTTTGAGAGAAGTTGGTTCTTAAAGCAGTCTGCCAGACATAGAACACTACAGGCCCTTCGGCCCACAAGTTGCACCGGTCATATCCACACCTACCAGGCCTATCTAAAACCCCCAATCCCATTAAACCCCATATACTCATCCAGAAGTCTCTTAAAAGACCCCAGCGAGTTTGCCGCCACCATCACCGACGGCAGCCGATTCCACTCACTCACCACCCTCAGTGAAAAACTTACATCTCCTCTGTAAGACTTCTCCCCGAATACAAGTGTGATATTTATATATTATGGTCCCCGGGTCCAGTTGTTCCTTCCTTTATCGCGCTTCAGCATCTGCAACTGTTTAGCTAAGTTTAGTTAGCACACGAGCCTGCACAAACAGACAAGGTTTACAATGCTCTTGTAAACAAATTCCAGGTATAGAATTCACTAACAATTTTCCTTCTTCGGGCAGGGGGGGGGGGGGGGTGAGGGGTGGGGTGGTGGTCAGAGGGGGAGATGGGGGGGGGCGCACAGAAGGGGAGATGGAAGGGCAGAGAGGGAGTGATAGAAACATAGAAACATAGAACATTACAGCACAAACAGGCCCTTCGGCCCTCGAGTTGCGCCGATCACATCAACCCCACCAATCTATAGACCTATCTATAACCCCCAATCCCATTAAACCCCATATACTCATCCAGAAGTCTTTTAAAAGACCCCAGCGAGTTCGCCTCCACCACCGATGACGGCAGCCGATTCCATTCACTCACCACCCTCTGAGTGAAAAACTTACCCCTAACATCACCTCTGTACTTCCCTCCCTGCACCTTAAATCTGTGTCCTCTCGTAGCGACCATTTCAACCCGGGGAAATAGCCTCCGAGAGTCCACCCTATCTATTCCTCTCAACATTTTATAAACTTCTATCAGGTCGCCTCTCAACCTTCGCCTCTCCAGGGAAAAGAGTCCCAGCTCCCTCAACCTATCTTCATAAGGCATGCCTCCCAGTCCAGGCAACATCCTTGTAAATCTCCTCTGCACCCTTTCAATAGCTTCTACGTCTTTCCTATAGTGAGGCGACCAGAACTGCGCACAGTACTCCAAATGAGGCCTGACGAGGGTCCTGTAAAGTTGCAGCATTACCTCCCGACTCCTAAACTCAATCCCTCGATTAATGAAGGCCAGTACACCATATGCCTTCTTGACCACCTCCTCCACCTGCGAGGCCGATTTAAGAGTCCTGTGGACCCGGACCCCGAGATCCTTCTGCTCTTCAACGCTACTAAGACCCCTGCCCTTAATAGTGTACTCGTTCATCCCGTTGGTTCTGCCGAAATGGACGACTACACATTTGTCCACATTGAAGTCCATCTGCCACTTCTCCGCCCATTCCTGCATCCTATCTATGTCCTGCTGCAACTTTTGACATCCTTCCAGACCATCCACAACACCGCCGACCTTAGTGTCATCAGCGAACTTGCAAACCCATCCCTCCACTTCCTCATCCAGGTCATTTATGAAAATGACAAACAGCAAGGGTCCCAGAACAGATCCCTGGGGCACCCCACTGGTGACTGACCTCCATTCCGAAAAAGACCCATCCACAACCACTCTCTGCCTTCTGCAGGCAAGCCAGTTCTGGATCCACAAGGCCAAAGGCCCTTGGATCCCATGCCCTCTCACCTTCTCAAGAAGTCTTGCATGGGGGACTTTATCAAAAGCCTTGCTGAAGTCCATGTACACTACGTCCACGGCACTTCCTTCGTCAATGTGTTCAGTCACATTATCGAAGAACTCAACTAGGCTCGTAAGGCACGACCTGCCCTTGACAAATCCATGCTGACTATTCCTGATCATGTCAAACCTCTCCAAATGCTCGTAAATCTTGTCCCTCAGAAGCCTCTCCATCAGCTTACCAACTGAGGTCAGACTCACCGGGCAGTAATTTCCCAGGCTATCTCTGTTCCCTTTCTTGAAAATAGGGACAACATCGGCAATCCTCCAATCTTCCGGAACCTCTCCCGTCTCCATTGACGACGCAAAGATCATCGCCAGGGGCTCTGCAATCACTTCCCTGGCCTCCCACAGTATCCTGGGGTACATCCCATCTGGTCCCGGCGACTTATCTATTTTGATAGAATTCAAAAGTTCTAACACATCCTCCTTCTTAATATCCACCAAATCCAATATAGCCTCACCTCTAGTCGGCCTATCTACATACTGAGTCAAAAAACCTTCCTGCACACTTTGAACAAAATCTGACCCCTCTAACGAGCCAGAGCTGTAGCAATTCCAATCAACATGAGTAAAGTTAAAGTCCCCCATAACAATTACCCTATTACTTTCACTCCTAACAAGGATTGTCTCCGCAATCCTTTCCTCAACCTCTCTAGAACTTTTAGGAGGCCTATAAAAGACTCCCAACAGGTTGACCTCTCCTCTCCTATTTCTAATCTCCGCCCATACTACCTCAACTGACAAGTCCTCATCAAACTTCCTCTCTGACACTGTGATACAGTCCTTGACCAATAATGCTACCCCACCCCCCCTTCTACCTCCTTCTCTACTCCGACTAAAGCATTTGTACCCCGGGACCTGCAACATCCATTCCTGACCCTGCTCTATCCAAGTCTCTGAAATGGCCACAACATCAAAGTCCCAGGTACTGGTCCACGCTGCAAGTTCATCCACCTTATTGCGAATACTTCTCGCATTAAAGTACACGCATTTCAAACCCTGCTCCGCCCCTCCCCCGCAATGCCGTGCATTGCAGTCCCCATCTATGCCCCCCTCACTTTCACCCCCTCTACTCAGGATCCCACCCCCCCTCTGAATCAGTTTAAACCACTCTGCATAACCTTCACAAACTTACCCCCCAGGATATTTGTTCCCCTCTGGTTCAGGTGTATCCCATTCCTCTTATAGAGGTCCCACCTTCCCCAGAATGAGCCCTAATTGCTCAAGTACTTGAACCCCTCCCTCCTGCACCATCCCCTCAGCCACAAGTTCAAACTTTCCCTCTCTCTATTCCTCTCTAAACTATCCCGTGGCACAGGCAAGAGTCCAGAGATAACCACTCTGTCTGACTTGGCCTTTAGCTTGTAGTTTTTTTTTTCTCGGGCCCCTAATCCTATAAATTAGCGCAGAGAGGATACCCGATTCTCTACACTGGTAGAGAATCCCACCCTTCCACCTCCTCTAACCTAATTATAAGTGTGTGGGAAGTTTTTTTAAAATATATTTTTATTTTTCTGCTGGTAATTGTTTCAGGGATGGCAGTTCAGGCTGTAAGCTGCATCTCCTGTGGGATGTATGTAGTGAGGGACTCCAGCAGTGTTTCAGGTGATTTTACTTGTCGGAAGTGTGTAAAATTGCAGTTTCTGGAGGAGCGTGTAAAGGAGCTGGAGGTGGAATTAGAGGAGCTCCGCATAATCCGGAAAGTGGAGGAGGACATAGAAAGGAGTTATAAGGAGATAGTTACTCCTAGAAATAAGTCTTGGGTCACTGTCAGGAAGAGGGGAAAGAAGCAGTTGGGGGGTCAATCCCCTGGGGCTGATCCCCTCCAAAATAGGTTTTCGGTCCTGGAGGCTACAGTTGAGGAGGAATCAACTGGGGATAGCCAAAGGGAGCAGGTCTCTGGGGGTGAGCCTATTGGGAAACCTCAGGTGGTTAGGGGTAAGAGGTTGGGCCTCGTGATTGGGGACTCCACAGTTAAGGGGACGGATAGGAGAGTTGGAGGTAAGGGTAGGGACTCGGGGCTGGTGTGTTGCCTACCTGGGGCTGGGGTCCGGGATGTATCGGACAGGGTATTCAGGACTCTTAGGGGAGAGGGAGATCAACCCCAAGTTATAGTTCATGTGGGGACACATGACATAGGGAGAATAAGGGATGGGGATATTAAGCAAAGATTTATGGAGTTGGGGTGGAAACTAAAGGCTAAGTCTGGAAGAGTAGTTATATCCGGACTCTTGCCTGTGCCACGGGATAGTTTAGAGAGGAATAGAGAGAGGGAAAGTTTGAACTCGTGGCTGAGGGGATGGTGCAGGAGGGAGGGGTTCAGGTACTTGAGCAATTGGGGCTCATTCTGGGGAAGGTGGGACCTCTATATGAGTGATGGTTTACACCTGAACCAGAGGGGAATCAATATCCTGGGGGGTAAATTTACAAAGGCTATGCGGGGAGGTTTAAACTGATTTGGAGGGGGGGTGGGATCTTGAGTAGAGGGGGTGAAAGTGAAGGGGGCATAGATGGGGAATGCAAGGCACGGCGTAGTGGGGGTGGGCGGAGCAGGGTTTGAAATGCATGTACTTTAATACTTTAAAGGTAGAGGAAGACCGCAGGAAACATGGGAGGGAGGTTAGACAGGGGGTGGAGAAGGGAAATGCCCAGACTGAGGGGCTGAAGTGTATATATTTTAATGCAAGGAGTATAGTAAATAAGGTAGATGAGCTTAGGGCGTGGATAGCTGCTTGGGAATGTGATGTGGTGGCCATTACGGAGACTTGGATGTCTCAGGGACAGGACTGGGTACTTCAGGTGCCAGGTTTCAGATGTTTCAGGAAGGACAGGGAGGCTGGCAGAAGAGGTGGTGGAGTGGCACTGTTAATAAGGGACAGTGTCATGGCTGCAGAGAAAGAGGATGCCGTGGAGGGACTTTCTACAAAGTCTCTGTGGGTAGAAGTTATGAACAGCAAAGGGTCGAAAACTTTGCTGGGTGTATTCTATAGGCCGCCCAATAGTGACAGGGAAGTTGAAGTGCAGATAGGGAACCAGATTCTGGAGAAATGTATTAAAAACAGAGTTGTCGTGATGGGAGACTTCAATTTCCCAAACATCGACTGGAATATCCCTAGGGTAAGGGGTTTGGCTGGAGAGGAGTTTGTTAGGTGTGTCAGGAAGGTTTCCTGACACAGTATGTGGACAAGCCTACGAGGGGAGAGGCAGTACTTGACCTGGTACTGGCGAATGAACCAGAGCAGGTGATGGATCTCTCGGTAGGAGAGCATCTTGGGAATGGTGACCATAATTCTATCTCCTTCACAATTGCATTGGAACGAGATAGGATCAGGCAGGCTAGGAAGGTGTTTGTCTGGAGTAAGGGGAGATACGAAGAAGTCAGGAAGTTACTTGGACAAATAAACTGGAAGGAGGCGTTCTTAGGGAAAAGTACCGAAGGAAGGTGGCGGATATTCAAGGAATGTTTGTCTGGCGCTCTGCATGACAATGTTCCGATAAGGCAAGGGGGTTTTGGTAGGTCGCGGGAACCGTGGTGCACGAAGGCTGTGTTGAACCTAGTCAGGAGGAAAAGGAAGGTGTACAAAAGGTTCAGGGAACTAGGAGAGGTTAAGGATCTTGAAGAATATAAGGACTGTAGAAAGGAGGTTAAAAGGGAAATTAGGAGAGCCAGAAGGGGTCATGAGAAGACCTTGGCGGGTAAGATTAAGGAAAATCCCAAGGCCTTCCATAAATATGTGAAAGGTAAAAGGGTGAGAAGGGAAAGGATAGGACCTATAAAAGGTGAAGGGGGAAAGGTCTGTGTAGAACCAGAAGAAATGGCGGAGGTGCTTAATGAGTACTTTGCCTCAGTATTCACAGTGGAAGCTGATTTGGGAGATCTTGCTATGGACTTGCAGCAGATGGAAAAGATTGAGTACGTGGACATTAAGGAGGAGGATGTGTTAGAACTTTTGAATTCTATCAAGGTAGATAAGTCGCCGGGACCAGATGGGATGTACCCCAGGATACTGTGGGAGGCCAGGGAAGTGATTGCAGAGCCCCTGGCGATGATCTTTGCGTCATCAATGGAGATGGGAGAGGTTCCGGAAGATTGGAGGATTGCGGATGTAGTCCCTATTTTCAAGAAAGGGAACAGAGATAGCCCGGGAAATTACCGCCCGGTGAGTCTGACCTCAGTGGTTGGTAAGCTGATGGAGAGGCTTCTGAGGGACAAGATTTACGAGCATTTGGAGAGGTTTGACATGATCAGGAATAGTCAGCATGGATTTGTCAAGGGCAGGTCGTGCCTTACGAGCCTAGTTGAGTTCTTCGATAATGTGACTGAACACATTGACGAAGGAAGTGCCGTGGACGTAGTGTACATGGACTTCAGCAAGGCGTTTGATAAGGTCCCCCATGCAAGACTTCTTGAGAAGGTGAGAGGGCATGGGATCCAAGGGCCTTTGGCCTTGTGGATCCAGAACTGGCTTGCCTGCAGAAGGCAGAGAGTGGTTGTGGATGGGTCTTATTCAGAATGGAGGTCAGTCACCAGCGGAGTGCCCCAGGGATCTGTTCTGGGACCCTTGCTGTTTGTCATTTTCATAAATGACCTGGATGAGGAAGTGGAGGGATGGGTTAGCAAGTTTGCTGATGACACGAAGGTCGGTGGTGTTGTGGATGATCTGGAAGGATGTCAAAAGTTGCAGCAGGACAGAGATAGGATGCAGGAATGGGCGGAGAAGTGGCAGATGGACTTCAACGCGGATAAATGTGTAGTCGTCCATTTCGGCAGAACCAACGGGATGAACGAGTACACTATTAAGGGCAGGGGTCTTAGTAGTGTTGAAGAGCAGAAGGATCCGGGGTCCGGGTCCACAGGACTCTTAAAATCGGCCTCGCAGGTGGAGGAGGTGGTCAAGAAGGCATATGGTGTACTGGCCTTCATTAATCGAGGGATTGAGTTTAGGAGTCGGGAGGTAATGCTGCAACTTTACAGGACCCTCGTCAGGCCTCATTTGGAGTACTGTGCGCAGTTCTGGTCGCCTCACTATAGGAAAGAAGTAGAAGCTATTGAAAGGGTGCAGAGGAGATTTACAAGGATGTTGCCTGGACTGGGAGGCATGCCTTATGAAGATAGGTTGAGGGAGCTGGGTCTCTTTTCCCTGGAGAGGCGAAGGTTGAGAGGCGACCTGTTAGAGGTTTATAAAATGTTGAGAGGAATAGATAGGGTGGACTCTCAGAGGCTATTTCCCCAGGTTGAAATGGTCGCTACGAGAGGACACAGATTTAAGGTGCGGGGAGGGAAGTACAGAGGTGATGTTAAGGGTAAGTTTTTCACTCAGAGGGTGGTGAGTGAATGGAATCGGCTGCCGTCATCGGTGGTGGAGGCGAACTCGCTGGGGTCTTTTAAAAGACTTCTGGATGAGTATATGGGGTTTAATGGGACTGGGGGTTATAGATAGGTCTATAGATTGGTGGGGTTGATGTCATCGGCGCAACTCGAGGGCCGAAGGGCCTGTTTGTGCTGTAATGTTCTATGTTCCACCCCAACTCCATGAATCTCTGCTTAATATCCCCTTCCCTTAGCCTCCCTATATCATGCGTCCCCATATGTATTATGACTTGGGGTTGATCTCCCTCTCCCCTGAGAGTCTTGAATATCCTCTCTGATACATCCCGGACCCCAGCTCCTGGTAGGCAACACACCAGCCCCGAGTCCCTATCATTGCTACCGACTCTCCTATCCGTCCCTTTAACGGTGGAGTCCCCAATCACAAGTCCTAATCTTTTGCAACCCCTAACCACCTGAGCTTTCACGATAGGCTCATCCCCAGAGACCTGCTCCCTTTGGCTATCCCCAGTTGATCCCTCCTCAACTGTAGCCTCCAGGACTGAAAACCTATTTTGGAGGGGAACAGCCCCAGGGGATTGTCCCACCACATTCTTCTTTCCTCTCCTCATGGCAGTGACCCAAGACTGGTTTCTAGGAGTGACTATCTCCTTATAACTCCTATCAATGTCCACCTCTGCATCCCGAATTTTGCGGAGCTCCTCTACTTCCACCTCCAATTCCTTTACACGCTCCTCCAGAAGCTGCAATCTAACGCACTTCTTACAAGTAAAATGTCCTGAAACACTACTGGAGTCCCTCACCACATACATCCCACAGGAGATGCAGCTTACAGCCTAAACTGCCATCCCTGAAACAATTACCAACAGAAAAAATAAAAAATATTAAAAAGAAAACTTACCCACACTTATAATTTAGGTTAGAGGAGGTGGGAGGGTGGGATTCTCTACCAGTGTAGAGAATCGGGTATCCTCTCTACACTAATTTATAGGGTTAGGGGCTCAGAAAAAAAAACTACAACTCCCGGTAAGCGTCCTAGTGACGACTTCCGGTTTCTAACTAATTTTTAAAAAAAACCCGCCGAAACTCGCAACTTTAAAACTAAAAATAAAAGTTAAACAGTATAAACAGAAAAAAATATACCTTCTTGCTGCCTCCTCTGATGCCCAAAAATCGCTGCCTCTCGACTCTGCTCGCCAGAAATAATTTATCCGCGTTGAAGTCCATCTGCCACTTCTCCGCCCATTCCTGCATCCTATCTATGTCCTGCTGCAACTTTTGACATCCTTCCAGACCATCCACAACACCGCCGACCTTCGTGTCATCAGCGAACTTACTTACCCATCCCTCCACTTCCTCATCCAGGTCATTTATGAAAATGACAAACAACAAGGGTCCCAGAACAGATCCCTGGGGCACCCCACTGGTGACTGACCTCCATTCCGAAAAAGACCCATCCACAACCACTCTGTGCCTTCTGCAGGCAAGCCAGTTCTGGATCCACAAGGCCAAAGGCCCTTGGATCCCATGCCCTCTCACCTTGTCCCACTCTCTCTGTGGGAGTTTGCGCATTCTCCCCGTGCTTGCGTGGGTTTTCTCCGGGTGCTCCGGTTTCCTCCCGCAAACATGCGCTGTTGGGCTGATTGGTGTAACAAATTGTCCCCAAATCAGTTTCCCTCAATCTGGATGGCCATAAAACATTAGACAGGGGTCCCCCAGAGGGGGACTGGTGGTGTTGAGATGGCGGTGCGGGCTCGTTGGGCCTGTTTCCCGGGCTGATTTTGTTCTTTGTTCTCCCATCCTTCCTTGTGTCTAAAATTACTCATTCCTGGAATCATTCGAGTAAATCTCCTTTGTCTAGGGTTTTAACATCCTTCCTGAAATAAGGAGCCCAGAACTGAACAGTGCGGTGGATGCTAGGACAGTGAGTTAGGTTTTTAATTGGTAACGGGTTGAAGGAGTACGAGGAGGAAAATAGGGACGAGGAGCACATCAGCCATGATCGAATGGCAGAGATGATGGGCCGGATCATCTAATTCTGCTCCTATATCTTTGAATTATCAACATTCCAAATGCGGTCTGACCAATGACTGAGGTACAGCATCACTTCCTTGCTTTCATATTCTCTGCCGCTATTTATAAATCCAAGGATCGTCTCAGCCTTAACTGTTTCAACTTAACGTGGCCACTTTCGGAGAATGATGCACTTGAACCCCGAGGTCCCTCTGCAATGAGGTACTCCCCTCATTGTACCGTTGAGCCTGGATTGTTTCCCCAGTGAATAATCGCTAACAAAACACATTACCACACCTTTTGCAGCATTGAAATTCATCTGCCAGGTCCCTGAGCTTTCCGGTAACTTGTCAACATCCCTCTTAAATCACTCAGCACCATCCTTACAATTCACTATTCTCCCCATCTTAGTATCATCTGCAAATTTAGAGATTTTTCCCTCAACACCCATCTCTAAATCCTTTATACAAATCAGAAAAAGCAAAGGTCCCGACACTGACCCCTGGGGAACACCACTTTCAACTCCGTCTCCAGTCTGAGAAATGCCCATCTATCTCTACCCTCTGTCCCTATCTCTTAGCCAATGTCTAACCCACGCTGCCAAGGACTCATTCACAAATATTTCTAACTTGCTCACCAACCTGCCACATGAACATAGAACATTACAGCGCAGAACAGGCCCTTCGGCCCACGATGTTGCGCCGACATCAAGTACTTTCTGAAAGTCCAAAAATACAACATCCGCGGCACTCCCATTATCTACTGCCTGTGTCACCACATCAAAGAGCCCAATTTAATTGGTCAGATATGACCTGCCCTGATGGTCTAGTATTAACATATTTTTCTTCAAGTTTAGATTTATCTTATCCTGTATGATGCCCTCCCATTGGTCTTCCCACTACTGATGTCAAGCTGATAGGTCTGTTGTTTCCTGAGTTATCCTTTGCCTTTTAAATAAAAAAGAGCAACATTTGGAATATTCCAGATGCCAATGGACTAATCCTGTGTTCAGTGAGATCTGCAAAATTTCTGGCTAATGACTATCGCTGATTGCTGTGCAGACACATGGATTTGGGCTGGTGTCTGTGGGAGTTTGCACATTCTCCCCGTGCTTGTGTGGGTTTTCTCCGGGTGCTCCGGTTTCCTCCCCACACCCCAAAGATGTGCTGTTAGGCTGATTGGCAGGAATAAATTGTCCCCAAATCAATTTCCCTCAATCTGGATGGCCATAAAACATCAGACAGGAGTCGTGGGTGGAGGGGTAGACTGGTGGTGTTGAGATGGCAGCACGGGCTCATTGGGCCGAAGGGCCTGTTTCCCGGGCTGTTCTTTGCTCCCTTGCCTCTCAGCAACCTCCCTACCTGGAGGACTGCCAGCCTTTTTAGCACCTCTTATCGAACACTAGACTGCTCAGTTGCTCAACACCCATATTCTCGGCTGGCCATTGTCAGTTTACTCATTTACTATCTCTGCCATACCCTCTGCATCACTGAGCAGTTGACCCTGCTTCTCCCCACTCTATCCCTTTACCATGAATATTTTAGTGTAGCCTGCCATCCTTTCCTCATGCCTCCTCTTAGCCTTCCTTACTCCAGCCTCAGCCTCTCTCCTGCGATTGATATATTCTACCCACTTTCTATTGCTATTATTCCAACACACGTGTCTTTTTCTTCCTTATTTTCTCATTAGTATCCATAGTCCATCCGGGGTACACTAGCTCAGGATACCATGTGTTTATTTCTCATGATGGGATTTGAACCTCTGCTCTCAGGACATTAGACCGCGCCTCTGGATTACTAACCCAGTGACAATACTATAATGCCACTGTCCCCCCACACATAAGTACTCCCTTTGAGATAACGTGAAATGTGATCCCCAACTATTTCAGGATTCTGACCTGAATCCATGTCAACCCGACTGGAGATTTATCTTCTAAACTGATTGTACGAGAAGTTAACTTTCTGAACAGCTGTTATACACATCAAGTGAGGAGATACATGAGAAATCTGATGCTCTGTTAGTGGCAGCAGCACAGATGAATGTAAATTTGCTTCCAATAGCAATATGAAATATAACCACAATTGTTATTTCTTTAAACAAGACTTCATTTTACTAAATGATTTATTGATTTTTCACAAACACAAGTCTGCTTACAGTACATTTTCCGTGTAGTACGTAATGTCCACCTGATGTGGAGACATTCTGCAAGCAGTTCACACATACATGTTTTTGGAGCTCATTCTGCCCCATCGAGAACCAGTCCAAGCCCCTACTGGACAGTCGTGCTTTGGAATTTACACTTTTAAGTTGGGCAGGAGCTGCATTCAGGTTGGGGAGAGGCTGCAGTGGCTAACTCTCCATTGCCAGTAAATGCATTATTGCTGCTCCCCTGGCTATAGGAAGCACTGACCACTGTCCTCTGCACTTCCGAACCAAGGATGAATTACAACTCAAACTAGGTTTTGAATTAAACAGAGTGAAACAAAGTCAATACAAGACATGGTACAGGTCCCTATAAGGGACACACTTTCGAACCCAAGCTTCAAGGGTGCTGCACAGATCAGGCACTGGAAGAGTGAACCCATCTTCATCACGACTGGTGTTGGGCAAACTGTAGCTTGTTCAAACTCACATGAGATTTAGAAATGGATTTTGTGTAACTGGAAGCTGGTTTTAAACCACGCAGTGAATAATCATGGCCTCTCTAAGACAGTTTTACAAAGAAGTTCTGTTTTTGTTGAGAAGTTTAGTGAGCAAACCTCAAGTTAAATGCAGAAGGAAATTAAAATGGAGAAGGGATATGCAATCCTCTTGGGATATTTTTAAAAAAAGCGGATTTAAATTGTATTGGCCTTGGCTGAGGCATCTCACCTCAAGGTGGCCATGGGTGAGCTTAGGTACTGGTGACTGGCTATTTCACCAGGATGGGCATCATAGTCAAGCCCAGTGAGCACATCCACGCCATCAGTGATCATCTGTAGAACTTCAGGGACAACACAAGAGAACTGGAGAGAGCTGGGGAGGAAAACAAAAATCTAACACAGCCAATCACATTCATGTTTCCGGGGATGGTCTGGGAGAAAGCTCCTTACTTACCTGCTAGGATTCTCCACAAAATGCCATGAGAGAACGTGCTGCAGAGTGGGCAGTGGAAGGGTGGGGGGTGTAGAATGTTACCAGCTTCTGTACCATTCAGTTAGAACTCCTCAAAGCACAAAGTCAAAAATCACCTGAAGCAACTCAAAACAGCAGCACATCTGCAGCACTGCTGTCTATCATGGAAAAAGTTTTTAAAACAACAGAAAATATTCATTAATATACTGATCAATGCATAGTTTGTGATACAGGCCCTCAACCTGTCCTGGGGAGCAGACAAAAATAAAATTAAGAATCCATCTTAAAAAGAGCTCACAGCAACAGCAAAGGACATGTCCTCCAGTAAACTGGAACTCACCCAACATTGCTGAGATAATGGGCAGCTTTAGATGGACGGCAGGATGCTCCAGCACACCCGTTATGCTGCTTAAGATGAAGTGTTCTTGCCAACATCTAACCACTGCTGTGTAAACACAGGCTCAGGTCAAGAGTTCAGCTGTCACTGTGAGTGAAAAAGCAGACTGCAAAATGCTGCCAAGTTTTGGGATTACAGGTCAGAAGCACCCAGCAGTTAAATAACGAACACTGAAAAGATTGCACGATCACCATGGTTAGAGGATACAGACATTCCACACTTATTATTTTTGGTACGCTGAATATTGTATTGCTTTCTTCCTTATTTTCTAACTATTTGCCTAAAATTATGACAAAGATGTTTGCATATGGATAAGCAGGTACCATATATTATATAAAATATTCAGCCCAACAACCTTCACATCTGCAATATTTTACAGAGTCCTCGGTTTGGCCCAATTAGCATCACAATTACTTTGCTCATCTCTGCCTGAATCTGACGTACGGGTGGTACAAAACACACCTCTCTCTCTCTCACCAGTGGCACTTTACAGAATTCAAACTGAATTTTCACCATCTCAAGGAGAATGGTACAAAAAGGCAGTTTCTCTTTTTAAAAAAAAGTTGCAATAAAGTGATCGGCTGGAAGGATCCAAAATGAAAAATATGCTTTTATATCATTTCAAAAGGTCACACCACAAAGAACATTTCATTCGCTCCTTCATTTTCTCTCAACTAAGAAAGGTTCATTTGGCTGCTGTAGGGGATTTTGGCTTCTGGAGTAAAGTTTTGCCTGTAACATCCTTGCAATCAGTTATTCCATTTTGGAGATTTCAAACTTGGTCGTCATTATTTCCTGCAAAATGAGAAAAGAAATTTTAAATGATGCATGAGAACGCATCCCCAGCAGAGTTACCCCTCGCTCACGCGTATTTCTGAGACATGATTTGTCAGAAAATGTTGCAAACTCAATGAGGGTTCAGTGCAAATAAAGCTTTGGCACTTCTTGAAGTTTATTTATTAGTGTCACAAAAAGGTTTACATTAACACTGCAATGAAGTTACTGAGAAAATCCCCTAGTCGTCACACTCCAGCACCTGTTCGGGTACAATGAGGGAGAATTTAGCACGGCCAACGCACCCTAACCGTCTTTTGGATTGTGGGAAGAAATTGGAGCACCTGGAAGAAACCCACGCAGACACGGGAAGAATGTGCAGACTCCACACAGACAGTGACCCAAGCCAGGAATCAAACCCGGATCCATGGTGCTGTGAGGCCGATAGTAGTCATGATGTGGGTATGCCGGCATTGGACTGGCGTAAACACAGTAAAAAGTCTGACAACACCAGGTTTTAGTCCAACCGATTTATTTGAGGCAGCAGTGCTACTTACTGTACCACTGTGTCGCTGTGATATTTAATTGGTTGTGATAAACTAATTTTAAGATGGATTAATCCAAGCTACCAACTCTTAAATACAAGAAGGATTTTATTTTAAAGCGTTTTCAAATGTTGTCCAATTGCACTGGCAGTGTTTGCATTCAATAATATGCAGCTGAGTTCAAACTCGATGTAATTTGCACCCATTGCCAAATGCTGCAAAGCTTCAACTCTGCCACCCTCTGTTTTCTACACTTGGAAATGTTTTTTCCTCCTATCACAACCAACCACACCTAAAAAGGTTAACTAAACCCCGGCCCCATCTTGCAACTCAAGGTGAAAGACCATATAGGGATCGAATGGGCTAATCACCACAGAGTAGAACATCAGAACCCAGTTCTGTTCCCACCTGAAGGTTATACTTCTCTCCAGTGGTTAGAAACTTGGCTGAGGTGTGGGACCTCGTGAATCTGGAGGCTCCAGTCACACAATGTCTTTCACAACCAGGCCTCTGGGGGAACTCTATCGCACACCAGAGCATGGGGGAAATCTCTAACTGGAACAGTTAACGGTCAAGCAAACAAGTTACAGATTAAGTTGCATTTTACCTCATCCGAATCCAGAAGAGTAGGCAACGCACTGGAAAATAATGAACAAGATTGAGAAACCAGAATGCAGGGTTAATTTTAAAAATTGATTAATCTTTACTTAATAACTATTAGGTGGTAGAGTAGGACAGACCCAGCAAATAACTCAATGTGGACCGAGGGACTGGATAACAGTGCTTTACACAACCACTGGAACTGTTGTACAGTTGATGAAGCATTCTGTTTGAGTGGTCACTGCTGTAAATGTAGGAAACACCAACTCGCCAACTCACCAACATCAAAGTCCCACAAATAAGGTGGTAACGATCAGATGTTGATTAAGTGATAAATATTGGCCAGGGAAAGGCAGATAATTCCTCTCCTCTTCAGCACGGTGCTGTGGGATCTTTTAAACCCATCCACACTTTGGCAGATGGGGTGTCAGTTTGTAACATCTCATCTGAAAGATGGCATCTCTGACTGGACAGTGTTCCCTCAGTACTGCACTGGGCTTGAGCCAGGAACCATGTGAATCAAGAGATAAGGGCGTTACCAACTGAGCCACAGCTAACGTACATCTCATCAAATTCAGAATTACAAATTTTAACATTAATACAAAAACAGAATAGACTCCCTCTTCTAAAGTGGAGAATGGTTTTATTCACCTACATGGAAATTTAGTTTAAATACACAATATAATGTACAACTTGAAGGGGTTTCAAGCAAAGAAAAGGTCAACATTTCAGGTGATTTCAGAAAGGATGGAGCTTCACTCCACAAGCTCCAAGATGGCCAGTTAGACTGAGTGTTACTGGCAATTTGACTGTGGTCAGCATCACAGTGGAACCTAATCCCATTCTCACATACACCAAACTTCCAGCCAATCACCTGCTGCTGTCCAGATCAGAAACTGTGACAACTTTTTGTCCTCTGCTCCAGGGGCCAACCTGAATAGCGCAGCTGCTGGGCTAGTGATAGCAAATAACTCCAATAAATGGGCAATATGATCTAGGACCTTCCAGTCTGCCTGGCTTCATGCTGCGATGGTTGGCACCTGTATCCAGAGTGGCATGGCACACTCAGCCCAATCTGTACGGCCATTTAAAAAACATGATGATATTGCTAGTGAATCCAACAGAGACATCTTAACTTGAGGGGAATCAATACAAGTACTGAAAACTCCCTCTGGCTGTGGCATGTCACGTGTCCCCAGCTCTCTCAGCATTACTGACTAGTAAAAGGGCTTGTAGGTGTGTAGCACTCAGAATGTCCCACCATACTTTTCAGCCACTGAATTACTTATTACACTTGCAGGAATTCTGCAGCCAATGAGCTCCCACAAACAGCAATGCTGTTTATTCAGGGATAAATATTGAGCAGAACATCAGGGAGAACTCTCCTGCTCTCTATTCCATGGGGTCTTTTATGACCTCACAAGAAAGTAAGAATCTTTGTTTAACATATCAGAAAGATGGCAGTGCTGACAGTGCAGCACTCCAGCAGTATTACCCCAGTCCAGAATGTGTTCACAGATCTTTCAAATAGGATTTGAATCTATAACTTCCTGATTTAGACAAGACCAATAGCCACCAAGGCACAGCCAAAACTTGCGTGTAATTGTCTCTTTCTATTCAACAAGAGAACTACGCTGTCAGCAAAGCACAAACAACCCTCAGGGATGGTCTGATTCCTCACCACAGTTCCACTGGGGAGGGAGGTTCAGGGAAACAGGCTTCAGTTTTAGCTGAAACTTACACATCAGTTAGTGAGGATGGGATGTTCTCTTCAACCCATTTGAGATCTTCATCCTGTATCAACAAACATTCACATTACAACTCATGTTTTGGTGATCTTTATTTCCCAGTGCTCAGCAGGTGGAAGTGCTGGCAAAATACTTTTGTGAATTTTATGCTTTCAAGCTACCAATAATTGGAGTATTCAGCAGCAGACACACAATAGGAAGGGTATGGCATGGTTCAATCCAGATTAAAACTTCCCCTAAATTTCTCAGAACCCAAAGATATAAAACTGCACTTCCCACATCAGTTTCCACCCTCATGTTCACGATGAGTTAGTTTTGTACGGTGGGTGTAATTACACTACACGGACTGTGTAGTTCCAGATGGCAGCTCAGCACCACCTTCCCAATGGCAATTAGGGATGGGCAACAAAACATTAGCCTAGCCAACAATATCTACATCCTGCAAAAGAATTAATAAAGCAGCCGTGGATTTCATTTTAAACACCAATTCTTGACTGAAAATTCTTGACTGTAATGTTCTATGTTCTATGAAAAGAGTGACAACCTTCATGGATGAGAGAGACAGGTCAGGTTAACTGAAATCCAAAAGAGTTCATCAGCAGTAAGTTATACTGATATATTTCACATTCACTGGTCTCCGTATCTCACAGCACCATCTGTGGCACCTTTTGTTTAAAGTTTTTATACGATCAGGTAAAGATCCCATGTTGTACGTGATGTGTATTATTTGATATATACACTTCCCACAACCAACTCAAAACCCTGCCATTTTCCAGGACAGGCAAAATAAAAATGCAAGAAATTTTTACTCCTTTTGGCAATTAAAACTAGCCCAGGAGACCCACTTGGCTTTGTTAATCTAATGCTAATCTGTGGAACTTGACTTTCCATCTTTTATACATTATCCTCAGATCTTTTTAAATTCATTTTATGGGATGAGAGCATTGGAGGCTGGGCCAGAATTAATTGCTCATCCTTGTGGGAACATTGCTGTGGATCTGGAGTCACATATAGGCCAAATCAGGCAGGGATGGCAGATTTCCTTCCCTAAGGGGACATTCATGAACTTGATGAGTTTTATGACAATGATTAGACTTTTAATTCCAAATTTGTTAGTGAATTTAAATTCCACCATCTGCATGGTGGGATTCAGGCCCTGGTCCCCTGTGTCACTGAGTAAAACAAAGATCCACTGAGATATGTGGAGTCAGAGAGATATTCAGCATGAAAACAAACCCTTCAGCCCAACCCATCCATGCCAACCAAAATTCCAAAACTCAACTGGGTCCTATGTGCCTGTGTTTGGCCCATATCCCTCTAAAGCTTCCTATCCATGTACCTGTTCCAATGTCTCTGAAATGTTGTAATTGTACTGCCTCTATCACCTCATTCTCTAAACGCACAACCCTGTGTGAAAAAGATTACCCCACAGATCCCCCTCTAAATCTTTCACCCCTCACCTGAAATCTGTGCTAGTTTTGGACTCCACTACCCTGGGGAAAAGCTTTTCACCGTATCTGATTTTATAAACCTCTATAAAGTCACCATGTGATTGTTCCCTAAGCATGGAGTCTTTGGGGGAACAAGAAGCAAAGAAATTTGCTTCAGTCGCTGTGTGTTAAGAGGCATTAAAAACATTACAGCGAGTGTTTTTTCTGAATGCTACTTTCTAAGAAATGCTGAGACTGTTCATTTTTAAACTGCCTTTTCAAATTCATTTGAAAGAGAAAAGAAAGAATACCTTTCCAAGTGATTTACGTCACTAATACATCGGGACCAGAGAACATCTTCCCCCTGCTCCCCCACACAAGAGACAGAATATCAAGATACAGTCTCTGATTTTAAACTTATCCACGATGATTCCTTTGAGTGTCAATCTGGAATAGGTACCAGAGCCTATTGGGCTCATGCAGTGATCCAACACAACGTCAGCATCACTAATTCATTCAGAACAAGGTCAGTGTTCCAAATATATGAAAACTGGCAAACTCCCACAGTTAGAAACACTTAAGGTCTGAAGATATTACTAATTGATACATCACTCGCTATGATGAAAGCAACATGGTGACAATTAAAACATCAAGATAAAAGTTTTTAAATTGATAATAATCTACTTGACAACACTGAAAGTTGACTCACCATTCTGTTAGATTTGGCTGTGCCATTAGATTCTGATTTTATGGTTCTTATCTTCATTCCCTCTGTAGAAGATAAGTAATTAAGAACATAAGAAATAGGAGCAGGAGTAGGCCATCTAGCCCTTCGAGCCTGCCCTGCCATTCAATAAGATCATGGCTGATCTGTCGTGGCTCAGTAACATCAATGATACCAGGGAATTTAAGAATAAAATCTCATACATGATAAAAATATCATTGTAAAGCTTAAATGTTAAGACACTGCCACCTTTGGGTAATCTAGTAGTCATCATTTTACCAGTCCAACCATATTATTGCCTTTTTAAAAAATAATTTACAGGATATGGCTGTTGCTACCAGCACATATTGCCATCCCTGTTTGCCCTTCAGAGGCTGGTGGTGAACATTAACATTAAGTTTATTTATTATTGTCACAATTAGGCTCACATTAACTCTGCAATGAGGTTACTGTGAGAATTCTCTAATCACCAGACTCCGGTGCCTGTTCGGGTATACTGATGGAGAACTTAGCATGGCCAATGCACACAAACAAGAATGTCTTTTGGACTGTGGGAGGAAAGGGGAGCACCCGGAGGAAACCCCCATTAGACACAGGGAGAATATGCAGACTCTGCACAGACAGTAACACAAGCTGGGAATTGAACCTGGGTCCCTGGCACTATAAGGCAGCTATGCTAAACACTGTGCCACCATACCGCCCCGAATATTCACCACCAGCGAATGGTATGGTCATGATTAATCTTAACGTGATTAGCAATGTGATTAATTCATGGAAATACTGGATGAAAATTAAAGTCTTGTAGCTTTATGACAGCTTCTGTATAACCCTGAACGTCCAATAACACTTCACAGCTAATGAAATTCTTCTAGTGACATCACCATTGTAAGGCAGCAGCCAATTTTCACACAGCAAGATCCCACCAGGAGCAATGAATGAGGGCCAGATAATGCACTGACCTTGACTAGCTAAGTCTCGGGTAATCACTCATCGTTGCTCCTTAGTAACCATGTGACGACAAGACTGTTTACAATAAGTGGCATCTCCAGTGATCTTTCAGAGTCAAAGGTATAAGCGGACATGGCATTTTATATAATGCCATATGGAGAATAACAATGTGATGAGAAACAAACTTTAAAAAAACGCAAACGAGAAACTCCATTTCCTTTGAGGGTTCTGTGTTGAGGAGAGACTGGATAGGATGGGGTTGTTCCCTTTAGAGCAGAGGCGGGGGGGGGAATGGTTGAGGTGTAAGATGATGAGGGGTACGGACAGGTTGAGTAAGGAGCAGCTGTTCCCCTTGGTTGACAGGTCAATCACGTGGAGGGGGGGATAGTTTTAGGCTGAAGGACAGGAGATTCAGAGAGTGGATGTGAGAATTTGTTTTCACTCAGTCTGGTGGGAATCTGGAACGTGCTGCCAGGGAAGGTAGTGGAGACCGGAAATCTTACAACCGTTAAAAATTATCTGGATGGGCACCTGAAACATTTAACATTCAAGGATATGGGACAAGCACAGGAAAATGGGATCAGTGTGACCTTAGTTGGTGCAGATTTGATGGGCCGAAGGGCCTCTTCAGAGCTACATGACTGAGAGCAACAACACAATTGACAGAGAGCGCAGCTGCTAAAGGTAATGATAAGGAAAGCTTTGCCACAGGCAGGAATTGTGGTAGAGCCTGTCACATCTCCAATTTAAACAAGAGGAATACAGCATCTATCAGAACGTCAAGGTGTCTCAATTCCCAACCTTACAAAAACAACATTTCATTTGGTTGTTGGTGCTTTGGGACATGGGGCCACAGAAGGAAACTGAAATAAACTTTGTAATGCACGCTGACATATTAATAAACCAAACGCACCAAAAGCTTCATTGATTAACTGCTCCTCTTCCTCTTCATTATCAACTTCATCTACCAATGGAGAGTAAGCATACCTGCAACCCAGAGAAACGTAGGCCATTACTTTACACTGATTAACACAGGACAGAACACACAATACAACAACCCCCTTGGCAACACAACTGAAAAGCACATCTTCATATCAGTACTGAATCATCTTTTTATTCATTCATGGGATGTGGGCGTCACTGACTAGATTAACATTTATTACTCATCCATTGCCCTGTGGTGGGTGCCATTGTTGGACAGCAGGTTGGCACAGTAATTGGCACTGCTGCCTCAATTCCAACCTTGGGGGTGAGTGTGTGGAGTTCTCCCCAGTGTCTGTGTGTTTCTTCTGGGTGCTCCAATTTCCTCCCACACTCTAAAGGTATGTAGGTTAGGTGGATTGGCCATTAAATTGGCCCATAGTGGCCCAAGATGAGCAAGTTAGGAGAATTAGTGGAATAAACGTAGGGCGTTGCGGTTATAGGGTATAGTGAGAGCCTCGGTAAGATGCTCTGTTGAATGGCCTCCTTCTGCAAAATAGGGATTCCATGCTTCTAGTTGCTGGAGAATGTGGTGGTGAACTGGTTTCTTGAAGTACTGCAGTCCATGTATGATATGATCAGTGCAACTTGTGGGCCAAAGGGCCTGTTTGTGCTGTAGTTTTCTATGTGGTGTAGGAGCACCCACAGTGCTGTTAGGGAGGGAGCTATATTTCCACGTAAAAATGGTGAGTGACTTGGAGCAGAACCTCCAGGTGATGGTATTCCCAGGTGCTCACTGTTCTTGTCTTTCTAGAAATTGGTCATGGGTTAGGAAGGTTCTGCCCAAGAAACTTGGTGAGTTTTTGCAATGTGTCTTGTAGATGGTAGTTACAGCTGCTACTGTTTGTCAGTGGTGGAGGGATTGAATGAATCCCTCGATCCATCTTGCTTGCACCAGCTCACTTAAGATCAAATTAGTCCCACTCTTTCCTTGTGACTCTGCAAATTTCTAACTGTTAATGCAATTTCCTTGAGGCAGTTACCACTGAATCTATTTCCACTACTCTTTCAGGCAGTAAGTTTGTAGTCATAGCTCCCTCCACTGTCCCTTCCAGGTTTTTTGCCTATCGTCATAAATCACTATTCTGGTTACAACCCGACAGAGGAAACTTTCTACCCATGTACTCTCATCAAGATGCCTCAGAATTCCAAACCCCATTAAATCTCCTCTTAACCTTTACAGCTTGGAGGAGAATCCAGTTTCTCCCTTTTCTCTTGGTAGTATTCTGGCAAACCTCCTCTGCACCCCGCAGAGTCGATCAGGTTAGGCACCAATTGAAAAAGATCAGGGAACATTTTGGCTGGGAGGATTTTTGTTTAAGTTCCAGCACAGGAGGAGGCTTTTTGACCCATCTTGTCCATGCTAGCCCGAGGACAGACAGGGTGACCTCTTTAATCCCACCTTCCTGCACTCAGCTCATATCCTACAGCACTAAACGTGCAGATCCAGACACTTTCTCAGTGAGTTTCAGATCTCTGCCCCTCCTGTGCAGCAAATTCCAGACACCCAGCAACCTCTGTATAAAAAGGTTGTTCCTCATGTACCCGCTACATCTTTGGGGAATGATCTTGAATCCATGTCACCCGTTCTAGAATTCTCCACCAAGGGAAACAATTTTCTCCTGTCCACTCTTTCTCTTCCCCTCATTTATCAAACTATAATTTCAAAGAGCAATGGAATTCTCCTATATTGACTTCAACTGTGAAGAAACCCTCATCTGTGCAGATTTGGATTCCAGTTTGTTAAGCAAGGGTTAATGAAGGGCTGGTGAGCAAAGCAAGTGGAGGAGATAAATTCTGAATGCAGCACAAGGTTCGTGTACAGTGAATTAATATTGAAGTGTGCGCGGTTTTTTTCCTACTGTACGGTATTGATACTAAATACACCAATAAGACGACCTTGAAAAAGAACAGTACGAAACCTGCCTCTGATTATTTGCAGATGGCCTCCACAAGAACATTATTACAAGCAGCAAAACGGAGAAAAGGAATCGCCAGAATGCATCTTCTATCCACAGCTCTCTCCAGTCCTGGTGCAGAAAGAAATAAGAGATTTTATATCATAGAACATATAGAACATAGAACATTACAGCACAAACAGGCCCTTCGGCCCTCGAGTTGCGCCGATCACATCAACCCCATCAATCTATAGACCTATCTATAACTCCCAATCCCATTAAACCCCATATACTCATCCAGAAGTCTTTTAAAAGACCCCAGCGAGTTCGCCTCCACCACCGATGACGGCAGCCGATTCCATTCACTCACTACCCTCTGAGTGAAAAACCTACCCCTAACATCACCTCTGTACTTCCCTCCCCGCACCTTAAATCTGTGTCCTCTCGTAACGACCATTTCAACCCGGGGAAATAGCCTCTGAGAGTCCACCCTATCTATTCCTCTCAACATTTTGTAAACTTCTATCAGGTCACCTCTCAACCTTCGCCTCTCCAGGGAAAAGAGTCCCAGCTTCCTCAACCTATCTTCATAAGGCATGCCTCCCAGTCCAGGCAACATCCTTGTAAATCTCCTCTGTACCCTTTCAATAGCTTCTACGTCTTTCCTATAGTGAGGCGACCAGAACTGTGCACAGTACTCCAAATGAGGCCTGACAAGAGTCCTGTGAAGTTGCAGCATTACCTCCCGACTCCTAAACTCAATCATACACAAGACTTAGAAATACTATAAAGACCCAGCAAATGCAGCAGTCATTCTGCAGACAAATCAAAAGGATGAATGAGTTTACCATTTAGTTTATTCTGGAAAGGCGGTTGGAGGAGCAGAACAATCCAAGAGTATACGTGTACACAAATCATTGCGTGTGACAGGGGTACGGGATACTGGGCTTTATAAAGAGGGGCATAGGGTACAAATGCAAGGGAGTTATGATAAATTTGTATAAAACACTGTTTCAGTCTCAGCTGGAGGATGGTGTTCAGTTCTGGGTACCACACTTTAAGAAGGATGTGAAGGTACTAGAAAGTGCAGAAAGGATTCAGGAGAACACTGAGGGATATGTTGATAAATTGGAGAATTTGGGGCTGTTCTCCTTGGGGAACAGAAAGTGAAGAGATTTGAGAGGGGTTTTCAAAATCACATGGGGCCTGGATGGAGTAGATAGGAAAAAACATTCCCTCTAGGGGAAGGGTCAAGAACAAAGACGACTGGCACAGGAAGCAATGGCAACATGAGGACAACTGCTTTCATTGTGAGTAGTTAAGGCCTGGAGTGCACAGTCTGACAGCGTGGTAAAGGCAGGTTCAAAAGAGAATTGGATCATTTTCTGAAAAGAAAAATGTTGCAAGGGAAAAGGTGGCAGGAAGTGAGACTTGGCACTTGAGACTTGAGACTTGAGATCTGGCACAGGCACGATGGGCCACATGGCCTCCTCGTGTGCTGGAACCATTCAATTACTTGTGACGGGAGCGGGTCGGAGGAATGGTGACCATGACACAAGAAAACTTCCTGCTCTTCCAATTCCTGGTCCTTTGGTATTTAGCTGAACCTTCTGAAAACATGAGCACTTTTTCACAAAGGAAACTTAGAAAGCTCGCCAAGGAAGATTCTGAGGCCTGGGATCATTTAAAAATTTCAATCCAAGACTGACAATTCTGTTGGGCGAGGGTGCCACCTCCAATAATGTTGACATGCTGTCATTCAGCACGACCCTGGGAGCACCCTGGAGGATGTCCTCAAATCCTAAAGTGGGATTTGAACCCATGAGCTAGAAGAGAGTGTGCCATCGATTGAATATGCAATGTTTACTCACCGACTGACAGGCTGGAAGTCTGAAGGTCATAGTCATCCAGATGATAAAAATCACCGAAGCTGAGGAAAGAAGACAAATATTAACATTGACTAAATATTAACAAAAAGCCTTTCTGCTAACAGCAAAGAGCAGCAGCAAAACAAAATCTCAAAATTACCAATTTTAAGAACATTTCAGGAATTCTCAGAAGTCGTGAATGGCCTTAAAAAGCACACAGAAACCTGTACACCTTCTCCTCCTCCTCCCCGTAACCATCATCTGTTACGATGCTCATATTTCAGGTAACACACTAATTCCCCAAACAAGTGGGCATTATCTATTATGAGCTCATCCAGCTGACCACACACACCCACAATGGTTATAATGGACTTCCCTGCCCCTGGTGTGATCATTCCCAAGGATACTTAATAAAAGCCCTGGCTAACTGACCACTCAATACCCCATATTTTCAATTAAATCCCTGGACTTCCCAGTTACTGCCTTTAGAGAATGTTAAGGGAGCCACCAGATGAGTGAAGCTGTGACTTGCCTGCATATCCCACTCCTGCAACTCCACAGTATTCATTAACACTCTTACCCAGTACGATAGTCCCAACTTTTCAGAAACAAATCTATATCAAATGTAACGCTGCGTTATAACTCGTGTTTAACAATTACAACTAACACGTTAGAATATCAGAAACTGAACTCTCTTGTGATCTCCCTTTAGGTTTTTATCCTGGGGTAAAGTCTCTAATTCTGGAGTTCAAACATCTATTTCAGCATTAATCTACCCAAAGATGAATGAATCCTTCACGAACGTCCAGGGTGGGAAAATTCCAAAGATTCACAACCCTTTTGAGTTAAGAAATTTCTTATTTTAGTCCTAAATAATTGACCCTCACCTGGAGACTGTGTCCCATGTTCTAGATTCCTCGGTCAGGAGACAACCTTATCAAGCTGCTTCAGAATCCTGCACACTTCAATCAGATAACCTTGCATTCTTCAGAATGCTACAGTATAGGCACAATTTACTGAATGCCTCATCGCAAAACAATCCTCTCAACCTAGGGACCAGTTTAGGGAACCTTTGATGATTTGCTTCCAAGGCAAGTACATTCTTAGAAAGAATCATAGAAACCTACAGTGCAGGAGGCTGCCACTCGGCCCATTGAGCCTGCACCAGCAACAACTACCCAGGCCCTATCCCCTTAACAGCATATATTTACCCCGCTAATCCCTCTAAGCTATGCACCTGAGGACATCAAGGGGCAATTTAGCATGGCCAATCCACCTAACCCGCACATCTTTGGACTGAGGGGAAACCGGAGTACCCGGAGGAAACCCACACAGGCATGGGGAGAACATATAAATTCCACACAGACAGTGACCCAAGCTGGTAACTGAACCCGGGTCCCTGGCACTGTGAGGCACTGTGCTAACCACTGTGCTACCATGCATTCTTCCTTAGATCGGAGGCCAGAACTGTACACGGTGCTCTAGATGTGATTTCCAAAACTATACAATTGTAGCAAGACTTCCTTGTTCTTGTACTCCTGTACTCTTGCTTTCTATTAACTTAACATTACGTGCCTTGTACAAGTACACCCAAGTCTAAGCGATGTTTACAAGTTTCACACTTTAACAAAAATTCTGCTTTTCTATTATTACCAAAGTGAATAACTTCAGATTTCCCCAATTATCTTCCCACCTACCAACTTACAGCCTCATATTATCTATATCTCTTTGCAGCCTTGTATGCATTCCCTTCACAGCTAACATTCCTACCCAGCTTTGCGTTTTCAGGAAACCTGGATACTTACTCTTCTTCATTTAGTGAAGTTACTAACTAAATAAATTAGTTTAGTATGAACAGAGAATTGCTATTCTAGTACACTTTTCCAAATCATGCTCTCTTGATTAGAATAACTAGTTGCTTTGAAATTTTCAACACTGATGAAATGAACTGTGACCTTGGGGCTGATAACTCCTGACACTGGGCATGAACAAGGCCACCTGGGTAATAAATACTGGACACTCAATGCACAAGTGCAAACATCACCATTCACCACTCATCGCCACCACGTTCAAACATTGCACCAATTTAATGTCCTGCAACAACTGCAAACTTACCAAAAACTGCAAATATTAGTGTGTTTGTGAAGTGTCGGTACAATGAGAGTTTCATCAGAGCTCTTCGGAGTTTCAGCTGCTTCATTGTCTGAGACAGGCTAACAAAGATGTGCACAGAGGTCAAGGAAATCACCATTTGTTTGAAAGAATAATTATGATCATTTTTTAGCCAGGCAGCCCCCTCATTTAAGTTGCAGAAACAGGTTAATTATCACAGTATAACCAGCTCCTAACCATACCCTTTGTTTTATATATTAACACATTTGTAAAATGTTCATTGGGGAAAGGTTTTGGAAAATTCAGCACAAGATTAACACAAACCTGTGGTTTCTGTCAGTGAGGGAACGGAGGGGTGGGGGAAGAGAGAAGAGAAGAAAGATGTAAAGGAAAGAACTCCATCAGGATAAGCGGTGATCTGAGGAATTTAATCTTAAAACAGATGACAGGAGTTAGGACTCCATTCAAAAATAGAACTTTCTATTGTCTGTCAAACGGTAATTTGGTTTACCACAATTAGAAGTGAAGTTAAAGTACAGGGGAAAGCAAAGAGAGTATAGTGGCAAAGTGCTGCCTCAGTGCCAGGGACCCAGGTTCGATTCCAACCTCAGATGACTGTCTATGTGGAGTTTGCATGTTCTCCCCATGTCTGCCTCAGGTGCTCCAGTTTCCTCCCACACTCTAAAGATGTGCAGATTAGTTGAATGGCTGTGGTAAATTGCCCCCTAATTTCAGAGAAATTAGCAGATAAATACATGGGGTTATGACAGTAGGCCCTTGGAGTCAGTGCAGGTTCAATGGGCCGAATGGTCTGATTTTATGATGCTACCACAGTTTTATGATCTTGGTGGGACAAACTGGTACTGAGATGGATTGAGAATGAAAGAAGTCTGTTCCTACAACAACATTTCTCAGGAACCTTGCTTCATAATGTTAAAACAGTAAATCAGGTCATTGGAACAAACTCAAACCAATCACACTTTGATCCAGGTTCACATTATTATAACGAGAGCCAGCTTTTAGCAAAGCACCTTAAGCACCACTGTACAATAGGTACAATGCAAGACCATATCTTTGCTAGAAATATTTCACAATACAATTCAAACAATATCAAACTTACCATAGGAAAGTGCTCTCATGGACCATTGGATCTTTTCTCCTATCTCTTCACCTTCTCTCTATCCAGTCTCTTTTCTGAACACCATCACTGTCCCGAATATTCGAGACACCCAATTAACCCCTCACTGCTGTCACTCACTCAACCCAAATCTTCCATCACCCTACTCAGTTTCCCTTAGAGTGGTAAGAGACCTGAAAATCCATCATCTTCAATAAGCCCCCAGTCCTCTCCCTCCCACCCTCCTCAGATACTATCAAAACGTAGTCTGTTATAAAAGTTTGAATTAGAATGGGGGGGGGGGGGGTGTAATACTTGGGCCTTTTTCTCGATTTGGGCTAAGCCTCAGGTGTTAGCAATTAAAATTTCTGTCTCACCTTTTTTTGTGATGAGCAAGGGAAGATGGCAGTGTAATTGTAACGTGTATTTACACTTGCTGTATGCAATTAAAAGGCATATTAAGTAACCCACAGTAGGTCTAAAATATTTGCAAGTACATCCCCAACACCAAACACCACCACTCTCTTCCAATTCCGCCCAAAACTAATGCTCTCCTCACATGCTAACTCTCCTCACTCCACCGAACGTTAATACTGACACACTCTTTTACTCTGCTCCATTAGTCACTGCTGACTCTTTCCTCTTCCATTCAATGCCGCACAGTACTTTCCCTTCCATATTCCCAAAGCATCCACTCTGCCTTTTCGTCTGTGCTGTTGCTATCTAAACATTGGTTATTAGATTCTGACTGCTATTCAGCTAAGAACCATGTGCATTGCTAATAGGAGTATTAACAATAGGAGAGGAGTCTTCATTATATTTATTAATCTCAGTCACCAAACATGGACTAAAAGCTGCACCTGGTGTTTTTTTAAAGTTCATTCATGGGACATGGGTGTTGCTGGCTGGCCAGCATTTATTGCCCATCCCTAGCTGCCCTTGAGAAGGTGGTGGTGAGCTGCCTTCTTAAATCGTGGCAGTCCGTGTGCTGTGGGTTGACCCACAATGCCGTTAGGGAGGGAATTCCAGGTATTTATGGTGATGACTGATTTTATAGGCACAGCCACCTTGTTGTGTGTAAGATACCGTTACAGTCCTACACCCAATACACTGGCCTCAATCAACACTCATGATATAACTGGAGGCGGATGGATGGGGGCTGAGGGGATGGGGGGGGGGGGGGGGGGGGGTGCAGAAAGGCCACAGGTCAACAGAGTCTTGAAAATAGGATGATGGTGACAGTAACTGAAAAGGTGCTTTTAATTCTAATTTTCAATTCTGGGAAGCGAAGTGAGAATTCAAAAATTAAGTAGTAATCTTAAAACTTTTCTGTGAAGAATTTAAGTACCAGAAATCTGCAATTCAGTGTGAAAATCTGAATATGTTGTGTGACCTCAACAATCTATAAAGTTACTTACAATTGAAATAAGAGAATTCATAAAACAAATTTAACTCAAACTAAACTGGTGGCTCTCTCCCCACAGAGCATGTTATCTTGTCCAAAGAGGTTGAACACGATGGCTTCCTTACAACCCAAAGGCGTGGGACAGTTCTCAGGGCATCGCTTTCTCCTCCCACACGAGCCTCAGCAATTTCCTAGCCTCTCCTGACCCCAGGATTGAGACTCTATTTTTACTAATATGGATAAGCTACATTTTGAGGAAGCATCGTAAATGACAATTTAAGGTGGCACAGTAACACAGGGGTTAGCACTGCTGCCTCTCAGTGCCAAGGATCCAGATTAAATTTCCAGTGTAGGTCACTGTGTGCGCCACATTCTCCCCGTGTCTATGTGGGTTTCCTCCGCTTGTCTCCCACAGCCCAAATTTGTGCAGGTTTGCTTGATTGGCCATACTAAATTACCCCTTAGTGTCAGGGGGCTCGGCAGGGTTACTATGTGGGGTTACAGGGATAGGGCTGGGTGGGATTGTTGTCAGCGAAAGCTCAATGGGCCAAACGGCCTCCTTCTACACTGTAGGATCACACACACACACGTATTTAACAATGGGAAGCTCAGGCCGCTTGAATTTTAATCTGCGTTGGGTTCATTTCTCTACAAGTTACTTTTCAAATCTTGTTTGGAAAAGTATTTGGACAGAATTTGTGATCACGGTGTTGAAGCAAGCCGAGATAAAGCTGAATGGGCAACACAGAATTTACGTCGATAATTTTGGTAAAGCTATCATAGAACATCTACAGTGCAGACGAGGCCATTCGGCCCATCGAGTCTGCACTGACTCTGGCAAAGCGTCTTACCCAAGCCCTCTTCCTGTAATCCCACACATTTACCATGGCTAATCCATCCAACCTCCCTTAGTGTCTTTGGACACTAAGGGAGAATTTAGCATGGCCAATCCACACAACCTGCACATTTTTGGAATGTGGGAGGAAAATGGAGCACCCAGAGTAGACAGGGAGAACATGCAAGCTCCACACAGTCACCCAAGGCCAGAATTGAACCCAGATCTCTGGAACTGAGGCAGCAGTGCTAACTATTGTGCTAGCAAACAGCACTGCCCTGAAGTCCCCATTTATAGGCCAACCCAGCAAGTAATGTGATTGAAATACCACACTCATCTGCAATTGCCTGTCAAAATTTACCGTGGGGAACTTTTCCAGACTGAAAAATTCCAGCACAAGTCCTTGGAAGCCCAACAAAGTGAAGGAAATTTAAAATTTGGTAGACAGAACAGTCAGTGATCAGTTAGCCAAATCAAAGCAGTAGCAATGGGTACCACATAGGTCCTCACTACGCTTGTCTTTTTATGGGTTATGTGGAACATTCCTTCTTCCAGGCCTATCCAAATCCCCTCCCACAACTCCTTTACCAGTACATCGATAATGATTTTGGTGCTGTTTGATGCTCTTGTCTAGACCTTAAAAAATTCATCAACTTTGCTTCCAGTTTCCACCCCGCTCCATTGCCTTCACCTGGTCCATCTCAGACACTTCCCTTCCCTTCCTTGACCTTTCTGTATCCATTTCTGGCAGCTCCACCAATATCCATTTGAAGCCTACTGACTCCTATAGCTATCTGGACTACAGCTCTTCACACCCCACATCCTGTGAGGACTCCATCCCTTTCTCTCAGCTCCTTCACCTCCATTTGTTCAGGTGATGTCACTTTCCAAAGTGATGCTTTTAATATGTGCTCCTTTTTCCTCAACCATAATTTCCCACCTCCAGTTGTCAACAGGACCCTCAACAGCGTGTGGTCCATCTCCCATGCCATGGCCCTCTCCCCTCTCTCCCAGACCAAGGATAGAGTCCCCCTTTGTTCTCACATTTCACCCTACTGGCCTCCATATGCAAATCTTTGCCATTTTCACCAACTCCAGCGTGATGCACCACCAACCACATCTTTCCCTTCACTTCCTCTGTCAGCATTCTGTAGCGACTATTCCCTCCGGGATAACCTAGTCCACTCCTTCACTATACCCAACTCCTCTCCCGTCACTCATGGCATCTTCCCATGCAATTGCAGAAGGTGCAACACCTGCCCCTTTACCTCTCTCATGCTCACCATCCAAGGACCAAAACATACATTCCACGTTTAGCAGTGTTTCACTTGACCTCTTTCAACCTGGTCTATTGCATTCACTGCTCCCAATGTAGTCTTGTCTATATCGGAGAGACCAAGTGTAGACTCAGCATCTTCAGTCCGTATGCAATCAGGACCCTGACCTTCTGGTTGCTTACCATTTTAACACCATCCCGCTCCCATGCTGACATGTCTGTTCTTGGCCTCAATGAAACTCAACGCAAACTGGAGGAACAGCATCTCATCTTCCAGCTAGACACTTTACAGCCTTCCACTCTCAACACCAAATTCAACAAGTTCAATTGATTTGCTCTACCCAACCTCCATCTTTGTGTTTTCATTCTATTTTATTTAATTTTTTTTCTCTACCTTTTATTTCTTTATGGTCTTTTGTACTTTTTCTTCCCAATCTTCCCCCCCCCCAACTCTTTCCTTCCTCCTACTTCATCCCTTTACCTTTCCTCACCCCCACTTAACCCTTTTCTATATTCTACTTCTGTCCCTACCCCCCCCAAATTCCCCTATCCCCTCTTCCCCTGCCAATTCCCCTACCCCCTCTTCCCCCGCCAATTCTCCTACCTCCCCCCCCCCACCACACACATCTTCATCTGTCACAGCTTCTCTGCTGTTTGGCCATTCACACTGGCACAGTAGCACAGTGGTTAGCACTGCTGCTTCACAGCTCCAGGGACCTGGGTTTGATTCCGGCTCGGGTCACTGTCTGTGTGGAGTTTGCAACATTTTCTTGTCTGCATGGGTTTCCTCCGGATGCTCCAATTTCCTCCCACAGTCCAAAGATGTGTGGGTTAGGTTGATTGGCCATATTAAAATTGCCCCTTAGTGTCCTGAGATGTGTAGGTTAGAGGGGTTAGTGGGTAAGTGCATAGGACCCGAGTGGGATTGTGGTCAGTGCAGACTCAATGGGCCAAATGGCCTCTTTCTGTAGTGTATGGTTCTATGATTTCTATGACACTCTTGATTCTCTCCCTGGTTTCTGCGGCTATGACTCATCTTTCATTCCCTCCCCCTGCAGTATCAATATCTACGACTTTCTACGCCTTTTAGCTTTGACAAAGGGTCGTCTGGACTCGAAACATCAGCTCTGTTCTCTCCTTACAGATGCTGCCAGCTGATTTTCCAGTGTTTTCTCTTTTGGTTTCAGATTCCAGCATCCGCAGTAATTTGCTTTTAGTCAGTGACTTGAATTGTATATTAATATGTGGCCCTTCATGTAATGTCCTTTATAACTTTGACAGGAGGCAGGTATGATCAGGGTTTGACATTAAATCCAATACCTGCCTGAAGATTGAATCGAAATGGATGGATTTGGTGTTATATTGAATAGGTTTGCTGCTGGGCAGGAGTAAACCTTTAATGATTGAAACTATTTTGGGGATCTTGAACTTCTGATGGCTTCAGACAGGCAGATTTTAGTTCATGAATGAAGCTAAAGATAAATTTCTCTTCCCTCTAACAGACTAGCCAAGCATCAAACAGCAAGAGGATATCCAGCAGCAGAGTGAAGAGTCAAGTATAGCAAGGGGAATGGCAGCCAGCAGCACTACATCATCCTGATTCTAAGAAACGACAGAAAAGAACACACAAGAGCGGGGAAAAAGCATCACACACAGTAAAACACCAGCACACAGCAGGCAAGAATTTGGTCTCTCTTTGGGAACAGCCTTTCAATTCACAAATGATCTCAGTAATTCATTGCAGTTTCAAGTTTAAGTCCTCCAGTGTTGTCATTAATGATTCAGTAAAGCTTCACCTTGTGTTGGAGGGTCCCATGCTGTTCCAATATGAAGGGCACTATTAAGGGCAGGGTAGTAGCGTTGAAGAGCAGAAGGATCTCGGGGTCCGGGTTCACAGGACTCTTAAATCGGCCTCGCAGGTGGAGGAGGTGGTCAAGAAGGCGTATGGTGTACTGGCCTTCATTAATCGAGGGATTGAGTTTAGGAGTCGGGAGGTAATGCTACAACTTTACAGGACCCTCGTCAGGCCTCATTTGGAGTACTGTGCGCAGTTCTGGTCGCCTCACTATAGGAAAGACGTAGAAGCTATTGAAAGGGTGCAGAGGAGATTTACAAGGATGTTGCCTGGACTGGGAGGCATGCCTTATGAAGATAGGTTGAGGGAGCTGGGACTCTTTTCCCTAGAGAGGCGAAGGTTGAGAGGCGACCTGATAGAAGTTTATAAAATGTTGAGAGGAATAGATAGGGTGGACTCTCAGAGGCTATTTCCCCGGGTTGAAATGGTCGCTACGAGAGGACACAGATTTAAGGTGAGGGGAGGGAAGTACAGAGGTGATGTTAGGGGTAAGTTTTTCACTCAGAGGGTGGTGAGTGATTGGAATCGGCTGCCGTCGTCGGTGGTGGAGGCGAACTCGCTGGGGTCTTTTAAAAGACTTCTGGATGAGTATATGGGGTTTAATGGGATTGGGGGTTATAGATAGGTCTATAGATTGGTGGGGTTGATGCGATCGGCGCAACTCGAGGGCCGAAGGGCCTGTTTGTGCTGTAATGTTCTATGTTCTATGAAATGACAACATCCAAACAGTCATCACAAATTTTACACATGTAATGTTGTGTTAATTTTTTTTGAGCTGCTTATTGATGGCCAATGCCCATCACCATAGAACCCTACAGTGCAGAAACAGGCCCTTCGGCCCATCGAGTCTGCACCGAACACAATCCCACCCAGACCCTATCCCCATATCCCTACACATCATTCGCGGTTATAGTGACAGCAGTAACTCATACAATCCCAAGTAAATATGTCCATAATAAAATCAGCACATCTCCCTTCATCCATTTAAACAGATTCCACATGCTTCAAAATGCAGCATCTTTAAACCATGACAAGGTTTGCCCTCATTACTCTCCTTGGAAGCTCACTCAATGTATTGACAAAGGAGTTTGCTGCGCTTATTAACTTGAGGCAATTTCCCCTCACGATATTCTACTTACTTCACCCATGCCCTTTAACGACCTTGTATACCTCCCAAGATCTCTGCAACTTGGATGATGGAAATGTACACAATCCCTCTCATTTACAGGTGAGATTTTGGGCTCTTTCAACTCCCCTACAAGTGTGCTAACACTCTGAGCTGAAGTGAATGCTGATAGGATTAGATCAGGAAGGGTGGAAGCAGCTCAAGTGGAACATAACCATCAGCACAAACCAGGTCAGCCAAAGCACTAGGTTGTGTGCTGTGGATATGTTTTATACTGGCTGGTGCTCTGCAATGATTAGACAGGTTGGGCTAAGACTACCAAGGTCTTCAGATATCTGACTATTCGAACACTTGATTGACCTTTTGTGTGCTTTCCACTTTATAATTACTGATTACAGTCCATCTATCTTTCTGTCCACTCGCATAACACAACACAATCTCCGATCAATCAACAACAGAAGGCCCAAGGGAGGGGACTGGGACAAAAAGGATATCCACCAAACAATACAGGAGTCTATGAGTGCAAGAGAAATCTCGCAGACGGTCATGGCTGCTGCAGAATGCTCCTAAAGAGGGACATGAATGTTAGTTAACATGGCGAGTACAATAATCTTGAGGGACCTTGTGTTCCCCCTGCCCAAGGAAACAAAAATGCTTTATCACAACAATACAGATCCTCGTCACATGCCTGTTAGAACATCAGATACTGCACAACACAAGCCTCCAGACTCACTGCATCAGTGGCAAGTGGAACTGAGCACCTGAGGAACAGGGTAGCTGGCAGAGATAAGCTAACACACTCCTGACTAGATTCACTCTGGGCTGCAGTGCATCAATTTTTACTGGTACCAGCTTTTTAATTGCACTGCCACCAGGACAAATCACTGAGTTAATTCTTGAGCTTCGACACAGTGTGGAGTCTGGATTGTGGAACTTTCCATAAACCGGTCACTTGCTCCAGTTATCATTACCCTTGCTATTCAGGTGTAGACGTACAGCAGACAAACCTGAATCTGGGCTTGTACCCGGCAGCACACCGTGACAGATTTCCTCCCCCCACCACCCCAAAACAACTTCAGCTGTGCCAGTTAAAGAACAAAAGTCACCAAATGTGGGTATTGTTGGCAAAGCTGGCAATTATTGCCCATCCCAGGATCTCTGAGGGGAGTGGAGAGGCCATGGGGGAAGAGGAGAATGTAAAGTTCAGCAGTGTGGACTAACTGGAAATCAAACCTCCCACTTATTTCAGAATGGCAGTCAGACATAGTCCATTCTTCAAAGCTCATAGTTCAAGAGAAAGGTCTCTGCTTTCGTTAAGCCAGCCGGACTGTGCAGAACCCAGAACCGTACAGAATGATTTCACTGTGGTTTATACTAGGGGCTACACAGACACGCTTGGTGAATTAGACGAATTACGGTGGAACAGGGGTTAGCTCTGCTGCCAGGGACCCGGTTTGATTCCCAGACAGGTCACTGTCTGTGTGGGTTACCTCCGGGTGCTCCTGTTTCCTCCCACAGTCTGAAAGATATGCTGGGTAGATGCATTGACCCGAATAGGCATCAGAATGTGGTGACTAGGAGAATTTCACAGTAACTTCATTGCAGCCTTACTAGTGACTAATAAATAAATTTAATGTTCTGGTGAGAGGAATGACATATTTACAACAAACACAGCCGGTTTCATAAATTCTCATCGAAAAACTGCTCGATTAACAAACCTCGCTGCCCAACCCCAACCCCCGCCATTCTCTTCTTGGCCCCCGCCACATTGAAAAATATTCTAGTTCAGCATCTTTATAGATGCCCTTACCACAGCCACTCGCAAAACTCCCTCCACTGAGGAAAACAGCAGGTAGAGCAAACTGATGCCAACGACTTGAGTGGAAGAGGCTCCCAGCCGGGGTCTGTTTAAAAACAGGAAATATAAGATGTTAGCAGGAATGGCTTTCACTGTCACTGTTGCCAAGAACATCTCTAACAGGAAGGTGCAGCAATGCTGGGAGGAACTAGCTTTCCCCTTAGAGATTAGGCATTGGAGCATCAGCAGGTTATATGAAAAACCTTGCATTTCTATAGACCCTTTCACAATCAGGACTTCTCAAAGCACAATTCAAATACGTTCCAGTTCAGATTAGAGGTCATCAACCCAAAATATTCTCTCTTGTTTCTCTCATAACAGAAGTTCCCAGACATGTTGAGCCATTTCCAGCATTTTCTGACACTACTTTAGGTTTCAGTGTGGGCTGCAGTGGTTAGCACTACTGCCTGACAGTGCCAGGGATGTGGGTTCAACACCAGCCTGGGGTCAGAGTGTGTGCGCGCGCACGTCTGTGCAAACTTCACACCCGCACTCTCCAAGGCTGCGTGGGTTTCTTCTGGATGCTCAAGTTTCCTCCCACAGTTGAATAGATGTGCAGGTTAGGTGCATTGGCCGTGCTAAATTGCCCCTTAGCATCCCAAGATATGTCATTTGAATGGATTAACCATGGGGACTGTGTGGGGTGGCTGGGATGAGTGTCCTTTCTCCTATTCATCCCTACTCATAGAACATTACAGCGCAGTACAGGCCCTTCAGCCCTCGATGTTGCGCCGACCAGTGGAACCAATCTAATGACCCTCTAATCTAAACTATTCCAATGTTATCCATATGCCTATCCATTGACCATTTGAACGCCCTTAAAGTTGGCGAGTCCACAACTGCTGCAGGCAGGGCATTCCACACCCTTACTACCCTCTGAGTAAAGAACCTACCTCTGACATCCGTCCTAAAATTACCACCCCTTAATTTAAAGCTATGTCCCCTTGTGTTCGCCATCACCATCCGAGGAAAAAGGCTCTCACTATCCACCCTATCCAATCCTTTGATCATCCTCCCCCTCCATTCCTGCCACATCTCGATCCCGACTGACTCCTCCATCTCATTCTTACCAATGCTCCTAACACGCCTCTCTCTCTCTCCCACCACCCCGCCTCACCTCCCCCATGCCTTAACTCCATTCCCCTTCTCTTCCCACCCCCCAGCTCCTCCCTCCCCACTCCCCTTCTCCCTCTCACCCTCCCCCATCTCAACCCCCTTCCTCCACCTTTACCAAGTCTCTGTTCTCTCCCCCCCCCCCCCCCCCCACCGCCCGCCCGCTCCTCCTCCCCTTCCTGACAGTAGCTCAAAAAGCAGCAGGTACACAAGACACCTTACCTGACAATACCATAGCCAAGCCCAGCAATAATGACCAGGATTCGAGCCAAGGTGCGTTTCACAGCGGACAGCAGCTCTGCAAAGATCACCGCCCCGTGAACTGTGAGAGTTTCAAACAAGAATCAGTTTTAATACGTAGCTCAATCTTAAGAAATCATATTGGCATTTTAGATTTTTTCTGAAAATCCAGGAACAAGGATGGCCTGAAAATCAATTTTATTTTCCACAGTGCCCCTCGAAAGCTTGCTTGCTTGTGAGAATATTATCAAATAAATCGGTTGGACTAAAACCTGGTGTTGTCAGACTTTTTACGGGGTATGTGCCAACAGGGGCTGGTGTTCCTCTGGCATCTTACACGGGGTGCAGAATGCCAGAAGTTCTCAGCTGTGCTCGGGTCACTGCCAGGTTCAATACAATTCCACCCAGCACCCACAACGCTGCAAACAGTCAGGAAGTGGCTGATTTACACACCATCTCTTGCTGGTCCAGCCCCCAACTTACATTACAAAACGTCCACAGTCATTTACCTGACACGCCCTGCTGTGAGATTGTATGGTACTCTGCATAGAAGACTGCTTTCTCCAGCATACCGAGCAGAATGACCCCACCAATCCAGTACTGAATCCGCAGCAAATCCTTCCAGTGACAAAGCAGCAGGAAAAGCCAAATAACGCTGTACAGCACATAGATGATACACATCACCATGTAGAACTGCAGGGAGAAAATCAGCAAGTGAGCTTCAGCAATGAGGATGTCGTCACTGCACGAATTTATAAAAGGGCAGGAGCAGATATTGGAGGTGGCACTGATATGTGGACTAGCCTGCTTTAATTTAATTAATTATCAGGGCCACACGGTGAAGCCTTTTATTGTTTGCTGGAGCAGAGAGAAAGCTAAGAATTTACCTGTTAAAAACCTGTTTAAAATAAGTTTAAAGCACTTTGTTCTTGTAGAACTGTTTAAAGCATTTATTTTATTGTATTTACTGCTTTAAGAATTCTGAGGGAGTGTTTAGAAAAGAGTTGTGGACGATCCTGCTTTAAATCAGCGCCAGGTTTAAAAGGAGGCCTGGTGTAGACAGCGGGCAGCGTCTGAACGGGCAGCGGAGTGAGTGGGAAGCAGAGTGAGCTAATAGGGCTTAATATCAAAAAGGGCTGGAAGGAAAAAAGGCCAGGTGATTTTCTTTGAAAAAACAAAGAAAAAATTATTTTTCCTCAAACCTACTACAGTGAATAATGGAGGGGCATGTGATCTGTGGTTTCTGTATGATGTGGGAACTGGTGGACCCCAGGGTCCATCCCAGTGACCATGTCTGCAGTAAGTGCAGGTTGCTGGAGGAGCTCCAGCTCAGGGTAGATGAGCTGGCCTCTGAGCTACAGACACTGAGGCTCATCAAGGGGAGAGAGGGTGCCATTGTCAATGGGGTGCAAGTGACATCCACCCCCCCTAGACTGGCTAACTCTAAGGGTCAGGGACAAGAGGGGCTGCTGGGAAGAGGAAGGGAGGTGAGGAGCGGAGGCCTCAGCCTCTTAATCTGCATAACAGGTTTGAGGTTCTTGCTGCCAGTCTGGAAGAGGACGAGAATACATAAATTTCAGGAAATTGAAAACGGATAAGGCTCTTGAGGAATAGAAAAGTGAATCTCTGGAATTCTCTACGCGTTGAAGTGGTGGAGGCTGCCTCGCTAAATATTTTCAAGAAGTGGGTTGATGGGTTTTTGATAAGAGAGGGGATTAAGGGTTATGGGGAGAGGGTGGGAAGGTGGAACTGAGCCACGACAGATCAGCCATGATCTTATTGAATGGCGGGGCAGGCTCGAAGGGCTAGATGGCCTACTCGTGCTCCTATTTCTTATGTTCTTATGAGGCAGGTGAGGTTGGTGAGCAAATTGCACACGTACAGTGATGCAGCAGGACATAGGCAAAAAGGGGAAAAGGAACGCAGTAGTAATTGGGGACAGTGGGGTGAAGGGTATTGACACTGTCCTTTGTCACAATGACAAAGTGCACAGAAGGGTGTGTTGTCTGCCTGGTGCTCGGGTACGGGATGTCGCAGCTGGGCTGCAGAGGAACCTGGAGTGGGAGGGTGAGAATCCGGTCGTTGTGTTGCATGTGGGTGCCAATGACGTAGGCAAAGTGCGGACTGAGGATCTGGTGAGGGAGTATGAGAAGCTGGGAATGGAATTAAAAAGTAGAACCGGCAAGGTGGTCATCTCTGGGCTACTGCCTGAACCGTGTGCAGACGGGCGTAGGGTTGACAGGATTAAGGAAATGAATGGGTGGCTCAGGGATTGGTGTGGGAGGAATGGGTTTGAATTTATGGGGCATTGGCACCAGTATTGGGGTAGGTGGGACCTGTTCGGGTGGGATGGGGTTGGGATGAAAGCGCTGTATCTGAATGCACGAAGCATTTGGAATAAAGTGGATGAGCTGGTGGCGCAGATCGACACAAATGGACATGATCTGGTGGCCATTACAGAGACGTGGCTGCAAGGTGACAGGGACTGGGAGCAGAATGTCCAAGGGTATCAAGTGTTTAGGAAAGATAGGCGGGAGGGAAAAGGGGGGGGCGTAGCTCTGCTGATTAAGGATAGCATCAAGGTGGTAGCAAGGGATGATATTGGATCCAAGGAGCAGAACGTGGAATCGTTGTGGGTAGAGATTAGGAACAGCAAAGGGAGGAAGACGCTGGTGGGTGTCGTCTATAGACCCCCGAATAATGATCTGGAGGTGGGGCGGGCTGTTAATGCGCAAATAAGTGCGGCGTGCAGGAATGGGACAGCCGTAGTTATGGGGGATTTCAATCTGCATATTGATTAGTCGACCCATGTTGGACGAGGTGGGCTCGAGGAGGAGTTCTTGGAATGCTGCCGGGATAATTTCCTTGAACAGTGTGTGTTGGAGCCGACGAGGGAGCGAGCTATCTTGGATCTGGTGCTATGTCATGAGGCGGGTAGAATTAGGGACCTTGAGGTGAAGGATCCTCTTGGGGAGAGTGATCATTGTATGGTAGAGTTTCTGGTGCAGATGGAGAGGAGAAAGTGGGTTCCCGGACACACGTCCTTTGTTTGAACAGAGGGGATTACGGTAGGATGAAAGAAGAATTGGCGAATATGGAATGGGGGAGTGCGTTGGAGGGAGGGTCTGCTGAGGAGCAGTGGAGGATCTTTAAGGAGATCTTTCTTGGTGCTCAACAGAAATTTATTCCGATGGTCAAAAAAGACTGTAGGAGGAGAGGTAATAAGCCGTGGATAACGAAGGAGGTGAAGGAAAGTGTTAAATTAAAAGCGGAGGCATTTAGAGTAGCGAAGAGGAGTGGGCGAGAAGAGGATTGGGAGAGGTTTAAATGTCAACAAAGATTGACAAAGAAGTTGATAAAGGAGGGTAGGAGAAACTATGAAGTTGGGCTAGCGCTTAATATAAAAAAGGATAGCAAGAGTTTTTATAAATATATAAAAAGGAAGAGGCTGGCTAGGGTGAACGTTGGTCCTTGAGAGGATGAGAAAGGGGGCCTAGTGGTAGGGGATGGGGATATGGCTCAGGTATTGAATAACTTTTTTGTTTCCGTCTTCACGGAGGAGGACGTGAATAATTTGCCAGGTGTTAGCAATGGAAAGGTGGTAGGACTGGAGCGTCTTAATGACATTACTGTTACTAGAGAGGCGGTGCTCGATAGACTGGAGGGGCTGATTGTGGACAAGTCCCCAGGACCGGATGGAATGCATCCGAGGGTTCTGAAAGAAATGGCGGAGGTTATAGTGGATGCATTGGTGGTTATTTTCCAGACGTCACTGGATTCCGGGGAAGTGCCAGAAGATTGGAAAACGGCTAATGTTACGTCATTGTTTAAGAAGGGTGCCAGGCAAAAGGCAGGGAATTATAGGCCGGTTAGTTTAACGTCTGTGGTAGGTATAATGTTAGAATCCGTCATTAAAGAGGAAATTGCGAGGCATCTTGAAGGGAATTGCTTGATAGAGCAGATGCAGCACAGTTTCATTAAAGGGAAGTCGTGTCTGACAAATTTATTGGAGTTCTATGAGGATGTGTCTCGGGCGGTGGATAGAGGAGAGCCGGTGGATGTGATCTTTCTGGATTTTCAGAAGGCGTTTGACAAAGTACCTCACAAGAGGTTATTGCAGAAGGTCAGGGGACATGGAGTTGGGGGTAGGGTGTTAGCGTGGATAGAGGATTGGTTGTCAAATAGGAGACAGAGAGTGGGGGTCAATGGATGCTATTCGGATTGGCGGATGGTGACTAGTGGAGTGCCCCAGGGGTTGGTGCTGGGACCTCAGCTTTTTACCATTTATATAGATCATCTGGAGGAGGGAACCGAGTGTAGGGTGTCGAAATTTGCGGATGACACCAAGATTGGGGGAACGACAAATTGTGCGGAGGGTGTGGAGAGTCTGCAGAATGATCTACATAGGCTGGGCGAATGGGCCAGGAAATGGCAAATGGAATTTAATGTTGGCAAGTGTGAGGTGGTCCACTTTGGAAGGAAGAATGGTAGGAAGGACTATTACTTACGTGGCGAAAAACTGCAGCAGGCGACGGTGCAGAGGGACCTCGGGGCCCTTGTGCATGAGTCGCAAAAACCCAGCTTGCAGGTGCAGCAGGTGGTCAGGAAGGCGAATGGGATGCTGGCCTTCATAGCAAGGGGGATTGAATATAAAAGTAGGGAGGTCTTGCTGCAGCTGTATAGGGCATTGGTGAGGCCGCAGCATTACTGTGTGCAGTTTTGGGCGCCGCACCTGCGCAAAGATATTTTGGCCTTGGAGGGAGTGCAGAGGAGGTTGACTCGGCTGATACCGGAGTTGATGGGGTTGAGCTATGAGGAGAGGCTGAATAAACTAGGCTTGTACTCGTTGGAGTTTAGAAGAATGAGGGGAGATCTCATTGAGACGTATAAGATGATGAATGGGATGGATAGGACAGAGGTGGAGAGACTCTTCCCGCTCAAAAAAGACAGTAGGACTAGGGGGCACAGCCTCAAGATAAAGGGGGGACGTTTTAGAATTCTCTACCCGTTGAAGTGGTGGAGGCTGCCTCGCTAAATATTTTCAAGAAGCGGGTTGATGGGTTTTTGATAAGAGAGGGGATTAAGGGTTATGGGGAGAGGGCGGGAATGTGGAACTGAACATAGAACATAGAACATTACAGCGCAGAACAGGCCCTTCGGCCCACAATGTTGCGCCGACCAGTTACAAAACAATGACCCACTAGCCTAAACCAATCCCTTTTCATCCATAAACCTATCCACAGATCTCTTAAACGCTCCCAAACTAGGTGCATTTACAACTGCAGCTGGCAGGGCATTCCAGTCCCTCACCACCCTCTGGGTAAAGAACCTACCCCTGACATCTGTCCTATAACTACCCCCCCTTAATTTAAAATCGTGTCCCCTCGTGCTAGCTTTCTCCATCCTAGGAAAAAGGCTATCACTATCTACCCTGTCTAAACCTCTAATCATCTTATATGTTTCAATGAGATCCCCTCTTAGCCGCCTTCTTTCCAGCGAAAACAACCCCAAATCTCTCAGTCTCTCCTCATAGGATCTCCCCTCCATACCAGGCAACATCCTGGTAAACCTCCTCTGAACCCTCTCCAAAGTCTCTACATCCTTCCTGTAATGTGGGGACCAGAACTGCACACAACTCCAAGTGTGGCCGCACCAGAGTTGTATACAGTTGCATCATGACGCTGCGACTCCTAAATTCAATCCCCCTACCAATAAACGCCAAGACACCTTCTTAACAACCTTATCTACTTGATTCCCAACTTTCAGGGATCTATGTACACATACACCTAGATCCCTCTGCTCCTCCACACTATTCAAAGTCCTCCCGTTAGCCCTATACTCAACACATCTGTTATTCCTACCGAAATGAATTACCTCACACTTCTCCACATTAAACTCCATCCGCCACCTCTCAGCCCAGCTCTGCAACCTTTCTAAGTCATCCTGCAAACTATGACACCCTTCCTCACAATCTACCACACCTCCGACTTTGGTGTCATCAGCAAACTTACTAATCCACCCAACTATACCCTCATCCAGATCATTAATAAAAATTACAAACAGCAGTGGCCCCAAAACAGATCCCTGAGGCACTCCACTCGTAACCGAACTCCATGACGAATATTTCCCATCAACCACCACTCTCTGTCTCCTATCTGCTAGCCAATTCCTGATCCAATTACCTCGATCACCCCCAATCTGAGCCACGACAGATCAGCAATGATCTTATTGAATGGTGGGGCAGGCTCGAAGGGCTAGATGGCATACTCCTGCTCCTATTTCTTATGTTCTTATATGCAATGGGGAACAAGGTAGTGGATTAATTGTTTCACTGCCATCATATTGTTTTCATCACTGGGAGAAGAGAAGCATACTTCCATTGTTATAAAACATTTACAAAACCCAACATTTAAGTTATGAAGAGAGGTTGGATAGGCTTGGGTTGTTTCTGATGGAGCACAGAAGACTGAGGAGACGCCTGATTGAGGTGTCTATAAGGGGTATGGATGGGGTGGATAAGAAGCAGCTGTTCAGTCTTGAGGGGACACAAGTTCAAAGTGAGGGGCAGAAGGGGAATGAGAGAAAATACATTTTTATCCAGAGGGTGGTGATGGTCTGGAACACACTGCCTGGGAGGGTGGTGGAGGCAGCTTGTCTAATTCTTTAAAAAGTACCTGGATAGGCACTTGGCAATCATAGCATTCAAAGCTATGGGCCAGGAGCTGGTAAATGGGATTAGGTGCGAAACCAGATGTTTCTCAGATGTCAGTGCATTCTCAAAGGGCCAAAAGGCCTCTTCTGCACTGTATGATTCTATCAGAACATGGCTTTGTAAAAGGGAGGTCATATCTGGCCAATTTTCTTTGAGATAACAGTGTTGGCCAGGGAAATGTCTATAGATGTTATTTACTTGGACTTCCAGAAGTTTTTTGATGAAGTCCCTTAAAGAGACTTTTAGCTAAAAGTACAAGAAACAAAGAGAAACCTGATTTGGAAATGAGCTGATCAGAAGGAAATGGGGAGTAGGGATAACAGGTCTTTATATTCAAGTAGAATAGAATCCAAAGTAATTGAAGTCATGTTTCAACTCAGCAAAACCCCCAACACCTGGAATTGTGATCAGTTCCTGAGACCACACCTTAGGAAGAATACAGCTCAAATTTACTAGACGGATATGAGAGGTTAAATGAAGTGGGGTTATACTCCTTGGAATTTAAACGATGATTTAGACAAAGTTTGCAGGACATTAAGTGAAAGAGATAGGGTAGATTGGGAGGAATGATTCCTGCTGGTTGGGGAGTCCAAGGCTAAGGCAGAGCAGTCAAAAGAATTAAAGCCAGGACTCTGAGTGAAATGAGGAAATGTTTTGGGTGATAAAAGTTTCAAACTCTCTCCCACAAATGGCAATGCGAGCTAGATTTTAAATGCTAATTGTAAATCTGAGTTTGATAAATTGTTAGCCAAAGGTGTCGAGATATAATATAAAGACCAACATATGGACTTAGGTGACAGATCAGCCATGATCTCACTGAATAGTGAAAAATGTTCAAGAGGCTAAATGCCCTCCTCCATTTCAACAAGCCAACAGATTGACGCTCCACACAAGACTCCTTCATCTCATCCTTTCAGCATACCCTTTCATTCAGCTGCCCCTCGTGTACATCCAGCTACTCTATAGTCTGATGGCACAACGTATCACCGAGCTGGTAATCCAGAGGCCCAGGCTGATGTTCCGAGGAACAGGGATCCAAATCCCACACCAGCTGGTGGAATTTAAATTCCGTTAATAATCTGGAAGTGACCGCTAGTCTCAGTAATGGTGATCAGGAAACCACTGCAGAAAGCCACCTCGTTCACTAATGTCCTTTACAGAAGAAAATCTGCGGACCTGGTCTCCAGAACACAGCGATGTGGGTGATTCTGAACTGCCCTCTGAAAGGATGCAGCAAGTCACACGGTTCAAGGGGAATTAGGGTTGGACAAACACTGACCTTGCTGGTGACACCCATATCCCATATAAGAATGAAGAAAATAAAACTTCACCTTTTGAATTGAAGTGCTTTAAGCAGCACAATAAAATGTTATGTAAACCTCTGAGAGCTCAAAAGACTATTGCCAGACAGTTCCAGTAGATGCCTTCAGTTAGTTACAGCACTAACTTTATAACTACCCTCCTCAATTTACTAAAATTTGAGTGACAAACACCGAGTTGATAGAATCCTTGCAGTGCAGAAGGGGGCCTTTTGGCCCATCAAGTCAGCACTGACCACAATCCCACCCAGGTCTTATCCTCGTAACCCCGCGTATCTACCCTGCTAGTCTCCCCTGATACTAAGGGGTAATTTAGCACAGCCAATCAACCTAACCCGCATATTTTTGGACTGTGAAGAAACCGGAGTACCTGGAGGAAAACCAGACAGACATGGGGAGAACATGCAGACTCTGGATAGACAGTGACCCAAGGCCGGAATCAAACCTGGGTGCCTGGCGCTGTGAGGTAACAGCTCTAACCACTGTGCTGCTCTGAGTTAACTGAAAAACGTTAAGGACTGCTGCTTTGATGAAGATGACAATATGCTGCAGCTGAAGGTAAAAATACATATTTCAAAACCAGTGGTGCCACTGACTGTAGTGATGAAATTGTTGGTGATGCTGACTGTAAAGGCACTGAGTCATTGCTTCCTCAAGCCGCCCCTTCCTGGGTCAGCTCCAGAAGGAGGTTTGTTTAACCCTCTTCCTCCCCCATAGCCCAACCGCACTTTACACTGGCAGGTAAAACACAATCCTGCTTATCACCCCAACAGTGAGAGGACTTGTCTCGTACTTCCTGTGCTGACCAAATAGGGTCAGTTGATTGAACAAATGCCAGACATACCAGTGCTAAAGTTTCTCACCTTATTGCCGATATGGTGAGGTTGTGTGAACAATGTGCTGTTTGGTACAAACATTTAGGAATTGTTCACGAGTAACTCCATTGGCTACAATCAAACAGCGTTACCAGTTTCCGGTATCATTGCCCGAGTGCCAGAGAATTTTCGGGAAACTTTTATAGTGTCCGAGTCTTTGTCTTTAGTGAAAACTTCAGAATCATCTTCGTAACACTGCTCTGAAGGCACCTTCAGAGGAGGGAGGAGAGCAAGCCTGGCTAAGTTTGCTCAAATGGATAGTATTTGTTTACAGTTTAAGTTAAAGTTAAGTGAGTCAAAGGGTTGCAAATGACCAGTACATGTTGAATATTCGACCTGAAGTATTGAATAAAGATATTATTTAAGTTAAATTTGAGTCGACTCCCTGTCCTTTGAATTGGAAAATATCTAGAAAGCGGTTTAAGTTTACAGCTGACTTACATGTGCATCTTTAACTTAACTGCCCAGTTTAGTTTTGAGGATTCTCATCCCATTGGCCCACACAGATGTAACCAGATGGAGCCACCCTTTATAAGAATCAGATTTATTAGTAAATTGCTACCGTCAAGGTTAACAAAATACTTACAATCATTAATGGCCAATCTGTTGCAGATATATATCCATGGGGTCCCAACATTTCCACTTCTACTGCAAAGAGAGAGAAAGCACAGGATGGCAATCAGTTCAGAAGCTGCAAGTGTACACAGGCCCAGCTTACAGGCACACATACTCTGAGGGCAAGCAGCTTTTCATCAGGTGGATACCAGCACACACCAGGGACTATAATATAGAAATTAGTACACCATACACAGTAAATACGAACATCTCTAGTAGGACATCAAAGCAGGTTACTCCCCCCAGTATGCTACTTCCTTCGAATATTACAGCAGATAAAGATGGAAAGTTTATCAGTTGGAAACATTAGCTTGCTTTCTTGCTCTATGAGACACCTGTTTCCAGCCCTTCCTTTTTGTTAATGTTAAGGTTACGAGCATCTGCAGTATTTTGATTTTGACCATCCTGACCATCACTTCCTGCTAGTTGTGTCTACCCTCCCACTTTTATCAACCTCCGAGTCCTTGCACTCTCGGCCTCAGTCCATCACCCCAATCTCCCACGACTGATCATTACTAATCTTGCATCAAAGACCAGTATTCTTGTTACAATGTACACTCCTGCACTGCTTATCAGCTACAACAGGATTCACGTCATCACCTGCAATGGTTTGTGGCAGTTAGGATAGAATCATGGAACCACTGAGCCTGAACCAACAACAATCCACCCAGGCCCTATGCCTTTAAACCTGTGGAGTTACCTTGCTAATCCCTTGAACTCGAAAGGTCAATTTAGCATGGCCAGTCAGCCTAACCTGCACATCTTTGGACTGTGGGAGGAAACTGGAGCACCCGGAGGAAACCCACACAGACACAGGGAGAACGCGCAAACTCCACACAGTCAGTGACCCAAGGCTGGGAATTAAACCTGGGTCCCTGATGCTGCGAGGCAGCAATGCTAACCACTGTGCCACCATGCTGCCCTGGTATTAAGGGGGGAGCTAATACAGAATTGATTTAAAAAACGATTTCCTCCAGCATCATTCCTTTTGCTGCCTGTGTCTTGGCTGAAGTCAGGGATTAATGCATTATTTTACTGCTGTACTGAAAACCTACAGATTAAATTCCACTTTTTGTTTTCAATCTTTAGTCCAGTCTCTTGGACCTGAATGATGAAAAAGTATGGAGCATCCTCCCAGGTCTGTGCCACCGAGCCCTGCAAAACATGTCAAAAAAAACAATTTATCACACACATCTATATGCTCTTTAAATAATAAAACTTACCTAGTTAACACAACCAGTATCAATCTTGTACAATGCGTTGGTCAGACCTTTGGGTGGCATTGACTCTTTTTGCCTCACCGAAGAGGATTCCTTGATGGTATAAATGTTTGATTTACTAGTTAACACAACCAGTAAATCAAACATTTATACCATCAAGGAATCCTCTTCGGTGAGGCAAAAAGAGTCAATGCCATCCAAAGGTCTGACCAACACATCGTACAAGATTGACACTGGACAATCTCCCCCTAATAGTGGGGGACAGAATATTGCCATCCAATCCCTGGCACTGTGAGGTAGCCACTGTGCCAATATACAGCCACTGTCAAAGTAAAGATCAAAGAAAGAGGGCAGTGAGGGTAGGTTTCACCTCTGCATGGGCAGAAGATCCCTTTCTGTTTGATAATTGCAGCATGGTGTGTATTCTCTGCTGCCTATACTCCAAGTATGATTCTCTAGTCTGTTAGCTATCATCACTGCTTGCTTAATCCCCAGGAAATGGTTTTGAACTCGTGTTGAGAAATGGCATACATTTATCCACCAAATCAATGCCTTCAGAACAAAAAGGAAAAAATAAAAACAGAGCAAAAATTAAATTTCAACTGAATATCAATCCTGTATAGTTTCAACAGTTTTAAGCCAAGGAACCCAAGATGAAGGGATAATTGTTGATAAATATCTGAAGCAGGAGATACAGAGCAGGATAGCATGGAGCACACGGAATGATCTGAGATTACTCCAAAGCAGTAGCATGGCACAGTTAGTCAAATGGCCTCCTTTCCACTATGCTGTGAACCTTTACTGCCAGCTCACAGCTAACCAAGGATCAGCAGGCATACTGCATTTGACACAAGCTAGACAAGGAGAAAGCAATGGAGTTAAGACTAGCTGAAGAGAGGTGGGAGGACACTGTAGAGTACAACCAGCCTGTTCCTGTGCTGCAGCTTCTATGTAAATATATCCCTGACTCTACAGGAGCAAGACACAGAGCAAAGGTGGTGGATGGGAAGAGTCGACAGTCACATCACACTAATTGACAAAGAGGCGGCGAATGGGAATGGGGGAAACAAACTTACCAAAGGCGTGATTACCTCGGTGGTTTCATTCCTGGCTTTCTGCTCATTCTTTGGCTGTTTGTCTTCTTTCTGGAAGAAAATAAGCTTTTCACAGCTCTGCTCCTGAAAAAGTTTTTAGTGGAGCTCATAGATCCCTCCTCCCAACCAGTTATGGACAATAATGGAAAAATGTCAGCAGTCAGACAGATCATTTGGACCAACCACTAAGACTTGGTCTTCGGGCCCACAGTAGTGATTACGGCAACGGATCAAAGCTCAGAGAGGTAGGTTCAAGAAAATGAAGATTTACGGGGGATGTGCTGGATATTTTAGAGGGTTTGAAAATAGATAAGTCCCCTGGTCCGGATGGGATTTACCCTAGGATTTTTGGGAGGCAAGAGAGGTGATTGCGAAGCCTCTGGCTCTGATCTTCAGGTCGTCGTTGGTCTCTGGTATAGTACCGGAAGATTGGAGGACAGCAAATGTTGTCCCATTGTTTAAGAAGGGGAGAAGAGACTTCCCTGGGAATTATAGACCGGTGAGTCTTACTTCTGTGGTGGGTAAGGTTTTGGAAAGCAATATTAGAGACAGGATTTATAGTTATTTGGAGAGTAATGAATTGATTAGAGACAGTCAGCATGGTTTTGTAGCGGGTAGGTCGTGCCTTACTAACCTTATCGAGTTCTTTGAGAAAGTGACCAAAGAGGTGGATAGGGGTAAGGCAGTTGATGTGGTGTATATGGATTTTAGCAAGGCGTTTGATAAGGTTCACCATGGTAGGCTTCTGCAGAAAATGCAGATGTATGGGATTGGGGGTGATCTAGGTAATTGGATCAGGAATTGGCTAGAAGATAGGAGACAGAGGGTGGTGGTTGATGGTAAATATTCGTCATGGAGTTCGGTTACGAGTGGTGTGCCTCAGGGATCTGTTTTGGGGCCACTGCTGTTTGTAATTTTTATTAATGATCTGGATGAGGGTATAGTTGGGTGGATTAGTAAGTTTGCTGATGACACCAAAGTCGGAGGTGTGGTAGATTGTGAGGAAGGGTGTCATAGTTTGCAGGGTGACTTAGAAAGGTTGCAGAGCTGGGCTGCGAGGTGGCGGATGGAGTTTAATGTGGAGAAGTGTGAGGTAATTCATTTCGGTAGGAATAACAGATGTGTTGAGTATAGGGCTAACGGGAGGACTTTGAATAGTGTGGAGGAGCAGAGGGATCTAGGTGTATGTGTACATAGATCCCTGAAAGTTGGGAATCAAGTAGATAAGGTTGTTAAGAAGGCATACGGTGTCTTGGCGTTTATTGGTAGGGGGATTGAATTTAGGAGTCGCAGCGTCATGATGCAACTGTACACAACTCTGGTGCGGCCGCACTTGGAGTATTGTGTGCAGTTCTGGTCCCCACATTACAGGAAGGATGTAGAGGCTTTGGAGAGGGTGCAGAAGAGGTTTACCAGGATGTTGCCTGGTATGGAGGGGAGATCCTATGAGGAGAGACTGAGAGATTTGGGGTTGTTTTCGCTGGAAAGAAGGCGGCTAAGAGGGGTCCTTATTGAAACATATAAGATGATTAGAGGTTTAGACAGGGTAGAAAGTGATAGCCTTTTTCCTAGGATGGAGAAAGCTAGCACGAGGGGGCACGACTTTAAATTAAGGGGTGGTAGTTATAGGACAGATGTCAGGGGTAGGTTCTTTACCCAGAGGGTGGTGAGGGACTGGAATGCCCTGCCAGCTGCAGTTGTAAATGCGCCTAGTTTGGGGGTGTTTAAGAGATCTGTGGATAGGTTTATGGACGAAAAGGGATTGGTTTAGGCTAATGGGTCATTGTTTTGTAACTGGTCGGCGCAACATCGTGGGCCGAAGGGCCTGTTCTGCGCTGTAATGTTCTATGTTCTAAGATCAGTGAGCAATTCTCAGGAGAGAAAGGGGAACACAAAGAAACAAACAAGCTGTAAAGTTTCTAAGATTCACTAAGGGTCTGGCACACTGCTATTACAGATCAAAAAACTCCAGGTACAATGCCTAATTTTCCAAAGATCCAATTCAATGGCAGATAGTCTCAAAGGAGCACCCATCACTAAAACCTTGTATTTTATCATGCATTCCACTATTTTTGTAAGAATTCATCTAGATGCTCTCCATTACCTAAATCTTACCTGCTTACTGTCTGAACTTCTTTTGGCTATTGGTTTGGGATTGGGTTCACCCTTAACGAGCTGTGAAGATTAATGTAAGGAATGTTTAGCAGCGTCAACGGATACAAGCCACACATTACACAATGCAAATATCACTCATATTTACCATGGCTAATCCACCTAACATGCACATCTTTAGACTGTGGGAGAAAGCCAGAGAACCAGGGCAGGTCGTGCCTTACGAGCCTAGTTGAGTTCTTCGATAATGTGACTGAACACATTGACGAAGGAAGTGCCGTGGACGTAGTGTACATGGACTTCAGCAAGGCGTTTGATAAGGTCCCCCATGCAAGACTTCTTGAGAAGGTGAGAGGGCATGGGATCCAAGGGCCTTTGGCCTTGTGGATCCAGAACTGACTTGCCTGCAGAAGGCAGAGAGTGGTTGTGGATGGGTCTTTTTCGGAATGGAGGTCAGTCACCAGTGGGGTGCCCCAGGGATCTGTTCTGGGACCCTTGCTGTTTGTCATTTTCATAAATGACCTGGATGAGGAAGTGGAGGGATGGGTTAGCAAGTTCGCTGATGACACGAAGGTCGGTGGTTTTGTGGATGGTCTGGAAGGATGTCAAAAGTTGCAGCAGGACATAGATAGGATGCAGGAATGGGCGGAGAAGTGGCAGATGGACTTCAACGCGGATAAATGTGTAGTCGTCCATTTCGGCAGAACCAACGGGATGAACAAGTACACTATCAAGGGCAGGAGTCTTAGTAGCGTTGAAGAGCAGAAGGATCTCGGGGTCCGGGTCCACAGGACTCTTAAATCGGCCTCGCAGGTGGAGGAGGTGGTCAAGAAGGCGTATGGTGTACTGGCCTTCATTAATCGAGGGATTGAGTTTAGGAGTCGGGAGGTAATGCTGCAACTTTACAGGACCCTCGTCAGGCCTCATTTGGAGTACTGTGCGCAGTTCTGGTCGCCTCACTATAGGAAAGACGTAGAAGCTATTGAAAGGGTGCAGAGGAGATTTACAAGGATGTTGCCTGGACTGGGAGGCATGCCTTATGAAGATAGGTTGAGGGAGCTGGGACTCTTTTCCCTAGAGAGGCGAAGGTTGAGAGGCGACCTGATAAAAGTTTATAAAATGTTGAGAGGAATAGATAGGGTGGACTCTCAGAGGCTATTTCCCCGGGTTGAAATGGTCGCTACGAGAGGACACAGATTTAAGGTGCGGGGAGGGAAGTACAGAGGTGATGTTAGGGGTAAGTTTTTCACTCAGAGGGTGGTGAGTGAATGGAATCGGCTGCCGTCATCGGTGGTGGAGGCGAACTCGCTGGGGTCTTTTAAAAGACTTCTGGATGAGTATATGGGGTTTAATGGGATTGGGGGTTATAGATAGGTCTATAGATTGGTGGGGTTGATGTGATCGGCGCAACTCGAGGGCTGAAGGGCCTGTTTGTGCTGTAATGTTCTATGTTCTAACCCAAAGGAGACCCATGCAGACAAGGAGAGCATGTGCAAACTCCACTCAGTGACCCAGAATTGAACCCAGGTCTTTGGCACGGAGAGACAGCAGTGCTAATCACTGTGCCACCCAGCTGCTTAAGGCAGTGAGAAGATGACCTATATAAATTAGGAAGTCTTTTGGTTCAATCTCTGGACTGAACAGCGAGGCGAGCAACTGGAGTTTGCTAGTTAGCAAGGCCAAAATAATGTTCAGCCGCTGGCAGGGACAGTTAACACTTACTTGTACATTAACCATGTCCAAGTAATTCAATGCAGAGCTAATCGTAGAGGTAGAGTCATAGTGGTTTACAGCACGGAAACAACTTGTCCATGCTGCCCTTTCTTTTTTTAAAGCCCCTAAGCTAATCCCAATTGCCCGCATTTGGTCCATATCCCTCTATACCCATTGTACCCATGTAACTATCTAAATGCTTTTTAAAGACAAAATTGTACCCACCTCTATCATCATCTCTGGCAGCTTGTTCCAGACACTCACCATTCTCTGTGAAAAAATTGCCCCTCTGGACACTTCTGTATTTCTCCCCTCTCACCTTAAACCTATGCCCTCTAGTTTTAGATTCCCCTTCCTTTGGGAAAAGATATTGACGATCTAGCTGATCTGCGCCCCTCGTTGTTTTATAGACCTCTATAAGATCACCCCTAGCCTCCTACACTCCAGAGAAAAAAGTCCCAGTCTATCCAGCCTCTCCTTATAACTTAATCCATTAAGTCCCGGTAGCATCCTAGTAAATCTTTTCTGCACTCTTTCTAGTTTAATAACATCCTTTCTATAATAGGACCAGAATTGCATACAGTGCTCCAAGTGTGGCCTTCCCAAGTCTTGTATAACTTAAGAACATAAGAAATAGGAGCAGGAGTAGGCCATCTAGCCCTTCAAGCCTGCCCCGCCATTCAATAAGATCATGGCTGATCTGAAGTGGATCAGTTCCACTTTCCCACCTTCTCCCCATAACCTTTAATTCCTTTGTCTATCAGAAATCTATCTACCCGTGACTTAAATATATTTAGCGAGGCAGCCTCCACCACTTCAATGGGCAGAGAATTCCAGAGATTCACCACCCTTTGAGTGAAGAAGTTCCTCCACAACTCTGTTCTAAACTGCACCCCTCCCCCAAAATTATTTTGAGACTTTGCCCTCTAATTCTGGTTTCCTTTTTAAGCGGAAAGAATCTCTCTACCTCGACCATATCTAGCCCCTTCATTATCTTGTAAGTTGCAAGACATTCCAACTCCTGTATTCTATGTTCTGTTTGATGAGACCAAGTATGCTGAATGCTTTCTTTGCCATTGTCCACCTGTGACTCCACTTTCAAGGAGCTACCCCTAGATCTCTTTGTTCTGTAACTCACCCCAACACTCTACCAGTAACTGAGTAAGTCCTGCCCTGGTTCAAAATGCATCACTTCGCATTTGACTAAATTCCATCTGCCATTCATCAGCTCACTGGCTCAATTGATCAAGATACACCTGCAATCAGAGATAACCTTTTTCATTGCCACCAATCTTGCAAACTTACTAACCATGCCTCCTATATTCTCATCCAAATCATTAATATAAATGGCAAATAACAGTGGACCCAGCACCAATCCCTGAGGCACACCACTGGTTACAGGTCTCCAGGTTAAAAAACAACCCTCTACAACCAGCCCCTGGCTCCTGTTGTGTATCCATTTAGATATCTCACCCTGGATCCCGTGAGATTTAACATTATGCAACAATCTACCATGCGGTACCTTGTCAAAAGCCTTGCTAAAGTCCATGTAGACAACATCAACTGCAATGCCTTTATCTATTTTCTAGGTTACCCTTTCAAAAAAACTCAATCAAATATACGACATGATTTTCCACTCACAAAGCCACGCTGCTTGTCCCTAATCAGTCCTTGCGTCTCTAAATGCCTGTAGATCTTGTCTCTCAAAATACCTTCCATCAACTTACCCACTACTGATGTGAGGCTCACCAGTCTGTAGTTCCCAGGTTTTTCCCTCCAGCCCTTTTTAAACAAAGGCACAACATTTGCCACTCTTCAATCTTCAGGTACCTCACCCGTGACTATCGATGATTCAAGTGTCTCGGCTAGGGGACCTGCAATTTCCTCCCTAGCCCCCCACAATGTCCTGGGATACACTTCATCAGGTCCTGGGGATTTATCTAACTTGATGCGCTTCAAGACTTCCAGCACCTCCTTCTCTGCAACAAGACATCACTACTTTTTCCCCCAAGTTTTCTCAACTGAGAAATTGCTGAGAAATATTCATTTAGGATCTCACCCATCTCTTGTGGATCTGCACATAGGTGACCTTGTTGATCCTTAAGAGGCCCTATTCTCTCCTTTGTTACTCTTTTTCCCTTTACATATTTGTAGAAGCTCTTTGGATTCTCCTTTGCCTTATCTGGCAAAACAATCTTGTATCCCCTTTTTGCCCTCCTGATTTCTCTCAACTTTACTCCTACACCACCATACATTTCAAGGGATTCACTTGATCCCAGTCATAAGGCTTCAGCTGCTAAACCATCTGGGTTATGCCATTCTGTTAGAGAGAGGTTTCCACAGCATCTACAGTTATGCAGAGATCTTGTACTGCAGATGTTTCAAGAGGTTAAACACTAACTGCATGCATTGATATCACGCATAGGATTGAGAAGTGTTGACTTTTTATTTGCCTACCTGAGTCCAATTCAGCAATGGTTTTGGTTGGTCAAAGGGTTGGACTTGCAGCTGAAAAGGAATTCAGATATTAAGGCATTCAAGACTCCATCAGACAATTAGTTTTGCATAGGACCTTTGACATCATTAAATGTTCCCTTTTTAATTAGATGAAATAAAGTGGTACTTGTTTCTTTTTTAAAGAGAGAATCTCAGGGGGTTATTTTGATTTAACCACAAAGTGGCTGTAGGCAGATCGTACTATTTCTCAGACGTTCTTTAACAGATTATGAAGGCAGGTATTTTGAGTGGTTGTATGTTAGTTCTCTGAGAGAGATCACCCTCCCCTTACAACAATACTATGGTAGTCTCCCCCGAGCCTTTGATCCTCCCCCCTTCAGATGTTTAAAAATAAGCCCTTCCATTAACTCAGATTTTTCCAAGTCATCCCAAGTGTGGAGTGCAGCCAGAGGCACAGAAACATGAATGGTTCAATTGCATTGGGGAAGCAAAGCAGATCAGAAAAGCATTAGCCATGAGAACAGATAGGTGTTTCTGCAGCCTCAGAAATGACTACAGATCGCTGTAATTCCCCCCTGAGGATAAGCATTTAGGATGTCACGGAATGGCTGCAGAGTATTCTGAAAGGGACAGGGGGAAGAAAGAAAATAAACAGCTAGAGGTCATGGCTGGTATCAGTGGTAACTGATGGACACTGACAGAATGAATCACAAGGTCCGACAGGTAGATTTCAGCGAGTTATGAAACAAATTTTTAAAAAATACCTCAAAAAGGTGGCAATTTCTTTATTCCTCCCAGTGCTGAGTGAGTACACAGATAGGAGGATTGTACTGGTGAATGTGTGGCTGGATAAAGTGTGCAGAAAGTGGGGCTTAAAATTCCTGGAGCATTGGGTTTAGTTTCAGAGGAACTGGGTCAGTAAAAGCCATGATGTGGGTATGCCGGCGTTGGACTGGCGTAAACACAGTAAAAAGTCTGACAACAGGACGGGGATTGATATTGTGGCAGGGACAGTCACTAATGCTGTTGGCGAGGGTTTCAATCAGGTTCCCACCTCCCTGTCAAGCTGAGTGTAAATTCTAGACTGAAACAAAGCTGGAAATAGAAGGCAGGAGAACATAAAATAGACAAAGGGCTTGTTGACTGAAGGCAGAAACTTCAACTAAAGGAGTCTGAACAATAAAACAGATGTGCTGTAATTTTCTTTGTTCTTTAGAGTCAATTACTAGGGGGCACAGGTTTAAGATGCCACGGGCAAGGTTTAAAGGAGACATACGAAACAGATTTTTTATACAGAGAGTGGGTGGGTGCCTGGAACTCCCTGCCGGGGGTCGTAGTGGAAGTGGATACAGTAGTGACTTTTAAGGAGCGTCTTGACAAGTCCATGAACAGGATGGGAACAGAGAGATATGGTCCCCAGAAGGGTAGAGGGTTTTAGTTCACTCAGACAGCATGGTTGGTGCAGGCTTGGAGGGTGGAAGGAGCTGTCCCTGTGCTGTAATTTTCTTTGTTCTAATGGTGCAAATATGACATTTGGAAACACAGCTAAAAGAAAGGCAGGAAGGGCAGTTCAATATTCCTGGTTGCGTGTTTACTGCCAGGCTGGTGAGGGAATGGGGGAGTCACAATATTGGTTAAAAGAAACGTTCACAGCTAGAGGAAGGGATGTCGAGCTGGGAGGATCATCAACTAAGGTCACATTGGCTAACTGAGGACTAGAAAAGACACAACCAGAGTGTCGGATATGATGCTATAAACCGTCAACCAGTCAGATCGAAGAGAAAGTCGTTGGCAAGTTTCTGACGAGCAGAACCTCTGGATAGTATAGTAAATCCCTGCTTAGTGTTGATTCAGTTAAGGTTCTAACATTATTGATAACATGGGGACAATGTATTATTTAATGCTGAGGTTCACTAGAACGGTGGTCACCACTGACTTTCTGTTCTGTGACCTACATGTACATGTTTCCCAAGCACTTCTGCTCCCACCCTTTGAACTGAACTCCCTCCTGCCCACCCCACTGCTGCCCTCACTCCACACCCACCCACATTCCTGAAGTACCTTTTCCATCCCCTCTTCCCTTCACAACTCCATTCTTCCTATTCAAGCCCCTGTGTCTGTTGCCACTCCCGGAAATGACTCTAGCCGTTTCGCTCCCATTCTCCTCCCTCTCTGCTTGCAAAGTAAAGGCAGCCTGAGGCTTCTTCAGCATCCAATTGCACCAATCAACACCCGATGGAGTGTGGTACAGTTAATCTAAAACCAGGTGAGTGCAGTTTTATTTAAACATTTATTTACATTTACTGCATTCTGGATTTTTTAACATTGTGATTTGTTTTATTTTACAAATTATTTCCACTCGGATCGCACATATAAACATAAGAACATAAGAAATAGGAGCAGGAGTAGGCCATCCGGCCCTTCGAGCCTGCCCCACCATTCAATAAGATCATGGCTGATCTGTCGTGACTCAGCTCCACCTTCCCGCCCTCTCCCCATAACCCTTAATCCCTTCTCTTATCAAAAACCCATCAACCCGTTTCTTAAAAATATTTAGCGAGGCAGCCTCCACCACTTCAACGGGCAGAGAATTCCAGAGATTCACCACCCTTTGAGTGAAGAAGTTCCTCCTCAACATACAGTATTTCAATCGGTATGCTGGCTTCTCTGGGTGTAAAATCCTAACTCTGGTTTTCATCTTCATTCTTATGGGAAACTATGATTCTGCAGGAATGGAACTACAATGTGAAGTGTAGACTTACTGTAATAGTCAGAGATTTCAGCCACTCTAACACCTATTTTTAAAAATACATTGGGGAGATATTTTTTAGCCAGTACACTGCTAACCCAGTGATGGAAGGGGTGGTCCTGGATTTAGGTTCAGAAAAAGAAGCTGGCTAGCTGGAAAAGGAGGGGGGAATTTTGATGGCCCTGATCACACCCTGTTAAAATTTAAAATACCAGTGGAAAAGGGCAGAAAGTCCAAGAATGTGGCGGCACAGTAGCACAGTGGTTAGCACTGCTGCTTCACGCTCCAGGGCCCTGGGTTCGATTCCCAGCTTGGGTCACTCTCTGTGTGGAGTTTGCACATTCTCCTCGTGTTTGCATGGGTTTCCTCCAGGTACTCCGGTTTCCTCCCACAGTCCAAAGATGTGCGGGTTAGGTTGATTGGCCATGCTAAGAAATTGCCCCAGGGATGTTGGTTAGGCCTCACCTGGAGTACTGCGTCCAGTTCTGGTCGCCGTACTACCGGAAGGATGTAGAGATCCTGGAGAGAGTGCAGAGGAGATTTACCAGGATGTTGCCTGGTATGGAAGGGCTGTCTTATGAGGAAAGATTGAACGCACTTGGGCTGTTTTCCCTTGAGAGACGTCGGCTGAGGGGGGATCTAATAGAGGTTTATAAGATTATGAAGGGGATAGATAGAGTAAATGGTGGTAAGCTTTTTCCGCTATTAGAAATGGATAGAACGAGGGGTCACGGGCTTAGGGTGAGGGGGGCTAGATATAAGACCAATATTAGAGGGCAGTTTTTCACACAAAGGGTAGTGGGGATGTGGAATGCACTGCCGAGTAAGGTGGTGGAAGCAGGCATGCTAGGGTTGTTTAAGAGTCACTTGGACAGCCACATGAGCGGTCTACATATAGGGGGATATAGCAGGCCTTACTAAACATTGTAGGCTTGGGATTCAGTTTTAGCCTCAGAGATATAGAGTCTTTTTAATAATGAATTTTTTATCCATAGGCATTTAAGTCCAGCAAGGGGCATGTGTGCGGCAGGTTGTGGTGGGCTGCTCTTGGATGTTGTTTCGGGAGTTGCCTACTGCTTCATGTCGTTGGTGTGCGTAAACTGGACCATCTCGAGGGCAACATGACAGCTCAGAGACTATCTCTGTTGCTGTGCGGACACATGGATTTGGGCCTGTGTCCGTGGGAGTTTGCGCGTTCTCCCCATGGTTGCGTGGGTTTCCTCCGGGTACTCCGGTTTCCTCCCACATCCCAAAAATGTGCTTTTAGGCTGATTGATTGGGTAACAAATTGTCCCTATATTGGACCTCCCTGATCCTCACACATTAGGCGTAGACTAAAATCATGAATAGGTCACTGAGACAATGGGACGGCGGCGCGGGCTCGTTGGGCCAAAGGGCCTGTTTCCCGTGCTGTGTTGTTCTTTGTTCTTCTTTGTATGTGTAGGTTAGAGGGATTAGTGGGGGTATGGGGATGTAGGGATATGGGGGTAGGGCCTGGGTGGGATTGTGGTCAGTGCAGACTCAATGGGCCAAAGGGCCTCTTTCTACACTGTAGGGTTTCTATGATTTCTATGAATAAATGGATTAAATTGGAAAGAAGGCCAATTTCATTAAGCTAGCTGTGAGTTGGTATAAGTGGTCTGGGAAACAGCTACCTGAAGATGAGCCAGTGTCTGAATCAGGGATTTCAAAAGGGAATTGGATAGCATTAGAAGAGAAAGAAGTATGCAGGGATTTAACATGTTCACCATTCAGTAATATCCTAAACTTATATTTAGAATCCAAATGAGAAAATGCTTACCTCCCCACTGATAACATCTTTCTGACACTGGAAGGATTTATACTGATGCAGAATGTAATAACCACTTCCATCTTTACGTTCCTCTTTGGTAGAACGAAAATACTTAGTTGCTGTCTGATCCTAAAGGAGGAAAACATCAATTAGTCCAGCCACCAGAGGAATACGTTGAAAATCCTCTTTAAATTCAGGAATGCAAATACGAGTCAGTTACTTCTAGTTTTGTCCAAAACTGCCACTTATTACAAAGATAATTATCTCCAGCTCAGTGCATGGGATGGTAATTCCACACTGCATTCCTTTAGAATACACCTCCATACTTCTTCCCAATTTATATCATTTCATTTTTGCTGGGTAGTTCACACTCCACAAAACATATGCTGTCTGTGGGAGCTTGCTATGCACAAACTGACTGTCTCAATTCTTACATTGGTAGTAATGACTAAACCTGAAGTGCTTTATTGGTTAGAATGTGCTCCTGAGATTGTGAAAGATGCTATAGAGATGCAGTGTGGAATAAACCATGATCTTTTAAAGTAGTAACATTGTTTTCTCCCAATGAAATGTGGCCGAATGCGAATCCCAGCCAGGGAGGTGATCTCCCTAACGGGAGAATAGCACGGAGAAAGAGTGAGAAAAGAGGAAGCTGATCTCTCTTTCCTCCTCTTTACAGCTCTCCTGCTGGGGTTGCTGACTCATGCAGAAGTCAAGATAACCACCAGGTGCTTCCAGAACTCTGGCCAGTTGCTCATTTAAAAAGGACATCTGAAACATTTGACATTAGTGGTGAAATTCTGCCACATGAACATTCTGCAGAGGTAGAAAGCACTGACGGGAAATGACTGGTAGCATTGCTGCTTCACAACAATGATGTGGCAATGCTGGCATTGGGCTGGGGTAAACACAGTTAGAAGTCTCTCAACAGCAGGTTAAAGTCCAACAGGTTCTATTCCCAGCTTGGGTCACTGTCTGTGTGCAGTTTGTACGTCCTCCCTGTGGGTTTCCCTCCGGGTACTCCGGTTTCCTCCCACAATCGGGAAGACGTGTTAGTTAGGTGCATTGACCTGAACAGGCCCCGGACTGTGGTGATTAGGGGAATTTCACAGTAACTTCACTGCAGTGTAAGCCTTACTTGTGAACAATAAACTTTAAACTTTGTGACAAACAGCAGCTGCCTAATCCTTAGCAGATGAGGCTGGAAACTCGAGTCAACTGTGGGCTGGGAGCTGGTGCTCAGGTAGATAAAACGCTTATAGCAGGCACTTAAGCAAATCTGATTTATGTACTGTCCCCTCTCGTGAACAGAATTTTTTTTTCTGTAATTCCCATTGTTCTTCTTACACAAAATCTTTTCAGTGGCTTTGCCCATTAGTAGTTTAAAATTATAGTTTCATTGAGAGAAAGTCTTATTCTTAAAAGAAGGTGGTTTATTCCACATAGCCACAGTGGACAGTGACCTGCATATCTATAGCGCCTTTCTCAACCTCAGGAACACATTCTAATCCATAAAACACTTCAGGTTTAGTCAGTGCTGCCCTGTAAGAATTGAGACAGTCAATTTGTGCACAGCAAGCTCCCACAGACCGCATATGGTGCTGACCTGGGTTTTTTTTTTGAAAGCAAAGTTGCTGGATACATGCTGGCTAGGACCCTTCCCTTTGGGAAATTTGGGTTGGAAACAGGAAACTGCCAAAATCTCTCCAAAACATTGGTGCCTCAAGCTGTTAAGCATCTCAGACTAAACCAGGAGCCAAACATGAACACAAGTTCAAAATACAAAGAACAGTACAGCACAGGAACAGGCCCTTCGGCCCTCCAACCCTGGTTGTATCCTTCCATTCCCATCCTATTCACATATCTGTCTAATTGCCCCTTAAATGCCACTATTGTATCTGCTCCAACCACCTCCGCGGGCAGCATTCACCACCTTCTGGGTAAAAACTTGCCTTGCACATCTCCTCTTAACTTTTCCCCACACACCTTAACCTACTCCCTACTACTTGACTTTTCTACCCTAGGAAAGAGCATCTGACTATCCACTCTGTCTATGCCACTCAATCTTGTAAACCTCTCAGGTCATCCCTCACCCTCTACTGTTCCCGTGAGAACAAACCGAGTGTATCCAACTTCTCCTCATAGCTAATACCTTGCAGACCAGGTAACATCCTTTTCTGCACCCTCTCCAAAGCCTCCACATCCTTGTAGTAGTGTGGCAACCAGAATTGTTTTGATTTGATTTACTATTATCACATGTATTAGCATGCAGTGAAAACTATTGTTTCCTGCATGCTATGCAGACAAAACATACCGTTCATAGAGAAAGAAATGAGAGAGTGCAGAATGTAATGTCAGTCATAGCTAGGGTGTAGAGAAAGATCAACTTAATGTGAGGTAGTCCATTCAAAAGCAGCAGGGAAGAAACTGCTTGAGTCGGTTAGTATGTGACCTCAGGCTTTTGTAACTTTTTCCCAAATAAAAATGGGAGAGAGAAAGTCCGGGTTGTGTGGGGTCCTTGGTTATGCCGGCTGCTTTGCCGAGGCAGCCGGAAGTGCAGACAGAATCAATGGATGGGAGGCTGGTTTGAGAGATGGATTGGGCTACATTCATGACCTTTTGTAGTTCCTTGCGGTCTTGGGCAGAGCAGGAGCCCAGACCAAGCTGTGATACAATCAGAAAATGCTTTCTATGGTGCATCTGTAAAAGTTGGTGAGAGTCGTAGCTGACATGCCAAATTTCCTTAGTCTTCTGCGAAAATAGAGGTGTTGGTGAGCTTTCTTAACTATAGTGTCAGCGTGGGGGGACCAGGACAGGTTGTTTGTGATCTGGACACCTAAAAACCTGAAGCTCTTGACCCTTGCTACTTCGCCCCCATTGATACAGACAGGGGCATGTTCTCTTTTATGCTTCCTGAAGTCAATACAATTTCCTTTGTTTTGTTGAGATTGAGGGAGAGATTATTGTCGCTGGACCAGTTCACCAGATTCTCTCATTCCTGTACTTCGTCTCATCATTGTTTGAGATCCGACCCAATATGATGTGTCGTCAGCAAACTTGAAAATTGAGTTGAAGGGAATTTGGCCAGACATAGGTGTATAAGGAGTATAGTAGGGGGCTAAGAACACAGCCTTGTGGGGCACGGGTGTTGAGGATGAACGTGGAGGAGGTATTGTTGCCTATCTTTACTGATTGTGGTCTGAGTTAGAAAGTCACAGAGGTAGGCCAAGGCCCAGGCCACAGAGTTTGGAGATGAGTTTTGTGGGAATAACAGTGTTGAAAACTGAGCTGAAGTCAATAAGGTGGTGTCTGACATAGGTGTCCTTGTTATCTAGGTGTTCCCGGGTTGGGTGCAGGGCCCGGAAGATGGTGTCTGCTGTGAACCTGTTGCAGTGGCAGGCAAACTGTAGTGGATCCAGGAAGTCCAGGAGGATGGAATTGATTCGTGCCATGACTAACCTTTCGAAGCACTTCACAATGATGGATATCAGAGCCACCAGACAGTAGGCATTAAGGCACACTGCTTGGTTTCTCTTGGGTACGGGGATGATGGTCAGCTTCTTGAAGATAGGGACCTCAGATTGTTGTATAGAGAGGTTGAAGATGTCTGTGAATCCCCCCCCGCCAGCTGATCAGCGGAGGATCTGAATGCTTGTCCGGGTACCCCATCCGGGCCAGTCGCTTTCCGTGGGTTGACGTTCGAGAACACTACTCTGACATCTGCAGTGGTGACCCCCCCTCATACAGGTTCATCCTGGGCTTCTGGGGTTGAGGTCACACTCTCACTACCTCTAGTGAGGTAATAGAATGAATTGGACTCATCAGGGAGGAGGTGTGTTGGAGCCGGCCATTTTACATACCTTCATCTTGTCGCCTGTTATGTCTTGCAGACCTTGCTATAGTCAGTGGGGGTCGGTGTGGCCTGGGACTCGAGCTTGGTCTGGTACTGTCTTTTGATGGATCTCCTTAGATCGTATCTGGCTTTTTTGTGTAGGTCAGTGTTGCCTCAGACCTGGACTTCAGCAAGCAGTGGATATTCCTGTTCACCCATGGTTTCCGGTTGGGGAACACATTGATTTGCTTCTTTGGCGCACAGTCTTCTTTACTGGTGAAGTCAGTTACTGTAGTGGTGTACTCGTCCAGGCTGGTCACAGAGTTTTTAAATACTGACCAGTCTACTGACTCCAAGCAGCCCGTAGGAGATCATCCGATTCCTCAGACTCTCTTTGAAGGATTCTCCCTCTTCAGTTTTTTGCTTGCAAGCTGGAAGCAGGAAGACAGTCTTGTGGTCTGATTTGCCAAAGTGTGGGCGGGCGATAGAACAGTAGGCATGTTTGATATCTGTGTAGCAACAGTCTAGGATGTTTGGGCTTCTGGTGGAGGAGGTGTGTTGGTGCGAACTTGGTAGTACACTCTTGAGCTTAGCCTGATTAAGTCACTGGCCATGATAAACAAGGCCTCGGGATGTTTTGTCTCAAGGTTATTGTGGTGCATATTTCATCCAGCGTGATCTCCAGCTTGTACTCGTTAGAGTTTAGAAGAATGAGGGGAGATCTCATTGAGACGTATAAGATGATGAATGGGATGGATAGGATAGAGGTGGAGAGACTGTTCCCGCTCAAAAAAGACAGTAGGACTAGGGGGCACAGCCTCAAGATAAAGGGGGGGGCGGTTTAGAACAGAGTTGAGGAGGAACTTCTTCACTCAAAGGGTGGTGAATCTCTGGAATTCTCTGCCCGTTGAAGTGGTGGAGGCTGCCTCGCTAAATATTTTTAAGAAACGGGTTGATGGGTTTTTGATAAGAGAAGGGATTAAGGGTTATGGGGAGAGGGCGGGAAGGTGGAGCTGAGTCACGACAGATCAGCCATGATCTTATTGAATGGCGGGGCAGGCTCGAAGGGCCAGATGGCCTACTCCTGCTCCTATTTCTTATGTTCTTATGTTCTTATGTCCATGTCAGCATGGGTGGGATGTAAACTGTTCATGGGGTGGGATGTACAGTTGCAGCATGACCCGAGCGATGAAGGAAAGCATACCCTATGCACCGGTGTTGCCACTTTCAGTGACTGGTGGATCAGATCTCTGCCTGTCAATACTCCTAAAGATTCAACCATTTATTGTACAATTGCTACATGCATTGGACCTTCCAAAATACATTATTTCACATTTTCCAGATTAAACTCCATTTCTCCGCCCAAGTCTCCAACCAGTCTATACTTTGCCGTATCTTCTGACAATCCTCTTCACTATCCACAACTCCACCAATTTTTGTGTCGTCTGCGAACTCACCAATCAGACCAGCTACATTTTCCTCCAAATCATTTATAGTTACTACGAACAACAAACGTCCTAGAAGTAATCCCTGTGGAACACCACTAGTCACAGCCTTCCATTCAGAAAAGCACCCCTCTACTGCTATCCTCTGTCTTCTATGGCCAAGCCAGTTCTGTATCCACCTTGCCATCTCTAATCCAGTGTGACTTCACCTTTCACACCAATCTACTATGGGGTACCTTGTCAAAGGCTTTACTGAAGTCCATGTATACAACATTCACTGCCTTTCCCTCATCTATCATCTTCATCAATTCCTCAAAAAACTCGATCTGGTGAGGCGCAATCTCCTCTTCACAAAAATCATGCTATCACTAATGAGTTTGTTTCCAAATTTGAATAAATCCTGTCCCTAAGAATCTTTTCCCCCAACAATTTCCCTACCACCGATGTAAGGCTCACCAGCCTATAATTTCCTGGATTATCCCTACTGCCTTTCTTAAAAAATGGAACATCGGCTATCCTCCAGTCCTCTGGAACTACACCTGTAGCTAATGAAGATACAAAGAAACCTGTCAGAGCCCCAGCGATTTCTGCCCTTGCCTCCCTCAGTATTCTGGTGTAGATCCTACGAGGCCCTGGGGATAGTCTCAGGACCGATAGTGGAGAAAAAAAATTAGCCACAATACCAGCTTTAAAATCAAATTCAAAAAATATAATGGGGAATTCCTTTGTGACTTGAGGGAAGTTGGACTGACTCTCATCTGTAATTATCTCACAATATTATTTTACATTACATTTTTGTAAGTTCCCTCTCAAAGCGCAGGTGCCTTTGAGACAAAACAAGATCAGGTAATGTGTGGAAGAGACCAGATGAACATGTTGGGTTGCGTTGGTGTAAATTGGTAACCATTCCTTTACATTTGCAGCATTTACCACTTCTAATTCACTTCCAGTTTTAATGTTTTCATTGCAAATATAGCCAGTGATGGGAAAAGTCCAGAGCAATGTCACTTACACTCACTCCAGAATATTCATCGTAACAGTGAAAACTTCTCAAGTACCATGACACACTCAGGTTTACTTGGGATTCACAATTCTCCTTGGTCCCTGACAAAACAAGACAATAGTTACTGTTACCCGCCTCTGGGCAACTGTCACAGATTAGAAATGATTGAATCACTTTCACCAGTCACCCCCAGCCTCACCTCCCCACTCCATCATCACAAATGGCAAAGAAGCCCGGGGAAGGTGCTTGGGACTATATCACAGGGATCAAGTGATGGAGAGCTGCATTGTCCAGCACAAGTCTCAGGACTGATCAGCAATGCCTGTAAACAAAGTAAGCTCTCAGAATGCTTGGGGTAGCTATTTCAAGGAAGATTTCAGACAGTGGTTATAACAACAGCATCCAGCTCATGGGAGAATATCATTTGCCTCTTGTACTTCTGCCAGACCTGCACTATCCTCTGGTCATAAGGCAGCTCCTTCCATTTTGCAAATGGGGGGTATGTTATAGATCACCATTCCTACTCTCAACCTGTGGTAAGCAGCCAATTCCAACACACTCAACAGAAGGGGTGACACACTGGTTAGCACTGCTGCCTTACAGTGCCAGGGACCCAGGCTCGATTCTTGGCTTGGGTCACTACCTGTCAATTTCTCATGTCTACATGGGTTTCCTCCGGGTGCTCTGGTTTCCTCCCACAGTCCAAAGATGTGGGAGTTAGGAGGACTGGCCATGCTAAATTGCCCCTTAACATCAGGGGGATTAGCAGGGTAAAACTTAGGGTTAAGGGATCGGGCCTGTGTTGGTTTGTGGTAGGAGCCGACTCGATGGGCCAAATGGCCTCCCTCTGCACTGTAGGGATTCTATTCTATGAACAGTTGAACCTCAGGTACGGGGGGGGGGGGGGGAAGAAAGGAGGAGGAGGAGGAGAAGAAGAGGAGAGAGTTTGCATCAAATTCAGTACATCGGCACCATGCTGGGACCTCCAAGTCGAACCCAAAACAATTCGATCCCAAAAACATTCACAATAATCAGGGTGGAAATCCAGCTACTCACATTTCAGGGTAATGTAAGAGTTGTTAAACAATGTCTTTCGTAGTAGAAATTGAGTCTTTGATTGATTCTGAAAAGATATAAAACAATTGCAGCACATAAACACAGAATGATACATCAGAGAAGGAAACCGTTCTGTCACACTCATCTTCACAGGAACCAGTTTCTTTTAAATTTCAGAGCTAAAAAAAAACACATTTAAAGTCTCAAACTGCTACAACAGGATGTGATGAAAGTGTGGTGCAGGCAGAGACATAACATTTAAGCATCATTTGTGTGCACTCACAATGCCAAGGCATACCAGGCTATGGGCCAAGGGCTGGCAAACAGGATTAAAATAGTTAGCTGGTTTGTCTTTGACCAATGCAGACTTGATGGGCCAAAGGGCCTTCTTCTGTGCTATAGACCTCTGTGACTCTAAGTAACTCTCATTCTTCAAATTATTCATCCAGTAACATGGCCCCGTTCCAAGCCTATCAGTAAAACAGGAGGTAGAAATTACTCCAACTGAATTTCTGTCCATTTGAGGCTTGCTGGAATGAGAAACTTGAGCAGGTTTGATCAAGTGGACAGTCTTCCTCCATCACCCCAGATGGTGTCCACAGACTCTTCATCTGTGCATCATGGGGACTAAGTGGCAGACAGCTGCAATGTCCAGCACAAGCAGCACGGCAATGGGGAAGGGGGATTGCTCACTGAATCTGCTCCTCCTGTACCAGTACAGGTCATGATGTGGGTATGTTGGCATTGGATCCTTCGCATTCTAATCAGTAATCTCTAAACTGTCTGTGCTTTATATGTTCTGTCTGAGGCCATAACTCTCCATTCACCTGACGAAGAGGCAGTCCCCTCGAAAGCTTGTGAGTATATTATCAAATAAATCGGTTGGACTAAAACCTGGTGTTGTCAGTACAGGTCACCATGGCTCATGACTAGAATGGTCACTTTCATGTTCCATTCTCAAAAGCGGTCAGTGCCCATAGGAAACCATCCCAGTGGAAAGTCAATGCTTTTAAGGGCAGCGTTCTCCTTAAAATTTGTTTGTTGGGTATACCCAGTCCCAGCCCCAGCCCAGCACCCACTTCCCCCCCCCCCCCAAAAAAGTGGATGTTCCCTTTAAACATGCCTTTACATGGCATTTATCCTGGGAAGGAACTTTCCAGGCTGCTGTGTGCTTGGTGCAATTTAGTGGAAGCGTTCCCTGCCTTGTTTAATTAAATGTATTTATCATCAAATGGAACTTGCAATAAATAAGTACAGACAATTAATTTTGGCTAGTGCATTGTCACAATGTCCAGTCACATGCAAATCAACTTCTACAATTGCTCATTGAGAAAGGAACCTTTTCCTATGAAGAGAAACCCTAACCTCTGAGCTTTGGTAAGGATTAACCTGCAGCATGAGTTAATTTGCACAAGGTCAGGCAAGAACGTACTGTCATCTAGCTGACAACCAAGTTATTACTAATTGACAGATTTCACAAGCTCCATGAACCAAAATGATCTCCTCTCATTTTAAACTCAATGTTTAACCCAGGGGGGGTAGTACAGATCTCAATGTTTAAGACACACTGTACATGTAATCTGCCATCTCTGAGTTAACTACATAAGAATGCAGAAGTAACTGCATCCTGTCCGTATGAACGCAGATACGTATCGATTGCATCGTCACTGTTCTTTCAGCTAGCGGTGAAGATCGAGGGGCTGACTGACACCATCAGGAATTTTAAGTATGGGTCACAGAGGCTATAACATCCTCCCAAAGAGTTGCCTAAGGAAGGGAAGCAATCAGTCATTGATGTTTAGCTGTTACTTGTCAGGGAGCTCTAAAGGGGAGAGAGCAGGTTTAGAAAAACTCAGACTTTATTTTCCTGGAACTGCATCGGCTAAGGTGAAAATGAAGTACGTAATCCAGGAATAAGACTGACATAGTGGTTAGCACTGCTTCCTCACAGAACCAGCGACCTAGGTTCGATCCCTGGCTTGGGGCACTGTCTGTGTGGAGTTTGCACATTCTCCCCATGTCTGTGTGGGTTTCCACCAGGTGCTCTGGTTTCCTCCCATAGTCCAAAAGATGTACTGGTTGGGTGCATTGGCTGTGGTAAATTCTCTCTCAGTGTACTCGGTCAGGTGCTGGACTGTAGCAACTAGGGGATTTTCACAGTAATTTCATTGCAGTGTTAAAGTAAGTCTACCTGTGACAATAATAAACTTTAAAACTAAATTTCACAATTGGGGAAATGGATGGAGGTCAGTCAAGTGTCCCACACCTGATTATCCAGTGGCAGAGTGTGTGAATGCATGTATCAAAGTGAGGTTCAGCAGTGAACCTCTCCATTTTCAAACAGTCTAGCAAGACACAAGCTGGGATTACATGTCAAGAATGGGCAACAAAGAAAGACAGCAGGGACTGTACTCAAGGAGCATCTCAGTAAACTAGCTTCAATTTGACTTCCTCTTCAGAAGCAACCATGGTTCCCAGCCCCAACATTTTCCTCATGTCCTGTGTATCAGTTCCCTGTGATGGAGGAGGTAGCAATCCATTGCACAACCAAAAAATACATTTCACAAACACTAATGTGCTGGATTTCAGCAATGCCTCACTGGAGACCTGAACCAACTGAGTGGCAGTGGATGGCTGGATGGCACACTGCTGTTCCTGGTTTGGTCCAGATGGTACCCTTGTGTGAGTCAGAAGGTTCGAGGTGATGAGAGAGTGCTGCATCCTCAGAGATGCTCTCTCCCATGGGACAGAAAAACTCACCTGTTGTTTCAGGTTGTTTTTTCCCCTTTGCAGCACAAAGGCAAAAGTCACCAAGGCCCCAGATAAAGGCTGCCTGAGCCCAGGCTATTCTCCCCCTTTCAGGGATATCAACTATGAGGGTTGCTGCCTAATGACCAGCTTCAGCCTGGGACAGAGAGCTGCCCTGGGATGTTGCAGGGTGGCCCAACCCCCCCAACCCCTCTCCCCCCCCCCCCCCCAGTGTGGCCCAGCCCACCCCAGGGTGCTGCAGGGCTGCCCAGCATTCCCCCCCCACCCCAGGGTGCTGCAGGGCTGCCCAGCATTCCCTCCCCCCACCCCAGGGTGCTGCAGGTTGGCCCAGCATCACCTCCCACCCCAGGGTGCTGCAGGGTGAGCCAGCATCACCCCCCACCCCAGGGTGCTGCAGGGTGGCCCAGCATCCCCCCCACCCCAGGGTGCTGCAGGGTGGCCCAGCATCCCCCCCACCCCAGGGTGGCCCAGCATCCCCCCCACCCCAGGGTGCTGCAGGGTGGCCCAGCATCCCCCCCACCCCAGGGTGCTGCAGGGTGGCCCAGCATCCCCCCCACCCCAGGGTGCTGCAGGGTGGCCCAGCATCGCCCCACCCCAGGGTGCTGCAGGGTGGCCCAGCATCCCCCCCACCCCAGGGTGCTGCAGGGTGGCCCAGCATCGCCCCCACCCCAGGGTGCTGCAGGGTGGCCCAGCATCGCCCCCACCCCAGGGTGCTGCAGGGTGGCCCAGTATCCCCCCCACCCCAGGGTGCTGCAGGGTGGCCCAGTATCCCCCCCACCCCAGGGTGCTGCAGGGTGGCCCAGCATCCCCCCCACCCCAGGGTGCTGCAGGGTGGCCCAGCATCCCCCCCCACCCCAGGGTGCTGCAGGGTGGCCCAGCATCCCCCCCACCCCAGGGTGCTGCAGGGTGGCCCAGCCACCCCCCCACCCCAGGGTGCTGCAGGGTGGCCCAGCATCCCCCCCACCCCAGGGTGGCCCAGCATCCCCCCCACCCCAGGGTGCTGCAGGGTGGCCCAGCATCCCCCCCACCCCAGGGTGCTGCAGGGTGGCCCAGCATCCCCCCCACCCCAGGGTGCTACAGGGTGGCCCAGCCACCCCCCCACCCCAGGGTGCTGCAGGGTGGCCCAGCAACCCCCCACCCCAGGGTGCTACAGGGTGGCGAGGCCACCCCCCCCACCCCAGGGTGCTGCAGGGTGGCCCAGCATCCCCCCACCCCAGGGTGCTGCAGGGTGGCCCAGCATCCCCCCCACCCCAGGGTGGCCCAGCATCCCCCCCACCCCAGGGTGCTGCAGGGTGGCCCAGCATCCCCCCCACCACAGGGTGCTGCAGGGTGGCCCAGTATCCCCCCCACCCCAGGGTGCTGCAGGGTGGCCCAGCATCCCCCCCACCCCAGGGTGCTTCAGGGTGGCCCAGCATCCCCCCCACCCCAGGGTGCTGCAGGGTGGCCCAGCATCCCCCCCCACTCCAGGGTGGCCCAGCATCCCCCCACCCCAGGGTGCTGCAGGGTGGCCCAGCATCCCCCCCACCCTAGGGTGCTGCAGGGTGGCCCAGCATCCCCCCCACCCCAGGGTGGCCCAGCATCCCCCCCACCCCAGGGTGCTGCAGGGTGGCCCAGCATCACCCCCACCCCAGGGTGCTGCAGGGTGGCCCAGCATCACCCCCACCCCAGGGTGCTGCAGGGTGGCCCAGCATCACCCCCACCCCAGGGTGCCGCAGGGTGGCCCAGCCACCCCCCCACCCCAGGGTGCTGCAGGGTGGCCCAGCATCACCCCCACCCCAGGGTGCTGCAGGGTGGCCCAGCATCACCCCCACCCCAGGGTGCTGCAGGGTGGCCCAGCATCACCCCCACCCCAGGGTGCTGCAGGGTGGCCCAGCATCACCCCCACCCCAGGGTGCTGCAGGGTGGCCCAGCATCACCCCCACCCCAGGGTGCCGCAGGGTGGCCCAGCATCACCCCCACCCCAGGGTGCCGCAGGGTGGCCCAGCCACCCCCCCACCCCAGGGTGCTGCAGGGTGGCCCAGCCACCCCGGGCCACTCTTTGAATATTCCCACAGCCTCAGGGCAGGGGACGGGGCAGCGACTTGACTGTGGCGGCTCCTGAGTCCGAGTCTCCCGCAAACAGCCTCTCACTCACCTCGCCGAAATTCAGCCGCCACTTGCCAGGCTCCGAGGCGCCATGGGCCGGCTCAGGGCCCAAGGCCGCGCTCAGGACCAGCAGGAAGGAGACAAACAGCCGCCGCACTGTCGCCATCTTGTTTACACTCTGACCGGAAGTCTAGCTCACATCGGCTGTGACGTCAGCTCACGCGCTCTTCTTTGTGACGTCACCGCGTACCATAACATCCGCTCCTTGACGTCACCGCGCAGCACAACATCAGCTCCGTGACGTTACCACGCAAGCGTCGTAAACGTGATCCATTGTGATGTAATTGCGCACAGGTCTCATGATGTCATGGTGAAAGCCTGCCTATTTCTTCAAGGCCGCAACTGCCAGGTTTCAGATCGCTGCCACCCTGGGGTGGGGGGGATGCTGGGCCACCCTGCAGCACCCTGGGGTGGGGGGGATGCTGGGCCACCCTGGGGTGGGGGGGATGCTGGGCCACCCTGGGGTGGGGGGGGATGCTGGGCCACCCTGGGGTGGGGGGGGATGCTGGGCCACCCTGGGGTGGGGGGGGATGCTGGGCCACCCTGGGGTGGGGGTGGATGCTGGGCCACCCTGGGGTGGGGGGGATGCTGGGCCACCCTGGGGTGGGGGGGGATGCTGGGCCACCCTGGGGTGGGGGGGATGCTGGGCCACCCTGCAGCACCCTGGGGTGGGGGGGATGCTGGGCCACCCTGGGGTGGGGGGGATGCTGGGCCACCCTGGGGTGAGGGGGATGCTGGGTCACCCTGCAGCACCCTGGGGTGGGGGGGATGCTGGGCCACCCTGCAGCACCCTGGGGTTGGGGGGATACTGGGCCACCCTGGGGTGGGGGGGATGCTGGGCCACCCTGGGGTGGGGGGGATGCTGGGCCACCCTGGGGTGAGGGGGATGCTGGGTCACCCTGCAGCACCCTGGGGTGGGGGGGATACTGGGCCACCCTGGGGTGGGGGTGGATGCTGGGCCACCCTGGGGTGGGGGGGATGCTGGGCCACCCTGCAGCACCCTGGGGTTGGGGGGATACTGGGCCACCCTGGGGTGGGGGTGGATGCTGGGCCACCCTGGGGTGGGGGGGATGCTGGGCCACCCTGGGGTGAGGGGGATGCTGGGTCACCCTGCAGCACCCTGGGGTGGGGGGGATGCTGGGCAGCCCTGGGGTGGGGGGGATGCTGGGCAGCCCTGGGGTGGGGGGGGATGCTGGGCCACCCTGGGGTGGGGGGGATGCTGGGCCACCCTGGGGTGGGGGGGATGCTGGGCAGCCCTGGGGTGGGGGGGGATGCTGGGCCACCCTGGGGTGGGGGGGATGCTGGGCCCACCCTGCAGCACCCTGGGGTGGGGGGGATGCTGGGCAGCCCTGGGGTGGGGGGGGTGCTGGGCAGCCCTGGGGTGGGGGGGATGCTGGGCCACCCTGGGGTGGGGGGGGTGCTGGGCAGCCCTGGGTGGGGGGGATGCTGGGCCACCCTGGGGTGGGGGGGGATGCTGGGCCACCCTGGGGTGGGGGGGGATGCTGGGCCACCCTGGGGTGGGGGGGATGCTGGGCCACCCTGCAGCACCCTGGGGTGGGGGGGATGCTGGGCCACCCTGCAGCACCCTGGGGTGGGGGGGATGCTGGGCCACCCTGCAGCACCCTGGGGTGGGGGGTGATGCTGGCTCACCCTGCAGCACCCTGGGGTGGGAGGTGATGCTAGGCCAACCTGCAGCACCCTGGGGTGGGGGGAGGGAATGCTGGGCAGCCCTGCAGCACCCTGGGGTGGGGGGGGAATGCTGGGCCACCCTGCAGCACCCTGGGGTGGGGGGGATGCTGGGCCACCCTGCAGCACCCTGGGGTGGAGGGGGATGATGGGCCATCCTGTAGCACCCTGGAAATTGCCAGTTTCCAGATGCAATTTTACAACTCATCGGCTTCATCCTGGACCACAATGTCTTCAACTTCAACAACCAGTTTTTCATCCAGACACACACAACAGCCATGGGGACCAAATTCACAACTCAATATGCCAACATCTTCATGCACAGGCTCGAACAAGACTTCTTCACCACACAGGACCTTCAACCGATGCCATACACCAGATATATCATGCTAATGCTCTCTCCACTCACATTGTCTGCATCTTTAAGACTTGAATAGCAGGTTAGCTGTGAGGAGTTGCATGCTAATCAGTGTGTGTGACTTTGCCTGTCCTTCTGTGATCAGAACCTTCCACACACCTGACGAAGGCACACGGTTTCCGAAAGTTTGTGGGATTACTGTCAAATCAACTGGTTGGACTTAAACCTGGTGTTGGGAGACTTCTCACCATCTCTTAAAGAGCCCGCTCCAACCTAACCCCTTGTGTGGCAATGGAAACCTCTACGGATTTGGGGTTGTGTGGAACATTCATTGTTCCAGTTCTTCTCCCTCTCCATAACGTAGAATCTCTACAGTGCAGATAGAAGCCATTCAGCCCATCAAGCCTGCCCTGACAACAATTCCACCCAGGTCCTATCCCTGTATTTACCCTCCTAGTTCCCCCTGACACTAAGGGAGAATTTAGCATGGCCAATCCACCCAACCCACACATCTTTGGACAGTGGGAGGAAACCCACACAGACACGGGGAGAATGTGCTGACTGCACACAGATAGTAACCTGAGGCTGGAATTGAACCCAGGTGCCTTGCGCTGTGAGAAAGCAGTGCTAACTACTGTGCCACCTATGTTGATTACATTGATATTGTGTCTGTTTCATCCCTTGCTCAGTAAAAAGTCTGACAACACCAGGTTTTAGTCCAACCGATTTATTTGATAATATTCTCACAAGCTACGACAACGGATGAATGAACATCGCTCGACAGTCACCAGGCAAGACTGTTCCCTTCCTGTTGGCGAACACTTCAGTGGTCACGGGCATTCAGCCTCTGACCTTTGGGTAAGCATTCTCCAAGGCGGCCTTCATGACACACGACAGCGCAGAGTCGCTGAACAGAGACTGATAGCCAAGTTCCGCACACATGAGGACGGTCTCAACAGGGATCTTGGGTTCATGTCGCACTATCTGTAACCCCCGTGACTTGCCTGGGTTTGCAAAACCTCACTTACTGTACTGTCTGGAGACAATACACATCTCTTTAAACTGTGATCAGTGCTCCTTCCACTCACATTATCAGCCACTTTAAGACTTGAACAGCAGGTTAGGTGTAAGGATTCGCATTCTAATCAGCAATCTCTAAACTGTCTGTGCTTTATATGCTCTGTCTGAGGCCAGAACTCTCCATTCACCTGAGGAAGAGGGTAACCTCGAAAGCTTGCTTGCTTGTGAGAATATTATCAAATAAATCGGTTGGACTAAAACCTGGTGTTGTCAGACTTTTTACTGTGTTTACGCCAGTCCAACGCCGGCATACCCACATCATCCCTTGCTCCCCCTGAATTGGAAAATATCAAGGAATAGGCCAGAACTTTCAAACTAATTTGGCCGGGGGAATGGGCCACAGAGTAGACGTACAGTTGGGAGTGAGGTTTAGTCAAATATAGAAGGAAAATTCGGTCAGTCCAGCGGCCAGAGAAGACGATAAGGCACGTGGGAGGGTTGGAAGACTAAATTGCATCTATTTGAATGTGAGGAGCCTGTCAGGCAGATACATTTCGAGTGTTATCAAAACATGAAAATATATTGTTGCAATTACTGAGCCAAGGTTGAACGAAGGGCAGGACTGGCATCTCAACATTCCAGGGTTTTAGGTGTGATGGGGGAGGAGGGAGCTTTGCATTATAGATAAAAGGGAGCATCACTGCAGTAATGAAACAGGATGTCTGAGAAGCCATTCACCCAATGGTGAGAAGCTCCACCCAAATGAAGCCATTTGGGTGGAGCTTAGAAATAAAAAAGGGGTGAGGGAGATGGAAGAGCAGATATGTTAGCAAATCACAGAGAGGGGTGAGAGGAATACGGTTATCGGAGTAGGGGGGGGTTTCAACTTTGCCAATATTAAATGGAATCACCTTAATAAGAAAGGATTAGACAGTGGAATTTTAAACTGTATCCAGTACTTACCAGTTTGTCAATAGTCTTATTGGAGATAGAACAGCGTTAGAACTAATCCGAGGGAATGAAACCGGGCAAGTGGTTGAAGTGTCAGTGGGCGAGCATTTTGGGCAGACTGACCATAACTCTGTAAATTTCAAAGGGATTAGGATAGTCCAGAAATCAAGTGTCTGAATTGGGAAAAGGCCAATTTCAATATCATTAAACAGGATCTGATGAATGTAAACTGGGAGCATCTACTTGCGGGGAAATTTACATTTGGAAAATGGGAGGCTTTTAAAAATGAAATAGTGAGAATTCAGGGCCAACACGTTCCTCTAAAGAGTGAAGGGCAAGGTTGGCAAGTGGAGGGAACCCTGGATGTCAAGGGATATCGAGGGTTTGACAAAGAAAGGAAAGGAAGCATATAAAGCACTAAAAAGGGGAGAGGCCCTTCAGGAGTGTAGAGAGGGTAGGGAGGCGCTTACAAAAACCAGAAGGGCAAAAAGTGTCCATGAAATACCATTGGCAGGAAAGAATAAGGAAAAGCCCAAGGCATTTTCTAAGTATATTAAGAGAAAGAAGATGACAAAAGAAAGATTGGAGCCAGAGTAGAGACAATCTATGCTTGGAGTCAGAGAATCCAGAAAGGGCGAGGTCTTAAAGGAATATTCTCCATCTGTATTCACTAAGCAGAAAGATATTGTAGTGGGAGATTTCAGTTAGAATAGTGAAGTTCTCGACATGTTAAGATTAATAAGTATTAGATGTTTTAGTGGGTGTAAAGGTGCACAAATCCCCAGAACCTGACGAGGTGTATCCCAAGCTGCTACAGGAGGGAAGGGAGGAAATTATAGGGGCCCTAATGGAGATATTTAAATCTTCGCTGGACACAGATAAAGTCATGATGCTGGCATTGGACTGGGGTAAACACAGTGAGAGGTCTCACAGCACTAGGTTTGAGTCCAACCAGTTTGTTTGATAGTAAACCCAGAAGCCTGGGAGTTTGCAGTGAGGTGGCCTCGGACCTGGTGTTGTGAGGCCTCTCACAGGTGAAGTGCCAGATGACTGGGGGGTATTTAATGTGGTAGCTTTATTCAAGGTAGCAAGGATAAGTCGAGTAATTACGAGCCAGTTAGTCTACAGTGGTAGGGAAATTACTGGAAAAAATTCTGAGGGACAGGAATAATCAACATTTGGAAAGACGGGGATTGAACAGGGAGAGTCAGGAAGGATTTGTTGGATATCCAGTGAGACTTTGGTGTCCTTGTGCATCAGTCACTGAAAGTAAGTACACGGGTACAGCAGGCAGTAAAGAAGACAAGTTGGCCTTCATAGCGAGAGGAATTGATTATGGGGATAGGGATGTTTCACTGTAATTGTACAGGGCGTTGGTGAGGCCACACCTGGAGTACTGTGTGAAGTTTTGGTGTCCTTATCTGAGAAAGGATGTCCTTGCTATAGAGGGAGCACAGCGAAGGTTTAACCAGGCTGATTCCTGGGGTGACAGGTTTGTCATATGAGGAAAGACTAGGTCAGTTAGGATTATATTCACTGGAGTTTAAAAGAGTGAGAGCAGATCTCATAGAAACATACAAAATTCTAACAGGGTTAGATGAGACAGATTCAGGAAGAATGTTCCCTATGGTAGGGAGTCCAGAACTAGGGCTCATAGTTTGAGGATATGGGGTAAACCTTTTAGAACTGAGGTAAGGAGAAATTTCTTCAGAGGGTGGGGAATATGTGGAATCCACTACCACAGAGGCCAAAATGTTGTGTGATTTCTGGAAGAAATGAGATAAATCTCTTGGGGCTAATGTTGGGGAAGGAGGAATCAGGATATTGAATTCAATAATCAGCCATGATCATAATTAATGATGGAGCAGGCTTAAAGGGCGAAATGGCCTACTTCTGATTACTTTCTTCTATCTTTCTATGTTAGTGGGAAATCCTGTCGATCTAATTTAGTTGCGCTTTTTGAAAGGGTAACTCAATACATTGATGAGGCAGTGCAGTTGATTTGGTTTACATGGCCTTTGACAAGGTCCCACATGGAAGGCTGGTCCAAGAGATCCAAGCCCGTGCACTCCAAAGCAAGTCAGCAAATTGGATCCAAAATTGGCTTGTTAGTCGGAGGCAAAGTGTGATGGTGGAGGATTGTTTCTGTGATTGGAAGCCTGTGACCAACATTGTACTGATGTGGTGTTGTCAGACTTTTTACCAACATTGTACCACAGGGATCAGTGCTGGGACACTTTCTCTTTGTTATATAGATTAACTATTCGGATGGGAATATAGAACACGTGATTAATATATTTGCAGATGAGATGAAAGTTGGTGTTATGACAGTGAGGAGGACAATCTGAGGCTACAGACTGATATTGATCAGCTAGTAAGTTGGGTCAAGCAATGGCAGATAGAATTTAATCCTGATAAATGTGGGGTGATACATTTTGGGAGGTCTAATAAGGGTTGGATATATACAATGAACAGGAGTCACAAGGGAGCAGTGAGGAAAATCGGACCTTGGTGTACAAGTCTGTAGATCCCTGAAGGTGGCAGCACAGATAGATAAGTTAGTGAAGAAGGCATAAGAAATATTTTCCTTCATTAGCCAGGGTACAGAATATAGGAGCAGGGAGACATAAGAACATAAGAAATAGGAGCAGGAGTAGGCCATCTGGCCCTTCGAGCCTGCCCCGCCATTCAATAAGATCATGGCTGATCTGTCGTGGCTCAGTTCCACCTTCCCGCCCTCTCCCCATAACCCTTAATCCCCTCTCTTATCAAAAACCCATCAACCCGTTTCTTAAAAATATTTAGCGATGCAGCCTCCACCACTTCAACGGGCAGAGAATTCCAGAGATTCACCACCCTTTGAGTGAAGAAGTTCCTCCTCAACTCTGTTCTAAACCGCCCCCCCTTTATCTTGAGGCTGTGCCCCCTAGTCCTACTGTCTTTTTTGAACGGGAAGAGTCTCTCCACCTCTATCCTATCCATCCCATTCATCATCTTATACGTCTCAATGAGATCTCCCCTCATTCTTCTAAACTCTAACGAGTACAAGCCTAGTTTATTCAGCCTCTCCTCATAGCTCAATCCCCTAAAACTCCGGTATCAGCCGAGTAAACCTCCTCTGCACTCCCTCCAGGGCCAAAACATCCTTGCGCAGGTGCGGCGCCCAAAACTGCACACAGTACTCCAGTTGCGGCCTCACCAATGCCCTATACAGCTGCATCAAGACCTCCCTACTTTTATATTCAATCCCCTTCGCTATGAAGGCCAGCATCCCATTCGCCTTCCTGACCACCTGCTGCACCTGCAAGCTGGGTTTTTGCGACTCATGCACAAGGACCCCGAGGTCCCTCTGCACCGTCGCCTGCTGCAGTTTTTCGCCACGTAAGTAATAGTCCTTCCTACCATTCCTCCTACCAAAGTGGACCACCTCACACTTGCCAACATTAAATTCCATTTGCCATTTCCTGGCCCATTCGCCCAGCCTATCTAGATCCTTCTGCAGACTCTCCACACCCTCCGCACAATTTGCCTTTCCCCCAATCTTGGTGTCATCAGCAAATTTCGACACCCTGCACTCGGTTCCCTCCTCCAGATCATCTATATAAATGGTAAATAGCTGAGGCCCCAGCACCGACCCCTGGGGCACCCACTAGTCACCAACCGCCAATCCGAATAGCATCCATTGACCCCCACTCTCTGCCTCCTATTTGACAACCAATCCTCTATCCACGCTAACACCCTACCCCCAACTCCATGTCCCCTGACCTTCTGCAATAACCTCTTGTGAGGTACCTTGTCAAACGCCTTCTGAAAATCCAGAAAGACCACATCCACCGGCTCTCCTCCATCCACTGCCCTAGACACATCCTCATAGAACTCCAGTAAATTTGTCAGACACGACTTCCCTTTAATGAAACCGTGTTGCGTCCGCCCTATCAAGCAATTCCCCTCAAGATGCCTCGCTATTTCCTCCTTAATGACGGTTTTACCTACCACAGACGTTAAGCTAACCGGCCTATAATTCCCCGCCTTTTGCCTGGCACCCTTCTTAAACAACGGCGTAACATTAGCCGTTTTCCAATCTTCCGGCACTTCCCCGGAATCCAGCGACGTCTGGAAAATAACCACCAAGGCATCCACTATCACTCCGCCATTTCTTTCAGAACCCTCGGATGCATTCCATCCGGTCCTGGGGACTTGTCCACAATCAGCCCCTCCAGTCTGTCGAGCACCACCTCTCTAGTAACAGTAATGTCATTAAGACCCTCCATTCCTACCACCTTTCCATCGCTAACACCCGGCAAATTATTCACGTCCTCCTCCGTGAAGACAGAAACAAAGAAGTTATTCAAGACCTTAGCCATATCCCTATCCCCTACCACTAGCTCCCCTTTCTCATCCTCTAAAGGACCAACGTTTACCCTAGCCAGCCTCTTCCTTTTTATATATTTATAAAAACTCTTGCTATCCTTTTTTATATTAAGTGCTAGCCCAGCCTCATAGCTTCTCCTACCCTCCTTTATCAATTTCTTTGTCAATCTTTGTTGACATTTAAACCTTTCCCAATCCTCTTCTCGCCCACTGCTCTTAGCTACTCTAAACTCCTCCGCTTTTAATTTAACACTTTCCTTCACCTCCTTCGTTATCCACGGCTTATTACCTCTCCTCCTACTGTCCTTTTTAACCATCGGAATAAATTTCTGCTGAGCACCAAGAAAGATCTCCTTAAAGATCCTCCACTGCTCCTCAGCAGACCTACCTTCCAACTCGTTCCCCCAGTCCACATTCGCCAATTCTTCTCTCATCCTACCGTACTCCCCTCTATTCAAACAAAGGACGCGTGTCTGGGAACCCACTTTCTCCTCCTCCATCTGCACCAGAAACTCCACCATACAATGATCACTCTCTCCAAGAGGATCCTTCACCGCAAGGTCCCTAATTCTACCCACCTCATTACATAGCACCAGATCCAAGATAGCTCGCTCCCTCGTCGGCTCCAACACACACTGTTCAAGGAAATTATCCCGGCAGCATTCCAAGAACTCCTCCTCGAGCCCACCTCGTCCAACATGGGTCGACCAATCAATATGCAGATTGAAATCTCCCATAACTATGGCCGTCCCATTCCTGCACGCTGCACTTATTTGCGCGTTAACAGCCCGCCCCACCTCCAGATCATTATTCGGGGGCCTATAGACGACACCCACTAGCGTCTTCCTCCCTTTTCTGTTCCTAATCTCCACCCACAACGATTCCACTTTCTGCTCCTTGGCTCCGATATCATCCCTTGCTACCACCTTGATACTATCCTTAATCAGCAGAGCTACGCCCCCCCCTCTTTCCTCCTGCCTATCCTTCCTAAACACTTGATAACCCTGTACATTCATCTCCCAGTCCCTGTCACCTTGCAGCCACGTCTCTGTAATGGCCACCAGATCGTATCCATTTGTGTCAATCTGCGCCATCAGCTCATCCACTTTATTCCGAATGCTTCGTGCATTCAGATAAAGCGCTTTCATCCCAGCCTTCACCTGGACCCTACTTGCCGTAACACCACCAATTGGGACATCCTTGGCCTCTTCCCTTACCTGTACCCTATCCTTAACTTTAGACCTCATAGCGTCACCTACCCTCGCACCCTCCCCCCCCCAATTAGTTTAAAGCCTTGTCTACAGTCCTCTTTACTCGATTCGCCAGCACTCTGGTCCCAGCATGATTTAGACCAACCCCATCCTGCCCCAACAGGTCCCACCTACCCCAATACTGGTGCCAATGCCCCATAAATTCGAACCCATTCCTCCCACACCAATCCCTGAGCCACCCATTTACTTCCTTTATCCTATCAACCCTACGCCCGTCTGCCCTCGGTTCAGGCAGTAGCCCAGAGATAACCACCTTGTCGGTTCTACTTTTTAATTCCATTCCCAGTGATACAACACTAGATAGTTCACAGATAGAATATTGTGTGCCGTTTTGGTCACCACATTATCAGAAGACTGTGATTGTACTGGAGGGGGTGCAGAGGAGATTCACCAGGATGTTGCCTGGGATGGAAAGTTTCAGCTGTGAGGAGAGACTGGTTAGGCTGCGGTTGCTTTCCTGGAGCAGAGCGGGCTGAGGGAGAGGGGGGGGATCTGACAGAGTGTTACAAAGTTATGAGAGACATGGATAGAGTAGATCGTAAGAATCCTTTCCCCATGACAGAGGTGTCTAATACCGGACGACACAGGTTGAAGGTGAGAAAGAAATGGTTTAGAGGGGATCTGAGGTTAATGTTTTGACCCAGAGGGTGATGGAGATATGGAACATGCTGCCTGAGAGGGGGCTGGAGATGGGTATTCACAACATTCAAGAAGCATCTGGACGAGCACTTAAATCACTAAGGTGAAGCAGGCTATGGACCAGGAGCTGGTAAATGGGATTACTTTAGACTGGTATTTGATGGTTGGCATTGTCATGATGGGCCGAAGGGCCTGTTTCCGTGCTATATGACTCTATGATTCCCAGCTCTGCTGAAAGATGACTGACCTGAAACCATAGATAGAATTTTCTGTTCTGGAGACGATGTGTAGGGATGGGTGGGTAGCTGGCGTGCTGAGTGCTAGATTCATTATTAATGTGTAATTAATGCTCATGGAATCTAGTGATGGGGCCGGCTGGGATTTGTCCACCCCCCCCCCCCATTACCTCATGGGGGGGGCAGTTAAAGGACTGGCCACCATATTTAAGCAGCACCCACTCACAATTCCCTCCGTGTAGCCAAGGGCTTGTTGTGATGAGTGTTGACTCAGGGGAGAAGCAAACCCTCTGTCCCCAAAATCAGCGGCAAGTGAGAGACTCCCCCTCGGCAATCCAGGATCACTGGGATGTCCACCAACCTCACAGTGCCTGCCTGGGAGGAAATCACCATGGAGGTCACAGTGCCCCTGGACCTCAGCAGAGGAAGACCCTGCAAAGCAGAAAGAGATGAATGGACTCATCCACTCCACAGGGTAAGTCAACCTTCTTCTCACTCTCAACTCTGACTCTCACAAGGCCATTCGCGAGGTTATAGCACACAGGGATCTCACTCCCTGCCAGTGAAGGAACATCACCATTCATTCTCTCACACACTTTAACATCATCATCTCCTGTGCGATCCTGAGAACAAAGAACAACACAGCACGGGAAACAGGCCCTTTGGCCCATCGAGCCCGCGCCGCCGTCCCATTGTCAGTGACCTATTCATGATTTTAGTCTATGCCGAATGTGTGAGGATCAGGAAGGTCCAATATAGGGACAATTTGTTACCCAATCAATCAGCCTAAAAGCACATTTTTGGGATGTGGGAGGAAACCGGAGTACCCGGAGGAAACCCACGCAACCACGGGGAGAACGCGCAAACTCCCACGGACACAGGCCCAAATCCATGTGTCCGCACAGCAACAGAGATAGTCTCTGAGCTGTCATGATGCCCTCGAGATGGTCCAGTTTACACACACCAACGACATGAAGCAGTAGGCAACTCCCGAAGCAACATCCAAGAGCAGCCCACCACAACCTGCCGCCCACATGCCCCATACTGGACTTAAATGCCTGTGGATAAAAATTTCATTATTAAAAGACTCTATATCCCTGAGGCTAAAACTGAACCCCAAGCCTACAATGATTAGTAAGGCCTGCAATATCCCCCTATATGTAGACCGCTCATGTGGCTGTCCAAGTGACTCTTAAACAACCCTAGCGTGCCTGCTTCCACCACCTTACTCGGCAGTGCATTCCACATCCCCACTACCCTTTGTGTGAAAAACTGTCCTCTAATATTAGTCTTATATCTAGCCCCCCTCACCCTAAGCCCGTGACCCCTCGTTCTATCCATTTCTAATAGCGGAAAAAGCTTACCACCATTTACTCTATCTGTCCCCTTCATAATCTTATAAACCTCTATTAGATCCCCCCTCAGCCGACGTCTCTCAAGGGAAAACAGCCCAAGTGCATTCAATCTTTCCTTGTAAGACAGCCCTTCCATACCAGGCAACATCCTGGTAAATCTCCTCTGCACTCTCTCCAGGATCTCTACATCCTTCCGGTAGTACGGCGACCAGAACTGGACGCAGTACTCCAGGTGAGGCCTAACCAACGTTCTATACAACTGCAACATCAGACTCCTACTCTTATATTCTATACCCCTTCCTATGAAGGCTAACATGCCATACGCTTTCCTCATCACATTCTGCACCTGCACCGACACCTTCAGGGACTTGTGTACCTGCACCCCCAGGTCTCTCTGCGTATCTATACTCCGGATAGTTCTACCTTTTATCGTATAACTCCCCTCCACATTATTCCGGCCAAAGTGCATCACCTCGCATTTCTCCGGATTAAATTCCATTTGCCATCTATCTGCCCAATCTACCAGCCTGTCTATGTCCTGTTGCATTGCCAGGCACTGCTCCTCAGTACCCGCCAATCCAACCATCTTAGTGTCATCAGCAAATTTGCTGATCACACCACCTACCCCCTCTTCCAAGTCATTAATATATACTACAAATTGTAGAGGTCCTAGTACCGAGCCCTGCGGCACCCCACTGGTGACAGACCTCCAATTGGAAAAGGAGCCCTCCACTACTACCCGCTGTCTCCTCCTCCCAAGCCAGTTCTCCACCCATCTACATACCTGGCCTTGTATCCCATGAGCCTTCACCTTTTCTATCAGCCTACCGTGAGGGACCTTGTCAAACGCCTTACTGAAATCCATATAGACAACATCAACGGCTTGTCCTTCGTCAACCGTATTTGTCACCTCTTCAAAAAATTCCAATAGATTCGTAAGGCACGACCTCCCTGTAACGAAGCCATGCTGCGTATCCCTGATCAGATTGCAGCGCTCCAGATGCTCATACATCCTATCCTTGAGGATCCTCTCCATTATCTTGCCTATAACTGAAGTCAAGCTCACCGGCCTATAGTTCCCTGGGTTATCCCTCTGACCCTTCTTAAACAACGGTACTACATTTGGAGACTCGGGTCTTCAGCCCACACTCAGCTCACACAGAGTGGGGCAAGTTTCTGATCTGCTCCGTCCCTGTTTACCTTGCAGGACAAGATCTCCCACAACATGGAGAGATCCCAGAGCAGATGGGGGGGGGGGGGGGGGGGATGCTGCCACTCAGCCACTTTGAGGAACAGAGCTGGCTGGTGAAGAGAGGGACCATTCCTGCTTCTACCAACAGGGCAGTGAGGGTTCGCTCAGTAATTGCCACTCACTCACCAACACTGTGAGTGTTCTTTAATGAAGCTGACTGCCAAGCCCAGAGGTTCCCAAATTGGGGTCCAAGATTACTGACCCGTCCCGAGAGTAGGCAATGTTTGCACATTCAGACAGGGGGGTGGATCTGTCTGAATACAGTCTCCGTCAGTGTCTGCCTATGGATGAGGATAATGTGCAAGTTTCCCTTCCTCTCATCGCTATTTGATTTGATTTGATTTATTATTGTCAGATGTATTAATATACAATGAAAAGTATTATACGCACTATACAGACAAAGCATACCGTTCATAAAGAAGGAAAGGAGAGAATGCAGAATGTAGTGTTACAGTCATAGGTAGGGCGTAGAGAAAGATCAACTTAATAGACTGGGTCTGTACTCGCTGGAGTTTAGAAGAATGAGGAGGGATCTTATAGAAATGTATAAGATGATGAATGGGATGGATAGGGTAGAGGTGGAGAGGTTCTTCCCGCTTAGAAAGGACAGCAGGACTAGAGGGCACAGCCTCAAGATAAAGGGGGGACGGTTTAGAACAGAGTTGAGGAGGAACTTCTTCATTCAAAGGGTGGTGAATCTCTGGAATTCTCTGCCCGTTGAAGTGGTAGAGGCTGCCTCGCTAAATATATTTAAGACGCGGGTTGATAGGTTTTTGGTAGGCGAGGGGATTAAGGGTTATGGGGACAAAGTGGGAAAGTGGAACTGAGCCACGACAGATCAGCCATGATCTTATTGAATGGCGGGGCAGGCTCGAAGGGCTAGATGGCCCGTTCCTGCTCCTATTTCTTATGTTCTTAATGCAACCAACTTCACCCTTTCTCCCCTTTAACTCTGGAATCCATTGTTATTCAAATCGCTGTTCTTCCCCCGAACCCATTTTTTCTAAAGTACCAATGTCCCACGGTGACCTCACCCCTCCCCATCTTCAGGGCTACATAGAGAGAACCACCCACCTCCCCGCCATCCGTGAGACCATCGAATGCCTCCTCTTCCTGACCAATTCCCCGTTACAGACTGGAGAGCCGGAATTTTACTGCCACGTCCCCATGGGGATCAGACTGGGCGAGGGACAGGCAATGGAAAGGTCCGTTGACCTTGGGCGGGATCCAGTGGTTTTGGGACAAGCGAGGCTGTAAAATCCTGCCCCAGGTGTACCTGCTGACTGTGATATGCCATCTGCTGCCCAGTACCAAGCAACCAACTCCCAGGTGACACAGCTCAGACAGGCCCTCCTCACCCCCTGGGCTGGGTCCGAAACATGTTACACTGGAACTATATGAAATGTTGGTTATGCCACAGCTAGAGTATTGTGCACCGTTCTGGAATCCACATCACAGGAGGGTGTGACAGCACTGGGAAAGGTGCAGGATGTGCTGGAGAGCTTGAGTTATGAAGAGATGTTGGAAAGATTGGGATTGTTTCCATGGAGCGGAAAAGACTGCCGGGGGGACATGATTGAGATAGAACATAGAACATTACAGCACAAACAGGCCCTTCGGCCCTCGAGTTGCACCGATCGCATCAACCCCACCAATCTATAGACCTATCTATAACCCCCAATCCCATTAAACCCCATATACTCATCCAGAAGTCTTTTAAAAGACCCCAGCGAGTTCGCCTCCACCACCGACGACGGCAGCCGATTCCAATCACTCACTACCCTCTGAGTGAAAAACTTACCCCTAACATCACCTCTGTACTTCCCTCCCCGCACCTTAAATCTGTGTCCTCTCGTAGCGACCATTTCAACCCGGGGAAATAGCCTCTGAGAGTCCACCCTATCTATTCCTCTCAACATTTTATAAACTTCTATCAGGTCGCCTCTCAACCTTCGCCTCTCCAGGGAAAAGAGTCCCAGCTCCCTCAACCTATCTTCATAAGGCATGCCTCCCAGTCCAGGCAACATCCTTGTAAATCTCCTCTGCACCCTTTCAATAGCTTCTACGTCTTTCCTATAGTGAGGCGACCAGAACTGCGCACAGTACTCCAAATGAGGCCTGACGAGGGTCCTGTAAAGTTGCAGCATTACCTCCCGACTCCTAAACTCAATCCCTCGATTAATGAAGGCCAGTACACCATACGCCTTCTTGACCACCTCCTCCACCTGCGAGGCCGATTTAAGAGTCCTGTGAACCCGGACCCCGAGATCCTTCTGCTCTTCAACGCTACTAAGACCCCTGCCCTTAATAGTGTACTCGTTCATCCCGTTGGTTCTGCCGAAATGGACTACTACACATTTATCCGCGTTGAAGTCCATCTGCCACTTCTCCGCCCATTCCTGCATCCTATCTATGTCCTGCTGCAACTTTTGACATCCTTCCAGACCATCCACAACACCGCCGACCTTCGTGTCATCAGCGAACTTGCTAACCCATCCCTCCACTTCCTCATCCAGGTCATTTATGAAAATGACAAACAACAAGGGTCCCAGAACAGATCCCTGGGGCACCCCACTGGTGACTGACCTCCATTCCGAAAAAGACCCATCCACAACCACTCTCTGCCTTCTGCAGGCAAGCCAGTTCTGGATCCACAAGGCCAAAGGCCCTTGGATCCCATGCCCTCTCACCTTCTCAAGAAGTCTTGCATGGGGGACCTTATCAAAAGCCTTGCTGAAGTCCATGTACACTACGTCCACGGCACTTCCTTCGTCAATGTGTTCAGTCACATTATCGAAGAACTCAACTAGGCTCGTAAGGCACGACCTGCCCTTGACAAATCCATGCTGACTATTCCTGATCATGTCAAACCTCTCCAAATGGTCATAAATCTTGTCCCTCAGAAGCCTCTCCATCAGCTTACCAACCACTGAGGTCAGACTCACCGGTCGGTAATTTCCCGGGCTATCTCTGTTCCCTTTCTTGAAAATAGGGACTACATCTGCAATCCTCCAATCTTCCGGAACCTCTCCCGTCTCCATTGACGACGCAAAGATCATCGCCAAGGGCTCTGCAATCACTTCCCTGGCCTCCCACAGTATCCTGGGGTACATCCCATCTGGTCCCGGCGACTTATCTACCTTGATAGAATTCAAAAGTTCTAACACATCCTCCTCTTTAATGTCCAGATGTTTAAAATTATGACGGATATAGGTGGAGTGTTCAGGAAGAAGCTATTCCCCTTGGTGAAGGAATCAATGACTAAAGGGTAGAGATTTCAGATAAGGGGCAGGAGGTGTAGGGGGGATGTGTGGAAAGGTTTTTTACCCAGAGGGTGGTGGGAGTCAGGAACTCACTGCTAGAAAGGATGGTGGAGACAGAGACCCTCGTAACATTTGAGAAGTATTTAGGTATGGACTTGCAATGCCAAGGCATACAGCTATGGACCAAGAGCTGGAAAATGGAATTAGAATAGAACATAGAACACTACAGCACAAACAGGCCCTTCGGTGCACAAGTTGCGGCGATCATATCCATACCTACCAGGTCTATCTATGATCCTCAATCCCATTAAACCCCATATACTCATCCAGAAGTCTCTTAAAAGACCCCAGCGAGTTCGCCTCCACCACCGCCGACGGCAGCCGATTCCATTCACTCACCATCCTCTGAGTGAAAAACTTACCCCTAACATCACCTCTGTACTTCCCTCCCCGCACCTTAAATCTGTGTCCTCTCGTAGCGACCATTTCAACCCGGGGAAATAGCCTCCGAGAATCCACCCTATCTATTCCTCTCAACATTTTATAAACCCCTATCAGGTCGCCTCTCAACCTTCGTCTCTCCAGGGAAAAGAGTCCCAGCTCCCTCAACCTATCTTCATAAGGCATGCCTCCCAATCCAGGCAACATCCTTGTAAATCTCCTCTGTACCCTCTCAATAGCTTCTACATCTTTCCTATAGTGAGGCGACCAGATCTGCGCACAATACTCTAAATGAGGCCTGACAAGGGTCTTATAAAGTTGCAGTATTACCTCCCGACTCCTAAACTCAATCCCTCGATTAATGAAGGCCTGTACACCATACGCCTTCTTGACCACCTCCTCCACCTGCGAGGCCGATTTAAGAGTCCTGTGGACCCGGACCCCGAGATCCTTCTGCTCTTCAACGCTACTAAGACTCATGCCCTTGATAGTGTACTCGTTCATCCCGTTGGTTCTGCCAAAATGGACAACTACGCATTTATCCGCGTTGAAGTCCATCTGCCACTTCTCCGCCCAGTCCTGCATCCTATCTATGTCCTGCTGCAACTTTTGACATCCTTCCAGACCATCCACAACATCACCGACCTTAGTGTCATCAGCGAACTTGCTAACCCATCCCTCCACTTCCTCATCCAGGTCATTTATGAAAATGACAAACAGCAAGGGTCCTAGAGCAGATCCCTGGGGCACTCCACTGGTGACTGACCTCCATTCAGAAAAAGACCCATCCACAACCACTCTCTGCCTTCTGCAGGCAAGCCAGTTCTGGATCCACAAGGCCAAAGGCCCTTGGATCCCATGCCCTCTCACCTTCCCAAGAAGTCTAGCATGGGGGACCTTATCAAACGCCTTGCTGAAGTCCATGTACACTACGTCTACGGCACTTCCTTCGTCAATGTGTTCAGTCACATTATCGAAGAACTCAACTAGGCTCGTAAGGCACGACCTGCCCTTGACAAATCCAAGCTGACTATTCCTGATCATGTTAAACCTCTCCAAATGTTCGTAAATCTTGTCCCTCAGAAGCCTCTCCATCAGCTTACCAACCACTGAGGTCAGACTCACCGGTCGGTAATTTCCCGGGCTATCTCTGTTCCCTTTCTTGAAAATAGGAACTACATCCGCAATCCTCCAATCCTCCAGAACCTCTCCCGTCTCCATTGACGACGCAAAGATCATCGCTAGGGACTCCGCAATCTCTTCCCTCGCATCCCACAGTATCCTGGGGTACATCCCATCTGGTCCAGGCGACTTATCTACCTTGATAGAATTCAAAAGTTCCAACACATCCTCCTCCTTAATATTCACGTACTCGATCTTTTCCATCTGCTGCAAATCCATAACAAAATCTCCCGGATCAGCTTCCACTGTGAATACTGAGGCGAAGTACTCATTAAGCACCTCTGCCATTTCTTCTGGTTCCACACAGACCTTTCCCCCTTCCCCTTTTATAGGTCCTATCCCTTCTCTTCTCATCCTTTTACCTTTCACATATTTATAGAAGGCCTTGGGATTTTCCTTAATCTTACCCACCAAGGTCTTCTCATGACCCCTTCTGGCTCTCCTAATTTCCCTTTTAAGTTCCTTCCTACAATCCTTATACTCCTCAAGATCTTTAACCTCTCCTAATTCTCTGAACCTCTTATACACCTTCCCTTTCCTCCTGACTAGGTTCAACACAGCCTTCGTGCACCACGGTTCCCGCGACCTACCAAAACCCCCTTGTCTCATCGGAACATTGTCATTCAGAGCTCCAGACACACATTCCTTGAATATCTGCCACCTTCCTTCGGTACTTTTCCCTAAGAACGCCTCCTTCCAGTTTATTTGTCCAAGTAACTTCCTGACTTCTTCGTATCTCCCCTTACTCCAGACAAACACCTTCCTAGCCTGCCTGATCCTATCTCGTTCCAATGCAATTGTGAAGGAGATAGAATTATGGTCACTTACCTTATTGAGTTCTTAACCTTATTGAGTTCTTTGAGAAAGTGACCAAAGAGGTGGATGGGGGTAAGGCAGTTGACGTGGTGTATATGGACTTTAGTAAGGCGTTTGATAAGGTTCACCACGGAAGGCTTCTGCAGAAAATGCAGATGTATGGGATTGAGGGTGATTTAGTTAATTGGATCAGGAATTGGCTGGCGGATAGGAGACAGAGGGTGGTGGTTGATGGTAAATATTCGTCATGGAGTTCGGTTACGAGTGGTGTGCCTCAGGGATCTGTTTTGGGGCCACTGCTGTTTGTAATTTTTATAAATGATCTGGATGAGGGTATAGAACATAGAACACTACAGCACAAACAGGCCCTTCGGCCCACGAGTTGCGCCGATCACATCAACACCTACCAACCTACAGACCTATCTATAACCCTCAATCTCATTAAACCCCATATACTCATCCAGAAGTCTTTTAAAAGACCCCAGCGAGTTCGCCTCCACCACCACTGATGGCAGCCGATTCCATTCACTCACAACCCTCTGAGTGAAAAACTTACCCCTAACATCACTTCTGTACTTTCCTCCCCGCACCTTAAATCTGTGTCCTCACGTAGCGACCATTTCAACCCGGGGAAATAGTCTCTGAGAATCCACCCTATTCATTCCTCTCAACATTTTATAAACCTCTATCAGGTCGCCTCTCAACCTTCGCCTCTCTAGGGAAAAGAGTCCCAACTCCCTCAACTTATCTTCATAAGGCATGCCTCCCAGTCCAGGCAACATCCTTGTAAATCTCCTCTGCACCCTTTCAATAGCTTCTATGTCTTTCCTAAAGTGAGGCGACCAGAACTGCGCACAGTACTCCAAATGAGGACTGGCAAGGGTCTTACAAAGTTGCAGCATTACCTCCCGACTCCTAAACTCAATCCCTCAATTAATGAAGGCCAGTACACCATACGCCTTCTTGACCACCTCTTCCACCTGCAAGGCCGATTTAAGAGTCCTGTGGACCCGGACCCCGATATCTTTCTGCTCTTCAACACTACTAAGACTCCTGCCCTTGATAGTGTACTCGTTCATCCCGTTGGTTCTGCCAAAATGGACGACTACACATTTATCCGCGTTGAAGTCCATCTGCCACTTCTCCGCCCAGTCCTGCATCCTATTTATGTCCTGCTGCAACTTTTGACATCCTTCCAGACCATCCACAACACCACCGACCTTCGTGTCATCAGCGAACTTACTTACCCATCCCTCCACTTCCTCATCCAGGTCATTTATGAAAATGACAAACAGCAAGGGTCCCAGAACAGATCCCTGGGGCACCCCACTGGTGACTGACCTCCATTCCGAAAAAGACCCATCCACAACCACTCTCTGCCTTCTGCAGGCAAGCCAGTTCTGGATCCACAAGGCCAAAGGTCCTTGGATCCCATGCCCTCTCACCTTCTCAAGAAGTCTTGCATGGGGGACCTTATCAAACGCCTTGCTGAAGTCCATGTACACTACGTCCACGGCACTTCCTTCGTCAATGTGTTCAGTCACATTATCGAAGAACTCAACTAGGCTCGTAAGGCACGACCTGCCCTTGACAAATCCATATAGAAGGATGGATTAGTAAATTTGCTGATGACACCAAAGTCAGAGGTGTGGTAGATAGTGAGGAAGGGTGTCATAGTTTACAGAGAGACTTGGACAAGTTGCAGAGCTGGGCCGAGAGGTGGCGGATGGAGTTTAATGTGGAGAAGTGTGAGGTAATTCACTTCGGTAGGAATAACAGATGTGTCGAGTATAGGGCTAACGGGAGGACTCTGAATAGCGTTGATGAACAGAGGGATCTAGGTGTATGTGTACATAGATCCCTGAAAGTTGGGAATCAAGTAGATAAGGTTGTTAAGAAGGCATACGGTGTCTTGGCGTTTATTGGTAGGGGGATTGAATTTAAGAGTCGCAGCGTCATGTTGCAACTGTACACAACTCTGGTGCGGCCGCACTTGGAGTTTTGTGTGCAGTTCTGGTCCCCACATTACAGGAAGGATGTGGAGGCTTTGGAGAGGGTGCAGAGGAGGTTTACCAGGATGTTGCCTGGTATGGAGGGGAGATCCTATGAGGAGAGACTGAGAGATTTGGGGTTGTTTTCGTTGGAAAGAAGGCGGCTAAGAGGGGATCTCATTGAAACATATAAGATGATAGGGCATTGGTATAGGGCATTGGTGAGGCCGCAGCTGGAGTACTGTGTGCAGTTTTGGGCGCCGCACCTGCGCAAAGATGTTTTGGCCCTGGAGGGAGTGCAGAGGAGGTTTACTCGGCTGATACCGGAGTTGAGGGGATTGATCTATGAGGAGAGGCTGAATAAACTAGGCTTGTACTCGTTAGAGTTTAGAAGAATGAGGGGAGATCTCATTGAGACGTATAAGATGATGAATGGGATGGATAGGATAGAGGTGGAGAGACTCTTCCCGCTCAAAAAAGACAGTAGGACTAGGGGGCACAGCCTCAAGATAAAGGGGGGGTGGTTTAGAACAGAGTTGAGGAGGAACTTCTTCACTCAAAGGGTGGTGAATCTCTGGAATTCTCTGCCCATTGAAGTGGTGGAGGCTGCCTCGCTAAATGTTTTTAAGAAACGGGTTGATGGGTTTTTGATAAGAGAAGGGATTAAGGGTTATGGGGAGAGGGCGGGAAGGTGCAGCTGAGTCACGACAGATCAGCCATGATCTTATTGAATGGCGGGGCAGGCTCGAAGGGCCAGATGGCCTACTCCTGCTCCTATTTCTTATGTTCTTATGTTCTTATGTTCTTATGTTCTTATGCCTGGTATGGAGGGGAGATCCTATGAGGAGAGACTGAGAGATTTGGGGTTGTTTTCGTTGGAAAGAAGGCGGCTAAGAGGGGATCTCATTGAAACATATAAGATGATAGGGCATTGGTATAGGGCATTGGTGAGGCCGCAGCTGGAGTACTGTGTGCAGTTTTGGGCGCCGCACCTGCGCAAAGATGTTTTGGCCCTGGAGGGAGTGCAGAGGAGGTTTACTCGGCTGATACCGGAGTTGAGGGGATTGAGCTATGAGGAGAGGCTGAATAAACTAGGCTTGTACTCGTTAGAGTTTAGAAGAATGAGGGGAGATCTCATTGAGACGTATAAGATGATGAATGGGATGGATAGGATAGAGGTGGAGAGACTCTTCCCGCTCAAAAAAGACAGTAGGACTAGGGGGCACAGCCTCAAGATAAAGGGGGGGTGGTTTAGAACAGAGTTGAGGAGGAACTTCTTCACTCAAAGGGTGGTGAATCTCTGGAATTCTCTGCCCATTGAAGTGGTGGAGGCTGCCTCGCTAAATGTTTTTAAGAAACGGGTTGATGGGTTTTTGATAAGAGAAGGGATTAAGGGTTATGGGGAGAGGGCGGGAAGGTGCAGCTGAGTCACGACAGATCAGCCATGATCTTATTGAATGGCGGGGCAGGCTCGAAGGGCCAGATGGCCTACTCCTGCTCCTATTTCTTATGTTCTTATGTTCTTATGTTCTTATGTTCTTATGTTCTTATGATTAGAGGTTTAGATAGGGTGGACAGTGATAGCCTTTTTCCTCGGATGGAGAAAGCTAGCACGAGGGGGCATGGCTTTAAATTAAGGGGGGGTAGTTATAGGACAGATGTCAGGGGTAGGTTCTTTACCCAGAGGGTGGTGAGGGATTGGAATGCCCTGCCTGCTGCAGTTGTAAATGCGCCTAGTTTGGGGGCGTTTAAGAGATCCGTGAATAGGTTTATGGATGGAAAGGGATTGGTTTAGGTTAGAGGGTCATCGCTTTTTTAACTGGTCGGTGCAACATCGTGGGCCGAAGGGCCTGTTCTGCGCTGTAATGTTCTATGTATGTTCTATGTTTCCTATTTTAATCTATTTACCTAATCAACAGTAGCCTAGATAAAGGTTTTGTTTAAGTTTTATATTTATGTTTGTGATTGAAGTGTGTAACCTTTAAATTTAATTTGAAATTTTGTTTTAATATTTCCCAGTGAGATGACTTATTAACCTGGGCTTATTACACCAGCATTATCTCTAATTTGTTATCTCTGCGTTGTTCTGAGAAATTGTCATAAAAACATTTTACAAACATATCTTCCAGACCGCTATTGCTAATTTGATTGGTCCAGTCTATTTGAAGATTAAAGTCTCTCACATTACCATTGTTAAGCTCCAATAATTTCTTGCTTAATGGTCTGTCCAACAGTGTGCCTACTGTTAGAGACCTATAAATCACGGCTATCAGTGTTTCCTGACCTTTGCTGTTCCTGATCTCCACCCACACTGATTCTGCTTCCTAATTTTCTGAGCCAAGATTGTTTCTCACAAATATCCATATGCCATCCTTTACTATCAGGGCTGTTTTCCATTCTGTCTGTCTTTTCAAAGTGTTGTGTACCCCGGGGTATTTATTTCCCAAACTGAGTTAGCTTGGAACCAAGGGTGGCAACAGTGAGTCTGTTCCCCAGCTGAAGAGGCAACCACATTATGGCCATTACCAGAATGGGCCCTGTCAGGATTACATCCCAATCAAGCACTTTGTCTTTCGGGTTTCCTTTCGGAATTTCTCCTGCAGGGCAGTTATCCCAGCTCCGAGAGTTCCTGACCATTCAGACTGGCAGATGTCTGTCTGGATCAATGCCTATTACTGAAATTAGACTAGGCCCATGGGTGAGGATTGCTGCTGGAATTCCAGAACATAGGAACATTGATTGGGATTGCTGGGGCCAGTTAAGGAAACCCTGCCAAGCTGGGTTGGGAAGGGAGTTGTATTCCCGTGGGATTCCGGTGGGATTGAGGGTGATTTAAACTGCAATTTCTGGCAGTAGTCTCTCACCATAATCTGTCTTTTCCAAAAATCAATGCTTTTCCATCTGAGGTTCCATTAAAATTCCCTGTCTCTGTGACGGATCCGACAGTATAACAGAGATAGGGCACTGAACTTGAGGACAAAGGGAGGGAAGATGGTTCGTTGTCTATTTATAGACTTCTTCCAGGCTGCCTTAAAGCAACCTGGGTGTTATAATAAAAGACATTTTAAAATAGTGATTCTGGTCATCTGATCTCAATCTATCAGAATGATCCCATCCTATCAGAATGTCTCTCCTGAGTACTGGTGCCAATGCCTCATCAATCAAAACCTTTTTTCTCGCCTCACTCTTTGAGCCACATGTTTAACACCTTAGAGTTCTCCTTAATCTTACCTGCCAAGGCCTTCTCATGACCCCAGCTCTTCCTGTAAACCATCTCCTATCCAGGTCATGTGTCCATCCCTTCCCTCTCGGGCTCCAGCTTCCTCCAATCTCCCCTGTAAACTATCTCCCCCCCTTATCCCTTCTTTGCCTGTGTGCAGTCACCCCTCTCCCCTGCAGCCCATTCAAACATCTGCCTTCAGCCTCCTCCCTGTTCCTTTCCCTCACATTGTCTGCACCTCTAAGACTCGATTAGCTGTAAAGACTCGCATTCTATTCTGTAAACTGTGTGTCTTTATATGCCCTGTTTGTGATCAGAACTCCCCACTCACCTAACGAAGGGGCAGTGCTCCAAAAGCTCGTGGCTTTTGCTACCAAATAAATCTGTTGGACTTTAACCTGGTGTTTGTGAGGTTTCTTACTGTGTTAAGGCATGCCTTATGAAGATAGGTTGAGGGAGCTGGGACTCTTTTCCCTAGAGAGGCGAAGATTGAGAGGCGACCTGATAGAAGTTTATAAAATGTTGAGAGGAATAGATAGGGTGGACTCTCAGAGGCTATTTCCCCGGGTTGAAATGGTCGCTACGAGAGGACACAGATTTAAGGTGCGGGGAGGGAAGTACAGAGGTGATGTTAGGGGTAAGTTTTTCACTCAGAGGGTGGTGAGTGAATGGAATCGGCTGCCGTCATCGGTGGTGGAGGCAAACTCGCTGGGGTCTTTTAAAAGCCTTCTGGATGAGTCTATGGGGTTTAATGGGATTGGGGGTTATAGATAGGTCTATAGATTGGTGGGGTTGATGTGATCGGCGCAACTCGAGGGCCGAAGGGCCTGTTTGTGCTGTAATGTTCTATGTTCTATGTTTACCCCAGTCCAACACCGGTGTCTCTATATCATGACCACCATGAAGTGCAGCAGGCGTGACACGGACTATGTAAAGGTCCATGAGGACAGCATTTTCTGGGACAAGTCCACCCATCAAATGCCCTTTCGTATCCAGTCCAAAGAATTTTTCACACGTCAGAATATCAGATAACTATTTGGTCACAAGGTGATCACATTCAAACTCAACACTGACATCCCTGCTTAGACAGAGCATTTCTACTGCATCAAAAATACTACCATCAGCACAGTCAAATGGCCCAAGGTCATTCGTAACATCATTATTGGCCACAATTTGATACCAAGCAAGGTGAAGGAGACATTAGGACAGGCGACTAAAAATCTGGCCAATGAAACAGGGTTTAAAAAGCAGCAGAGGAGGATGCAGTGGAGAGATGGAGAGGGATTTCCGAATATAAAGGTTTCAGCTGTGTGGCAATCAGGTTTGGAAGGGTTAATGTGTGGGGCTGCTCACTCCCCAGATTGATGATATAATCCACATGACCAGGAGACCAGGAGAGGGAGAATGTTCATGGCATCAGCAGTGTGACACCTAATCATGTGTAGCTGTACATAGTTCAGGTAAATCAGTGTGTAAAATAAACCAAGTTATTCTTTGGAAAATACCAACGTCTCAGTCATCATCCCAGAGCTAGACCAGCCAACGTTAACACGTACCTGGAATCAGGGAGCAGCACTGGAGGAATGCCGGGGTGATTGTAAAGCTGGAAGAGGTTATCGAGATAGTGAGGTGTGAGGCCTCGGATGGGCTGGAAGATGAGGATATTGGTTGGAAGATGAGGATATTGGTTGGAAGATGAGGATATTGGTTGGAAGATGAGGATATTGGTTGGAAGATGAGGATATTGTTTAATTTTGATGGGTGCATTGGGAACATGGTGATCAGCAATGCTGCCCCACAGCTCCAGGGACCCGACTTCGATTCCAGCCTCTCTGTCTGTGCAGAGTTTGCGGATTCTCCCTGTGTCAGCATCAGTTTCCTCTGGGTGCTCTGGTTTCCTCCCTCACGCTAAAGGTGTGCGCGTTTAGGTGGATTGGCCATGCTAACTTTCTCCTTAGTGGAGCTAGTGTTTGGGGATAGGGATATGGCTAAGGTCTTGAATAACTTCTTTGTTTCTGTCTTCACGGAGGAGGACGTGAATAATTTGCCGGGTGTTAGCGATGGAAAGGTGGTAGGAATGGAGGGTCTTAATGACATTACTGTTACTAGAGAGGTGGTGCTCGACAGACTGGAGGGGCTGATTGTGGACAAGTCCCCAGGACCCGGATGGAATGCATCCGAGGGTTCTGAAAGAAATGGCGGAGGTGATAGTGGATGCCTTGGTGGTTATTTTCCAGACGTCGCTGGATTCCGGGGAAGTGCCGGAAGATTGGAAAACGGCTAATGTTACGCCGTTGTTTAAGAAGGGTGCCAGGCAAAAGGCGGGGAATTATAGGCCGGTTAGTTTAACGTCTGTGGTAGGTAAAATGTTAGAAACCGTCATTAAGGAGGAAATATCGAGGCATCTTGAGGGGAATTGCTTGATAGAGCAGACGCAACACGGTTTCATTAAAGGGAAGTCGTGTCTGACAAATTTACTGGAGTTCTATGAGGATGTGTTTAGGGCAGTGGATAGAGGAGAGCCGGTGGATGTGGTCTTTCTGGATTTTCAGAAGGCGTTTGACAAGGTACCTCACAAGAGGTTATTGCAGAAGGTCAGGGGACATGGAGTTGGGGGTAGGGTGTTAGCGTGGATAGAGGATTGGTTGTCAAATAGGAGGCAGAGAGTGGGGGTCAATGGATGCTATTCGGATTGGCGGTTGGTGACTAGTGGGGTGCCCCAGGGGTCGGTGCTGGGGCCTCAGCTATTTACCATTTATATAGATGATCTGGAGGAGGGAACCGAGTGCAGGGTGTCGAAATTTGCTGATGACACCAAGATTGGGGGAAAGGCAAATTGTGCGGAGGGTGTGGAGAGTCTGCAGAAGGATCTAGATAGGCTGGGCGAATGGGCCAGGAAATGGCAAATGGAATTTAATGTTGGCAAGTGTGAGGTGGTCCACTTTGGTAGGAGGAATGGTAGGAAGGATTATTACTTACGGGGCGAAAAACTGCAGCAGGCGACGGTGCAGAGGGACCTCGGGGTCCTTGTGCATGAGTCGCAAAAACCCAGCTTGCAGGTGCAGCAGGTGGTCAGGAAGGCGAATGGGATGCTGGCCTTCATAGCGAGGGGGATTGAATATAAAAGTAGGGAGGTCTTGCTGCAGCTGTATAGGGCATTGGTGAGGCCGCAGCTGGAGTACTGTGTGCAGTTTTGGGCGCCGCACCTGCGCAAGGATATTTTGGCCCTGGAGGGAGTGCAGAGGAGGTTTACTCGGCTGATACCGGAGTTGAGGGGATTGAGCTATGAGGAGAGGCTGAATAAACTAGGCTTGTACTCGTTAGAGTTTAGAAGAATGAGGGGAGATCTCATTGAGACGTATAAGATGATGAATGGGATGGATAGGATAGAGGTGGAGAGACTCTTCCCGCTCAAAAAAGACAGTAGGACTAGGGGGCACAGCCTCAAGATAAAGGGGGGGCGGTTTAGAACAGAGTTGAGGAGGAACTTCTTCACTCAAAGGGTGGTGAATCTCTGGAATTCTCTGCCCGTTGAAGTGGTGGAGGCTGCCTCGCTAAATATTTTTAAGAAACGGGTTGATGGGTTTTTGATAAGAGAAGGGATTAAGGGTTATGGGGAGAGGGCGGGAAGGTGGAGCTGAGTCACGACAGATCAGCCATGATCTTATTGAATGGCGGGGCAGGCTCGAAGGGCCAGATGGCCTACTCCTGCTCCTATTTCTTATGTTCTTATGTCCCAGAATGTGTAGGTTAGGGTGATTAGCAGCGTAAATGCATGGGGTTTATAGGGATGGGGGAGGGTTGGGCCTGGGGGTGGGGGGAATGCTCTGGGTCAGAGAGTCGATACAAACTTGATGGGTTGAATTGCCTCTTTCTACACTGTAGGGATTCTGTGAGAGACAGCGTGGTTTACTGGGTGATGGGGAAGTGAGATTTGATGTGAATTAGCAGAATTTTGGATGAGTTTGTGGTTGGTGAATCGAGGTTACCGCGATTATCTGCCTCTCCCACTGTGTAATATTGACACACTGACCTGGGACTGACACTGAAATGTTCAGGTCTGAACGACTCAGTGCTGAACCTATTGAGCTGTCAAGGGAATCCCAATTGTTTGATTAATGTGTTCATTATCTTAATTGCAATTGTGAGGGATCTATTCAATTTAATAATGATTCAGTTATTTAATTGACTTAACTGACAAAAACCCTCCCAACCCCAAAGAATCATAATAATTACTTGTGGTTTCTGAATCAGAGATGTTCAGTCTCTGCGGCACGGTAGCACAGTGGTTAGCACTGTTGCTTCACAGCTCCAGGGTCCTGGGTTCGATTCTCGGCTCGGGTCACTGTCTGTGTGGAGTTTGCACATTCTCCTCGTGTCTGCGTGGGTTTCCTCCGGTGCTCCGGTTTCCTCCCACAGTCCAAAGATGTGTGGGTCAGTTTGATTGGCCATGCTAAGAAATTGCCCCTTAGTGTCCAGGGTAGACGAGGTTAGAGGGATTAGTAGGTGTGATATTGGGGTAGGATTGTGTTCGGTGCAGACTCGATGGGCCGAAGGGCCTCTTTCTGCACTGTAGGGTTCTATGATCAGTCTAACCAACTACCATTGCAGCTTATATGGGAGAACCTGAGAGTCGCAATGATATGTAAATATAATTTACATATAAATATATTTAAATATATATTTACATTTAAGTCTAAATATATTTAAGTCACGGGTAGATAGGTTTTTGGTAGGCAAGGGAATTAAGGGAGAAAGCAGAAAGTGGAACTGAGCCACGACAGATCAGCCATGATCTTATTGAATGGCGGGGCAGGCTCGAAGGGCTAGATGGCCTACTCCTGCTCCCATTTCTTATGTTCTTATGTAACATCAAAGCTTCTCTTTTTACAAAAATCATGTTCTAATTACATTGGTGTTGTGACTATGGGGGAAAATGTCACTTTTAACAATGTCAAAAGAGATAATTAAGCAATTTGTTTAATCTCCAGGGCCAGTGCTTCTCTGCAAAAACATCTGGCTTCTCCATGCAGGAACCTGTTTCTCGATAAACTAAACCCGCCCTGTGAGGTGGTGTGGAAGACACCATGATAATGTTTGGAAGGAGAGTTCTCAAGGTCTCCCTATTCACCCTTCGACTAACATCATTACAATAAAGTCCTCTCGGTATTGTCTTCTCTAAAGCCAACAATCCTAACTTCTCCAATCTATCTTCATTACTGAACTTCCTCATCCTGAGAACCTTTCTCATCAATCTTTCTGCACCTATTTCATCGCTTCACATCTTTCCTAAAGAGTGGTGCCAGGGCTGGACACAGTAATCCAGTTAAGTCTTTTATAAAATTTAAAACGACCTCCTTGCTCTTTACTCTCTGCCCCTATTAATAAAACCCAGGATATGGTCTGCAATATTAACTGCCCTCTCCTGCCACCTCCAGTGACTTACACATACCCAGGTCCCTCTGCTCCTTCACCCTCTTTCAGATTTTCCCCTTTATGTTGTCTCTATCTTCCTATCAAAATGAATCACTTCACATTTCTCCGCATTATCTTCATCCACCCATTCCACCAACTTGCCTATGTCCTGTTGAAGTTCAATCATAGAACCCTACAGAGCAAGATCCGCCCATCAAGTCTGCACTGAATACATAGAACATAGAACATTACAGCGCAGAACAGGCCCTTCGGCCCACGATGTTGCGCCGACCAGTTACAAAAACAATGACCCACTAACCTAAACCAATCCCTTTCATCCATAAACCTATCCACAGATCTCTTAAACGCCCCCAAACTAGGCGCATTTACAACTGCAGCTGGCAGGGCATTCCAATCCCTCACCACCCTCTGGGTAAAGAACCTACCCCTGACATCAGTCCTATAACTACCCCCCCTTAATTTAAAATCGTGCCCCCTCGTGCTAGCTTTCTCCATCCGAGGAAAAAGGCTGTCACTGTCCATCCTATCTAAACCTCTAATCATCTTATATGTTTCAATAAGATCCCCTCTTAGCCGCCTTCTTTCAACGAAAACAACCCCAAATCCCTCAGTCTCTCCTCATAGGATCTCCCCTCCATACCAGGCAACATCCTAGTAAACCTCCTCTGCACCCTCTCCAAAGCCTCCACATCCTTCCTGTAATGTGGGGACCAGAACTGCACACAGTACTCCAAGTGCGGCCGCACCAGAGTTGTGTACAGTTGCAACATGACGCTGCGACTCTTAAATTCAATCCCCCTACCAATAAACGCCAAGATACCGTACGCCTTCTTAACAACCTTATCTACTTGATTCCCAACTTTCAGGGATCTATGTACACATACACCTAGATCCTCTGTTCATCCACACTATTCAAAGTCCCTCCCGTTAGCCCTATACTCAACACATCTGTTATTCCTACCGAAATGAATTACCTCACACTTCTCCGCATTAAACTCCATCCGCCACCTCTCGGCCCAGCTCTGCAACCTATCTAAGTCTCCCTGCAGACTATGATACCCTTCCTCACAATCTACCACACCTCCGACTTTGGTGTCATCAGCAAATTTACTAATCCACCCAACTATACCCTCATCCAGATCATTAATAAAGATTACAAACAGCAATGGCCCCAAAACAGATCCCTGAGGCACACCACTTGTAACCGAACTCCATGACGAATATTTCCCATCAACCACCATCCTCTGTCTCCTATCTGATAGTCAATTTCTGATCCAATTACCTAGATTACCCCCAATCCCATACATCTGCATTTTCTGCAGAAGCCTACCATGGTGAACCTTATCGAATGCTCCCACAATCCCCACTCAGGCCCTAAATATCCCTACATATTGTACCCGCTAATCCCTCTAACCTATACACTCTGGACACTAAGGGGCAATTTCTTAGCATGGCCAATCAACCTAACCCGCACATCTTTGGACTGTGGGAGGAAACCGGAGCACCCGGAGGAAACCCGCGCAGACACGAGGAGAATGTGCAAACTTCACACAGACAGCGACCCGAGCCGGGAATCGAACCCAGGACCCTGGAGCTGTGAAGCAGCAGTGCTAACCCACTGTGCTACTGTGACAGTGCGACACTGTCCCCCTCACAGTTCACAATGCTCCAAGTTTTGTATCATCTGCAAGTTTTGAAATTGTCCCCTGTACACCAAAGATCTAAGTCATTAATAAATATAAGAAAAAGCAAGGCTCCCAATACAGCTCCTGGAAACTCCACTCTAACCCTTCCTTCAGTCCCAAAAACATCTATTAATCAATAATCTCTGTTTGCAGGTCACTTGGCCAATTCTATATCCACTTTGCTACTGACCCACGAGCTATAACTTTTCTCACGAGCCAGTAATGTGGAACTGTAACAATGCCTTTGAAAGCCTATTTCCACCACATTAACAGCATTACACTCATGACTCTTTCTGTTACCTCTTTGGAAAATTCCAGCAAATTAGTTAGGCACAATTTGCCTTTAACAAATCCATGGTGCCTTTCCTTAGTGCCTGTCTGCCTGTGTCCGTGTGACTATTAATTATGCGCCATATAACTTTTTCTAGAATCTCCCCAAACTGACTGGTCTGTAGTTGCTGGGTTTATCTTTACACCCCTTATTGTATAAGGGTGTAACACTCACAATTCTCCAGTCAGCTAGAACCACTCCCCCCCCTCCCCCCCCATTCGAAAGAAACCTGGAAAATGATGACCAGCGCCTCTGGAATTTCCATTCTCACTTCCCTCAGTATCCCTGGCCACACATTTTGAAAATTCTACGGTATTGTATTAAAATGCAGTTGTTGACTCAGCTTGTTCAAAGCGTTAACAGGAAAATCAAGTTGGAAAATGCAAGCAACACACCCCAGGTGAGTAATGGTGATAAAGGTGTGACTGCCTAGAGACACATACCATGAGGCTGATTCACTGTTAATAAAGGCCTCCTCCTATCTCAATTGTATTTTAAAAATCTTGGCCTTAAAATAACGTGCTGCTTTAAAATTCTCCACTTCTTTACTTTAACAATGGGTTAATATTCAATGAAAACATTGAATTCAACTTCACCACGTTCGAGTTGTGACGGCAACACAGATAACATTTATAAATCGACTGGCCATTTTAACGTTACAGTGTTGGTTTTGACTTACGACACTAAGCAAATATTCACTGACACCCCTGCAGCATCCACCTGTATAACTGGATAGGCCAAACTCTCTCCATCAGGTTGGACATCAATGTTTTATTCTGTTAAGTATTTTTTGAGGCAACTGCTGTTTTTAACGTATTTATAAGCTTATGTTGTGTTTAATATCCGCTCAGACTCACAGAAGATCAAGATTAAACAGGCAACTGATAATAATTAAGTGGTTTCATGATATCCTCCACACTTACTGAGGAACTTGCACCAAGGTCTGCAGGCATCAACAATTGCCTTAGCGAAATGACAGGACATGAGAATGTTTTACCCCTCTGGGAATCCCATGAACGAAGTCCAGCCATGGATTCTGGAACCAATTCCCCATTTATACCTTCTTCCTCTGGGAAAATCGGTTCGGTCACACAACATTTCAACTTTCAACTTGGTTTTAAGGAACCAATAGTGTCACAGGCTTGTACTTCGGGGAATGTTTACACATTAAGATCAAAACTTTGGAAATCCGAGGACTGAGTGTCTGAATGTGGTAGTAAATGTTGCATAAAACTTTCCCTTTCACCAGTTAGACTGGGATTGAGGTACAGATCAGCTGTGATCTACATAGAACATAGAACATTACAGCACAAACAGGCCTTCGGCCCTCGAGTTGCGCCGATCACATCAACCCCACCAATCTACAGACCTATCTATAACCCCCAATCCCATTAAACCCCATATACTCATCCAGAAGTCTTTTAAAAGACCCCAGCGACTTCGCCTCCACCACCGATGACGGCAGCTGATTCCATTCACTCACCACCCTCTGAGTGAAAAACTTACCCCTAACATCACCTCTGTACTTCCCTCCCCGCACCTTAAATCTGTGTCCTCTCGTAGCGACCATTTCAACCCGGGGAAATAGCCTCTGAGAGTCCACCCTATCTATTCCTCTCAACATTTTATAAACTTCTATCAGGTCGCCTCTCAACCTTCGCCTCTCCAGGGAAAAGAGTCCCAGCTCCCTCAACCTATCTTCATTAGGCATGCCTCCCAGTCCAGGCAACATCCTTGTAAATCTCCTCTGCACCCTTTCAATAGCTTCTACGTCTTTCCTATAGTGAGGCGACCAGAACTGCGCACAGTACTCCAAATGAGGCCTGACGAGGGTCCTGTAAAGTTGCAGCATTACCTCCCGACTCCTAAACTCAATCCCTCGATTAATGAAGGCCAGTACACCCATACGCCTTCTTGACCACCTCCTCCACCTGCGAGGCCGATTTAAGAGTCCTGTGGACCCGGACCCCGAGATCCTTCTGCTCTTCAACGCTACTAAGACTCCTGCCCTTGATAGTGTACTCGTTCATCCCGTTGGTTCTGCCAAAATGGACGACTACACATTTGTCCGCGTTGAAGTCCATCTGCCACTTCTCCGCCCATTCCTGCATCCTATCTATGTCCTGCTGCAACTTTTGACATCCTTCCAGACCATCCACAACACCACCGACCTTCGTGTCATCAGCGAACTTGCTAACCCATCCCTCCACTTCCTCATCCAGGTCATTTATGAAAATGACAAACAGCAAGGGTCCCAGAACAGATCCTGGGGCACCCCACTGGTGACTGACCTCCATTCCGAAAAAGACCCATCCACAACCACTCTCTGCCTTCTGCAGGCAAGCCAGTTCTGGATCCACAAGGCCAAAGGCCCTTGGATCCCATGCCCCTCTCACCTTCTCAAGAAGTCTTGCATGGGGGACTTTATCAAAAGCCTTGCTGAAGTCCATGTACACTACGTCCACGGCACTTCCTTCGTCAATGTGTTCAGTCACATTATCGAAGAACTCAACTAGGCTTGTAAGGCACGACCTGCCCTTGACAAATCCATGCTGACTATTCCTGATCATGTCAAACCTCTCCAAATGCTCGTAAATCTTGTCCCTCAGAAGCCTCTCCATCAGTTTACCAACCACTGAGGTCAGACTCACTGGGCGGTAATTTCCCGGGCTATCTCTGTTCCCTTTCTTGAAAATAGGGACTACATCCGCAATCTCCAATCTTCCGGAACCGCTCCCCGTCTCCATTGACGACGCAAAGATCATCGCCAGGGGCTCTGCAATCACTTCCCTGGCCTCCCACAGTATCCTGGGGTACATCCCATCTGGTCCCGGCGACTTATCTACCTTGATAGAATTCAAAAGTTCTAACACATCCTCCTCCTTAATGTCCACATACTCAATCTTTTCCATCTGCTGCAAGTCCATAGCAAGATCTCCAAATCAGCTTCCACTGTGAATACTGAGGCAAAGTACTCATTAAGCACCTCCGCCATTTCTTCTGGTTCTACACAGACCTTTCCCCCTTCACCTTTTATAGGTCCTATCCTTTCCCTTCTCACCCTTTTACCTTTCACATATTTATAGAAGGCCTTGGGATTTTCCTTAATCTTACCCGCCAAGGTCTTCTCATGACCCCTTCTGGCTCTCCTAATTTCCCTTTTAACCTCCTTTCTACAGTCCTTATATTCTTCAAGATCCTTAACCTCTCCTAGTTCCCTGAACCTTTTGTACACCTTCCTTTTCCTCCTGACTAGGTTCAACACAGCCTTCGTGCACCACGGTTCCCGCGACCTACCAAAACCCCCTTGTCTCATCGGAACATTGTCATGCAGAGCACCAGACAAACATTCCTTGAATATCCGCCACCTTCCTTCGGTACTTTTCCCTAAGAACGCCTCCTTCCAGTTTATTTGTCCAAGTAACTTCCTGACTTCCTCGTATCTCCCCTTACTCCAGACAAACACCTTCCTAGCCTGCCTGATCCTATCTCGTTCCAATGCAATTGTGAAGGAGATAGAATTATGGTCACCATTCCCAAGATGCTCTCCTACCGAGAGATCCATCACCTGCCCTGGTTCATTCGCCAGTACCAGGTCAAGTACAGCCTCTCCCCTCGTAGGCTTGTCCACATACTGTGTCAGGAAACCTTCCTGAACACACCTAACAAACTCTTCTCCAGCCAAACCCCTTACTCTAGGGATATTCCAGTCGATGTTTGGGAAATTGAAGTCTCCCATCACGACAACTCTGTTTTTAATACATTTCTCCAGAATCTGGTTCCCTATCTGCACTTCAACTTCCCTGTCACTATTGGGCGGCCTATAGAATACACCCAGCAAAGTTTTCGACCCTTTGCTGTTCGTAACTTCCACCCACAGAGACTCTGTAGAAAGTCCCTCCACGGCATCCTCTTTCTCTGCAGCCATGACAACACAGTGAGCACGTGATTGCCACTCCTCCACCTCTTCACACAGTGAGCACGTGA